>JACTOM010000830.1:194821-209686 GCA_015832385.1 Elymnias hypermnestra | reverse complement strand
ATTCCAGATAAATATAAAATGTTTGTACTTGATTCCAGACCACATGTTTGTACTTAATTCCAGATAAATATAAAACGTTTGTACTTGATTCCAGACCACATGTTTGTACTTAATTCCAGATAAACATAAAATTTTTGTACTTAATTCCAAATAAATATAAAATTTTTGTACTTAATTCCAAATAAATATAAAATGTTTGTACTTGATTCCAAGTTGGAGGCGGCACTAAGTTTCCCGGGTCAGATGAAATAATATAAAGATCTTTTCGACAGCAACAAAACAATAACTAGTACCACATTACAATAAAATATAATCTCGTTATTATCATTAATAATAATTGATACGGAATTTGCGGTGAATAAAGACCGGTTACCACTTCTTCCGGTAACAGCCTATTTGATACAGACAATTTGCATGTGTTACTTTATGTTCGCAGATAACTATGTAACCGGATTATGGAATTTATAATTATTTCATTTTTCGGCCTCCATACAAATTAGAAACTCGTTTGAGGGTAACTGTATAAGTTTCTATAACAAACTCATTGTGTAAAATTGTTTAAACTTGTCATATCATATTTTAGAGTGCAGTAAGTTTAGAAATCATTTGTCGGGTTGAGCATACACATTTTTAATAAGATACCGCAATCAGTTTTGTAATTGCCTCCACATAATTTTAGTACTTACTCATTTGAGGGTGACTGTATACGTCTCTATAACGAACTCATTCGATGCTAACTGCAACCGTACGTTTCTATAACGAACTCATTCGAGGATAACTGCGAACTTATATTTCTATAACGAACTCATTCGAGGATAACTGCGAACTTATATTTATATAACGAACTCATTCGAGGATAACTGCAAACTTATATTTCTATAACGAACTCATTCGAGGGTAACTGCAAAAGTTTATTACTATAACGAACTCATTCGAGGATAACTGCCAACGTTTGTTTCTATAACAAACTTATTCGAGGATAACTGCAAATATTAGTTTCTATAACGAACTCATTCGAGGGTAACTGAAAACATTTGTTTCTATGACGAACTCATTCGCGGGTAACTACAAACGTTTATTACTATAACGAACTCATTCGAGGGCGACTGTATATGTCTCTATAATAAACTGTCAGAAGACATTCTAGAAATGTCACTTAATAAATTTAAGGACTTGTCAAAAGAAAATCAATTGAAAAATCTTACTATAATTTGAAGGATTACTTAGACGATTAAAAAAAGCATGGGAATTAATGTGTCGCTCTAATCAAAATAAAATACTTTAACAATATATCACGTTAGGGGCAAAATTGATAACTTTTGTCTGATTACGATCGGATAATAGTGCTTGGCGGCCTCAATGGTGCGAGTACTCGCTTTGCTAGAAGAAGTCCTGGATTCAATCGCCGTTTGATTCGATCGGACGGACTTTTTCTAATTTTTCTGAGTCTGGAATGGTGGGAGGCTTCGGTCGTTACCATCCTACCAGCAAATCAATTACCATCAAGTGTGATAACAGTCAAGCGCCAACCTTTCAGGAATAAAAATTGAATTAGCAGTGACGGCGAGGAGGCATTTAAAGAAAGTTAAATTTATCTATTATTGCGATATCCATCAAAATAATATGCAGTGCAATTGCTGAAGATCGCATCAAAATTCGTTTAATATTATTTATGTTTATTGCGAAAAGACAAACAGACACGGCGTAGGGCAATATTTTATAAAATATAAAGAAAGATAAAGATAAGAAAAAATTCACTTAAATTATAATAGTGCGAATAGACTCAATTAAAACTACTATATTTGGATAATTTAAACAAGCCAAAGTAAAAGTATAGTCAAAAGCTTTACTTTTACCATTAAGCCATTGAGTAGAATTGTAAAAGCGAAAGCCTAACTGTATCGCACCGTTGATTTTACATAAATAAAGAAGCAAACGAAGTGAAACTTATTTCTTTTTGCCCATATTTGTTTTTGTTAAACTCATCATGGCTCACTGCCAAGGCCGGCTTGTTTCGTTTACAATATTCGTTACAGATAATAAGATATATTATAACATTAATATTTCAAGGTATATAGTAATTAATGAATGAGATTTTTGAGAACAAACCTAAACTTTAAATTCCTTAATAAGTTTCAAATTTTTTTTTAAATATGAGGTTGTACGCTCTAAATTCTTTGCCTTTTCCATTATCCAAGGGGATAATTTTTAAAAATACCATTCTAATAGTATTACTTATTATTACGTGTGTTTTACGACAAAATGCGAACAAACCTAAATTTTAGAAACTTTAATAAATTTGAAATTTGAACATTTAAAAAAATTGTAGACTGTACAGTCTAAAATTTTTGCCTATTTCATTAAAGGAATAAATTTAAAAATATATATCATACTAATTACGAGCGCATTGTATTTATTATGTGTATATTATAACAAAATGTGTTATTTCTAATGAAAATCATATAAAAGAAAGTGCACACAGGTTTTTGGGAATATTAATCGAATAACTTCAATATAGTATATCATTTAAATCTAATTAAAATATTTAATAATCACTCATCATAATGTGTAAACGATTTCTTTAATTTTAAAGGTATGTTGTTTGATAGCTTCAGAGCCTGCGCAGAATGTACTCACATTTATTACACACATTTTAATAAAAAAAACAATTATTTTTCCAATTAAAGCAATGTACCAACCCTTATTTTGTCGTAAGTGTTGTCTAATTCCAATTTGTGCACAAATGGATTCAATATTTGGGCACGCATACTGTCGGCCGAGAAAGTGCCAGTTTCACTACGCCTTTTGCCATTCATTTTCACGAGATCACAAGTACTTGATCAGTAACAATTTCTTAATTAATCACACTTCGTCACTCATTTTATTTATAAGTCCATTTGGTAGTTCTCGCAATAACACAGCTTATGTCTACACGACTTTTTCTCGATATTATTGCACTGGAAAACAACGTCCACCCTCTATGGGAAATCATACGATACTGATTGTTCTTTATTTCTTATTGGATATATCATCATAGAAAGCTTGTTTTGTGTTACTGATTTTGATTGGTTGATACTGTGGAAATTTGAAAAGACGTCTATTTGACAAAGAAAACATACTTAGTAGTTTTCTAACGTTATGGCAATATAATCATTTTCAAACATAGTCTATTAATCATTAATATTCACTCAATGTTATTTACGTTCTCAGTTATTTTCACAATAGCATTATTCTTAATAGTTTATTATTGGAAAAAGGAATTTATGGACAAAAAAATGTATGTATAACTTTATTTGTGTAAACGTCAGATTCCACATTTGTTTAATGGTTAATAAAAGAAGGAGAATAAACAGAATGCTGAATATTATTATGAAATTGTTTGGTTTTGAATTAGTAATTAAAAGTTTATTTTTATGTAAATTGACATTAACAATTTACGTAACGTTTTTAACGTTACTATAAGTGTATACGCTTACTGGCGTAAAATAGCACTAAAATGTAACAATAACATCTTTATAGATACTATGTTAACAAATACACAGATTTTGATTTGATGCAATAACCCAGGTACAAATAAGGAAAAGACTAATGAAATGTCTTGATAACTTTGCCTACGTTATCTGATGATAAAATTTATAAGCTGTTACAAATAATTGTAAATAAATCATAAGTTTGCTTTGCTTAATTTCATTTTTATTTAGAAATACACTTTTTTAATTAAAATTTTGAGGTTTAAAAATGTTTATTTTAAATGAATATTGACTCTAAGTCAAATATTATAAGTCAATTGTTACCATAGACTAAGCCAACTTAAAATTTGTATAGATATTATCTATGGCCATAACACCACAAGGTATCGATGAATGAAGATAAAAATATTATCGCGTTCAAACTTATGAATGGAAGGTAATAAACAAAATGAAATTAAGTTCATATGATGGACACAAAAGTACAGAAGCAAATCGTTGACTATTTCTCATTTTTCGAAGAGTTCTATAATACATCCAAAACTTGTTTGAAAATTTGCCAAAACTGCGCAATATCTATAAATAAAATCATTCATCGCTGCAGAAATATTAAAGAGTGAGTGTGATTTGATTCTTGGAGTTAGTTGCCAGAAAGCATGAATAATAGTATTATCCGCTTTTAGGGCACAATTGATTGGTACGCCGTTGGAAGAATTTTCAGGTCTACAGAACAAATTGTTATCGGCTTTATATAACCTCATTTCAAAGGATGTTCAGGAAATACAAAGTCAAAGGTAAATTCCTATTTTATTTTCTATAGTTAACCTATATTAATAAGTTTGTTTACAAAATTGCTAATCTATTGTGTTTTGGTAAATATTTTATACACATTAAAATGTATTTACATCTCTTATTTAATATGACAACAGTTATGAAATGAAAATATTTACAAAATACAGTATATTTCTGTTAATATATGTACCCATAAATACATTTAGTTATGTTGTTTAACTATGAACATTTTAGTTTAATACATTATACATTTTACGATCTGGGTTTGAGTCCTGAGTTGAGCCAAATGAAAATAAAGATTGGATTTTCTCATGAGGAATTCTCAGCATTTTCTGAAATCGGGAAGTTAGCAAAGATCATGTTAAGATGTTGATCATGGGACTGACCTTTCATTTCAATTTAGCCATACAAATTCTAAATCTCTGTATTAGATTTGCCTCAGTGTTTCAAATTTGATTGTCTATTATTTTTTAATACTATGCATAAGGTCTAAACTACCTCTTTGGTCTAGTGGTCCGCATGTTCAGCTATGGACATGAAAGCCCAGTTATAATTTCTAAGTTGGAATAAAAATGGATACTGAGATTTATGTTAAGAAACTCCATATTTCCCTCAAGTTGGGAAGTTGGTACTGTGCTCCACCCACTTGTTTCATTGAGCACTTTAAGCCATCTATCTCTCTCCATTAATGTAGGACTGTCATCACATCCTGCTATGAGAGTGAAGATATAATGTGCACTTGTATTAACAGATACACTTGTGTATTATGCCTACCAAACTGCAGTGGAGCAGCATGGTGGCTCTTTGCTCTTCAAACTCTCTCTCTAAGTTAGGTGGCCTACGTCCAGCATTGGGATTTTATAATGGGCTGCTACTTATCTTTACTTTTTATATGGTTTAAAATTTCAGAACCATAATTGAAGATTCATTTGAACAACTCTGTAATAAGAAAAGAGATCTCCTAGAAACTTGTCAAGACATTGATCTAACTCAACAAACACCGCTTATAACAGGAACACCTCTTCAACCTCCTCTGGCACAGCTACTAGAATTTGTAGCCGAGACGTTAACCTATGGTGGTCAAATCTGTGGCCAGATTGAGACATCATTAAAAGTCCTTGCTTTTAAAGGCTTAAACTCTAGTTCATTAGTTGACAATTTCAAAATTTCCTCAGACTGGCAGAGAAAAGTACCTGAAATTTTAGCTTATACTTCATTTTGTTCTGAAAAAGACTTATAATCATGGATCTCCTGGGTTCCATATTAAATTCCATGCAAAAACCTCCAACAGCAAGTGAAGCTCAGAAAAAAGCGATGAAAAAACAGAAGGAGGCTATTGAAAAAAAGCAAAAAGAAGATAAGCATATATTAAACAAATTCTGTAAACGAGTTGAAGAGAAAGTTAGTGATTTCATTAAAGATGGAACAAAGCCATATCTTCAATTTGAACCAATGGATCAAATGTATCGATCGGTTATTCGTGATGTTGCCTCGACTGCCGGTGCCCAAGTATACTCATTTGGTCAAGAAGGTATCAGCCGTTACTCAGTAGTATACCTAAAGGACAGAGGGCCATCAGAAGACGAGTTAAATGTGAGGAAAGCAGGAGGGGTTTGGGATGAAGATAAAGCTGTAGAAATGGCACAGATGCGTATAGAAATGGAGAAACAAGCTGCCTTAGATGAAGTAGAGGAGAAGAATAGGAAACGTAAGCATGGAAAAGAGGAGCTTAGTGGTACGTTTTACAAACAAAAGTACGCTCATATTATAGGTCAGGATGCTGCTATAGAAGCAGCACAAAAAACCTCTATGAATAAGAGTTACGGGGAAGTGCCAAGTGAGAATAAGAAGGATTTAAGGTCTATAGAGCAAACAATGGCTGATATCAGAGCGAAGAAGTTTAAAAAGGCTGAAACGGACAGACAAAGCACCGATGGTGATAGTAACGTTTGACCAGAGATAACTTGACGTAGTTTTAACTATGTTACTGTAACTATTACGTGAGGCCTATATAGTTTAATGGAGGTAATAGTTACTAGAATTAGTTTTAATCTGATTGCCACTTGAAAAATATACTTCTACCCACCAAATTAAACTAGAATTGAATCAATTGAAAAGAAAACTTGGCCATCTTATATTAACATTATTTTAACATTAGGAATTCGGTTTCTTTTTCTGCTCAACTTGTTTTAATGTTACTTTTAACCATATTATATAGTGTTATTATAGAAAAACCCATATTCTGTTATCCTTGTTTTTGTGTCGTATAAATTTTTTTATATAGGTAAGCATTGATACAGTCTAAGATGGTAATTCACTAACTGAAGAACAGGATATTTTACTCATAATGATTTCTAGATACAGAATGTAATTTATATATTTTTTTTTCTGCAAATATTAATCTACTTTGAATAGTATTTCGTATAATAAAATAACACTATATATCTCGTACCTGATGAAAATATAGTTAATCTAGTTTGTGTAATCATAAAGTAATTACTGTAATAAAGATTATGCAAAAATTTGTGTTGTATTTTATTCCTTGTGTTTATTCCGTGATATTAAATAGTCAGGGCCGGATTTAGAGGTATGGAAGCACCCCCCTTTTCTTGAGTGCTGAATGTAAAATGCATACATAGCATCATGCCCCATTCCCATAGGGGTAGACAGAGACCACATCCTTCCACTTGCCACGATCCTTGCATATATCCTTCTTGATTTGGCCCTTATTTAAAATGTCCTGGATTTGGTCCAGGAAGGTTTGCCTTGGTCTTCCCCTTCCAACATTCCCATTCACTCTTGACTCAAATAATTTTTGTCAGTATCCTTTCATTTATTCTCTCTACATTGAAATATAATNAAAGGGCTAGACTGGCAGTGCATGCTGGAGTGTTGGTGCCAACACTTATGTATGGTAGTGAAAGTTGGGTATGGCAGAAGTATCACAAAAGTAAAATAAATGCGGTAGAGATGAGAGCGTTGAGAAGCATGAGTGGTTTAAAACTGAGTGACAGAGTAAGAAATATTGTGATAAGAGAACGTTGTGGTATAAAAGAAGACGTAGCGACTAAAATTGAGAAAGGTATGCTTAAATGGTTTGGGCGTGTAGAGAGAATGAATGAAAGGAGAGTGACAAAAAGGATTTATGAGTCAAGAGTGAATGCGAAAGTTGGAAGAGGAAAACCAAGGCGAACGTTCCTGGTGACAAACAGGTGAATGAAAATGGAAGAAGTTTACTTGGGATGTGTATGGAACATAGTCTTTTTGGGGCAAACACTGTTGAGATGTCTATACAGAAAGGAATGCTAGAAGTATCATAGATTTTGTGGTTGTGGACGAAAAACTGAAGAAGAAAGTTCTTAATGCTTGAATACACCGCGGGGTCGACATCGATACAGACCACTACCTGGTTGTCGCCCGAATCGGTGGCACCATAGGAAAAAGGAAACCTCGAGCATTCTAGAACGAATTAAAACGGAGAGATTGCAAGAAGAGGATGTTAGAGATGAATATCTTAAAAGTTTGAGTGAGCGATTTAAGAGTGAAAGCGAAGGGTGAGATTGAAAGTTTATGGAGTAAATTTAAAGATGGAATGGTTGGTGCTGCTATTGATGTATGTGGAGTGTCTATAAGGAGGAATGGTAAAAAGAAGATGAATATGTGGTTGGACAAAAGTGTTCAAGAAGCCGTGTGTGAAAAGAAGAAAGCTTGGACAGATTGGTTGGCTATAAAAGCTAACTACCGAATGCAAAAGGCAACGAATGATGATGTAAAAAGGCAAGAATCGGTGAAAGAAGCTGTGAGAAAGAAAAAAGAAGAATGTATAGATATGTATGAAAGGAGACTATCTGATGATTTTCAGTCAAACAAAAATGTTTTCTGGAAATCAATACGAATTGCCCGAGGGATGGCAGTATAATAAAAGGGGAAGAGATAAGATGCATATTGAAGATATTGAAGGATCATTTTGAAAGTGTTTAAAAGAACTGAAGTAGAGGCAAAAATGACGTCTGCGGATTGCAATGAATATAAGATAAATGATAGCGACATTAGTATGGATGAGATTATAAAAGGTAAGAAATCAGGTAAGGCTGCTGGGTATGACAGAGTATCAGTTGAGATGCTGAAGGCTGGCCACGGTATTATGGCAGCTTAGCTGTACTGCCTTTTTAATATATGCTGGGAGAAAGGTCAAGCCCCAAGAGATTGGAGCAAGGCCGTCATTGTCCCTCTATATAAAGGAAAAGGGTCACAGCAGGAGAGCTAAAATTACCGCTGTATCAGCCTTATTAATGTCGTCGGCAAATTGTATACAAAGATATTGGTTGATAGGGTGATTGATGAAACTGATGAGAAAATGTGGGATTTAGAAGAGGAATACGGATCAGGTCTTTTCTTTACGCTTTATAACTGCAAAATGTTTACACCAAAAAGTTTATTGCGCTTTCGTAGATTTAGAAAAGGCCTATGATCGAGTGATGAGGAATGAACTGTGGTCAACGTTATCTACGTATGGGGTGAGCGATTGTCTGATTCAGGCATTGAAGTCTCTCTATGAGGGTTCTAGTGCTTGTGTCAGAATAAACGGGGCGTACACGGAGTGGTTTCCTATCGAAAGAGGTTTTCGACAGGGATGTGTTGCTTCACCATGGCTGTTCAACGTATTCATGGATAACTGTTTGACAGATTTAAAAGAAAAAATGAATGAATTACTCATCAAATCTACGCTGATGATCAAGTAATGCATCATTTGCTAATGAGGTATAGGAGATGGTAAATATTATGAATGAAGCTTTGAAAAGGAAAGGAATGAAAGTGTATACTCACTTTCAGTGTACATACAACAAAACGAAAGTTATGCTTTTTGGAAGATATGAATCTGTGATGCAATATTTTGATAGATCGGGAACAAGTGGAAGAGGTAAAAGAATTTGTATACTTGGGATTCAAATTTACAAAAGATGGAACATGTGAAAGTGATATTGAAAGGAAAGTGAATGCAGGAAATATGGTAAATGGTGCTCTGCACGTCTTTATGAATAGCCAAATGCTGTCTCAAAGGGCCCGACTAGCTGTGCATGCAGGAGTGTTAGTGCCAACACTTACGTATGGTAGTGATAGTTGGGTATGGCTGAAGAAGCATTGAAAAGTATGAGTGGATTTAAACTGAGTGACAAATTAAGAAATAGTGTGATAAGAGAACATTGTGGTATAATAGAAGATGTAGTGACGAAACTTGAGAAAGGTATGCTTAGATGGTTTGGGCACGTAAAGAGAATGAATGAAAGTGGACTGACAAAAAGGATTTATGATTCAAGAGTGATTGCGAAAGTTGGAAGGGGATGACCGAGACGAACGTTCCTGGACCGAATCCAGGACATAATAAACAAGAGCCTGGTCAAAAGTACTCTAAACCTACGAACTTGTATGAAAGGTTTAATGAGAATGAAAGAAGCGAAGGAGATATGCAAGGATCGTGGCAAGTGGAAGGATGTTGTCTCTGCCTAGCCCTATGGGNCTAGTGCCTGTGTCAGAATAAACGGAGCGTACACGGAGTGGTTTCCTGTCGAAAGAGGTTTTCGACAGGGATGTGTTGCTTCACCATGGCTGTTCAACCTATTCATGGATAACGGTTTGACAGATTTAAAAGAAAGAATGAATGAATTACTCATCAAATCTACGCTGATAGTCAAGGAATGAAAGTGTACACTCACTTTCAGTGTACATACAACAAAACGAAAGTTATGCTTTTTGGAAGAGATGAATCTGTGATGCAATATTTTGATAGATCGGGAACAAGTGGAAGAGGTAAAAGAATTTGTATAATTGGGATTCAAATTTACAAAAGATGGAACATGTGAAAGTGATATTGAAAGGAAAGTTAATGCAGGGAATATGGTAAATGATGCTCTGCACGCCTTTATGAATATCCAAATGGTGTCTCAAAGGGCCCGACTGGCTGTGCATGCAGGAGTGTTAGTGCCAACACTTACGTATGGTAGTGATAGTTGGGTATTGCAGAAGAAGCATTGAAAAGTATGAGTGGATTCAAACTGAGTGACAAATTAAGAAATAGTGTGATAAGAGAACATTGTGGTATAATAGAAGATGTAGTGACGAAAATTGAGAAAGGTATGCTTAGATGGTTTGGGCACGTAAAGAGAATGAATGAAAGTGGACTGACAAAAAGGATTTATGATTCAAGAGTGATTGCGAATGTTGGAAGGGGACCGAGACGAACGTCCCTGGATCGTATCCAGGACATAATAAACAAGGCCCTGGTCAAGAGTACTCTAAACCTACGAACTTGTCTGAAAGGTTTAATGAGAATGAAAGAAGCGAAGGAGATATGCCAGGATCGTTGCAAGTGGAAGGATGTTGTTTCTGCCTACCCCTACAGGAATGAGGCGTGATGTTATGTATGTATTATAGCACAAAAAAAAACATTTTTTTCGAACGTTTATTTACCAACAACACTCAATAGATACACAAAATTTTACATTACAGACAAAACAACAAGTTATTCGAAGGTTATGTAACCAGATAACATTTATAGGGTATAATATATTATATAAGTAGGCATGTCTTATTAAAATTATTGTCTACGTTTCCGAACATTTACTTTTATATTACCTATAATAATATATTACTATAAAGCAATCCGAACAAATTATGTGAAATGATTTTTTTACCCAAAGACAAGTAAAGTTTGTATTAATCGATTTTTGACGTGAATATGTCTTTGAAATCGCATCCATAGACAATTAAAAAAGCGAATGTTAACAAAATCACGCGATAAAGTTTGATTTTGTAGCTACATATCTATTACCTTCATCAGAAATTTAAACACACCACTAGATAGCTAAAGGAGCATTGAATTTATTACGCTAAGTAAGGACTGTAATACATCGCGCGCGGCGGAAGGGGAAGTCCCGTCAATTTGAAGATAACTTTCGTCTCTGTGAAGCTACGAAATTCATTCGAGTTTCAATCGTCAAAATCAATCGATTAACCTATAATAATATTTTATATTGAAATTATTCACGTATAACAAACGGCCGTGTCCATAACATAGCCAGACCCCATTTATTAAATGTAATTTTATATTTATATGAAAACATTTCTTTGCGATTTAAACATTTGAAAACGCTTCATCATTATGGACATTAGTACCTGTTTAAAATGTACAATGCATTTTTTTTGCGAAATAACTTCTTAATGTAATCTAAATAATAATAATAAAAAAAAACATTAATGTCGTTAAGTCTAAAAAGATGTATGGTCTAAATTCTTTGTCAATAGAATTATGGAGATAAATTAAGAAAAAAAAAATCAAAAATCTTATAAATATTTAGATATTGAATATTTACTGTAGTAATTGATGTACATTTTTGTAAATACGTATTTAATTTGATACCTTTTAATAGATATTATCATTATTAAACAAAAAATCTGAAAGCTTTAAGGTTTAAAACGTTTGCATTTCGAAGCACATAGATTAAACAATAAAAAAGATCTTGACATTTTGCGACTAATCTAGGTACAGAAACTTGAATATTGACTATAGGAATTGCAGTGCATGTTAAAATTTTATGATATATATATATACTACATTTTACATAATATATATAATACATTTTTATTTAGGCAAATTACATTTTGAAAATTGTAAACAAATTAATAAATATTGATATTAAAAAAAAATCTGAATGCTGCAAGTCTTAAAACCATTGCTTTACGAAATACACAGATTAAACAGAAAAATCTTTACTTTTCTTAAACCATTATAAAACCATAGATTCTCGAGTAGGTAATAAGAAATAATCATATTAATTAAAGTATTTATACTTTAAACACTTAATATATATTTTAAAAATAAAAAAGTAAATTTATCCGTTCTTTCGAGAGTTACCACTACATTAACAACGAGTATATATATTATTTTCTAGTATACAATTACCGACGGCCCTAAAAACTTTCATTAATAGCTAAAAAAAATTAGAATGTATATTAAATTACTATCGTGTCAAATAACCATTAACTATTAGTGAAAGGGATATACTCAAAGCTACACATTGAGAATTACGTTCCCAATGAGGATTTACGTTGCGAGAGGAATAAGCATGCTGTATTTCAAGTCAATCAGGTGAATGGTTGAAAAGATCTCGGAGTGTTTCCGTTTGTCGCTCTTATACTGAGGTTCCGAGGGAATTTGCAGAAACCTATTCTCAATGAGCGTCGTCGTTGCGACAGCAGTTACTATGTCAAATTTCAAGTGAATCAGATGTACAGTTTCCGAGATGTGTGAGCGAGTGGAAAATAACTTACATATAGATATATCTATCTTATTTGTCTATTTATGCTTTCGTTTTTCACTTATATACTCGGATCTCGAGGGAATATGTGGAGATCCGTTCTTAGTGAGCGTCTACGTTGCCACAGGAGTAACAATTTCAAGTGAATCAGACGTATAGTTTCAGAGATGAGTGAGTGAATGGTAAATCACTTATACATATATCTTATTTTTGGATATATGCTTTCGTTTTACGCTTATCGCAGTAGTCTGTCGCAGTGCAACAGTCTGTGGATCGCTGGTCCGTGTGCAATAGTCTGTGGAATGCTGGCGCCATCTGTTTACCGGCGTGGGGCATAGTCCATAAGTGGCAGTCCGGCGCGCGTCTCTCGGTAGTTCTCGGGTGACGGCCCGTCAGTGCGGTCCACTTTTGAAACTTTTGTCGTTCCTAGCTATTATTATTAATGACTTGGTGTAAATTTATATAATAATAATAATAACCTTTTATTTTTTCCATCACACTTACATAAAACAAGTAAAGTAGCCGCAGAAAAAAAAATGTGATGCCGAAAAAGGGAACACCGCTCAGCGATTGTTGGGATTTCGTCCCAACCCTGGTTTTCAGCGGAGACCCGGACGGACACAAATAAACAAAAACACATAGAAACCAAACAAAATTAAAAATAAAGTATGTAAAATAAATAGATAATACATAATAAATAATTAATTCTTAATTAATACATATCGGGAACATTAAGTGATTGAACGTTATAAACTGATTTAATTAGTAAAGTGTTTGATTGCACCAACATTACCCATCAACGCCCACAGTTTGGAATTATGGATGCCATTAATCGCGCCCCTATGCTTTATGCTTTCCTTTCTCTCTTATTCACCAACATATATCTTATTTTTTGATATATGCATTCAATTTTAGCTCATATACTCAGATCTAGTGGGAATATAAGGAATTCGTTCTTAATGAGCGTCTACGTTGTCACAAGAGTAATAATTTCAAGTGAATCAGGCGTTTAGTTTCAGAGATGAGTCAGCGAGTGGGAAATAACCTACATATACATATTTTTGATACACGTGTTCGCTTTAGGTTATTATTATTTTGGATTTATGGCTTTTTCCTGTGCCACACTGGCACAATTTACTTCGCCAGTGTCACGTAGAATCGCTTTAGGTTTATAAATATAAGGCTAATTTGATTACAATCAGCTCTCTTGAAAGAAATCGATTGTAAGCCATTTAATTGATATTAGGACCGCCTTTCATTATAAAAGTGCTTTGTGCTTTTGCATTTGGTGTTAATAAATTATATCTAAATGACTGAATTCCTAAAAATTACTTCACGTATTAGCACGTTATATCTACAACTTATTAAAAATACAATATCAAAGCATTTTGAAATCTACAAATCCTACATATATGAATACGATGTGCGCTTTAGTTATTTTTTAATTGAATATGCCTAGACTTTTTTATCTTTGAACTTTGCGGGTAGTTTGATTAAAAAACAAATTACGACACATGATATAGTAATAGATTAAGTACATTAAATATATTTTAGAACATAATTGGCTTAAATTATTAAAAATGCTACTAAAAAATACGAACAAAGTCGCGAGCACAGATAGTAACTTATAATTAAAGCTGTAACAATAAAAAAATGTCTTTACGAAAACCTCAAAACAAAATCACTATAAAACATCGAGTTTTTTATAGCTTAACCTTAATTTTTCAATCTACCACCTGTATGTACAATGTTTTAGGAGGCTGCTTCCGAAAACGAAGACGGGCGATAGTACTAATGACAACATTGATTCTGAAATTCGATCCTGGTCAAAAAAAATCCAATAAAATTGAAAATAGCTGACGCTTAACTACACGGGTCAACGACCGCTAGCTATCCCACTAGCAGTCGTTGACCCGAGCTGACACATTAGCTGATTTGGGTTCTGATTTAAAAAAAACATATTTCTAATAGTTTCATTAGCATTATTTACGCTCTATCGTCTTAGTGCAGCTAAATGAAACGACAGTTTCATAAAAAATATATTACTTTACTAAAAAAACCGGCAATGAATTATAAAATTGAAAAGAGCTGACGCTCGACTGCACGGGTCAACGACCGCTAGTGTGACTGCTAGCGGTCGCTGACCTGAGGTGATTTTAAAAAGCTTATTTTCATACGTTTTATTATTACGCTCCATAATTTTAAAAACCAGCAAATATCTAAGCTCGGGTCAACGACCGTGAGCTGTCATACTAGCTTTTGATATTGTGTTTCATTGCTGTTTTTTTTTT
>JACTOM010000830.1:167706-193994 GCA_015832385.1 Elymnias hypermnestra | reverse complement strand
TATCGTCTGTCTTCGTTATAGGAAGCGGTCTTCTAACACCTTGTATATCGACATTTAATATATTTATAACAAGTGCTTTAAACAATACAAGGACGCTAGACAATGGCAAATGTGACCCGTTTATTATACAGGCCTCGTAAAGTAATTTACACAAGCTTATTATTATTCTATATAATCATAAGATACAGTTTTTAGTATCCTAGATATTGAAATACACGAAGCTAATTACATAGTTAATCTAAAAATAATATTGTCGAATATTATAACTATTACTTTTTAATACAACTGCTAAAATTCTAATTAAATAACACATTTTTTATAGAAAGGTGAAAACTTTCAACAGTATATAGTCATTATTAAAGGCTTTGATATTTCCTAAATCATCATTTTTATGCAATACATATCCAATACAACAATTATATATAACTAAAAGAATATATAAACAAAAATATTAGTGCGGTTGATAGTATAGAGTTCGTCAATTGATCATTTCTAAATGTCATTGAAATAAATTTTCAATAGAATTTTTACTTAATTGGTTTATGGGTTAGCGTTTGACAGTAACCTCGCCTGATGGTATGTTATCATCAGTCTAAGATGGAAGCTCGCTAATAATGGTCAGAAGTAAGGAAAGTGGCAGCCCATTAGCACCCCACTGCAGAGCATAGACCTCCTCACTCATAGGAGAGAGGGTTCTTTGAACATACACCCACCACGCTGCTCCACTGTGGGTTGGCAAGCATGGTACACAAGTGCACTCTCTATGTCTTCAGTCTCATAGTCCGATGTGACGGCAATCCGACACGAGTGGAGAGTGATCGGTAGAGCACACCGCCAACTTCCCAACTTCAGGCAAATATTTAGAGAAATCTTAATAGAAAACTCATTAAAGGTTTTTGAATTGGCGTGACCCGGGACTCAAGCCCAGAACCTCATGTTTGTGGCCGGACATGCTAACCATTAGACCAATGAGGCAGAAGTTGTTTTATCTCATATAGTTTCTACACAACATCGTACCGGAACACAAACCTCTTTGTTTCCAGACTCAGACAGATTAGAATATACAATTTCCTAAATTCGCTCAACCGGTGATCGAACCACTAGGTTAATCAATTGATCAATTCTAAATGTTGTTATTAAAGTCAATTTGTTGAATTTTGATTTCATTTCTGACTGGTTTACTCTTAATTATAATCACACTTGATGGTAAGTGATGATAGCTCGCTAGATAAGCTCGTTAAACTGGTAATTAGTCACCGCCGAAGCCTTCCAGACCAAAATTAGACAAATTAGAAGATGCAATTTATCCTCTTCTAGCAAAGATCTTCATATTGACTATTTTAAAACAATAGTACAAAGTTAGTCAAACAATTATTTGTAAATATTGTAATTAAAATCAATTTATTGCAGATTTTTAATTTAATTGCTGACATGGTAAGTAAGGATACAGTCCTGTCCTGTCCAGGTAGGTTGTTTACCTCTTATAGTTAATATTCAGAGGCGTCTCTTTATTAACTAACGCCAAAATCTCCAAGCAGATCAAACTCAGACAAATTAGAAATAGCAATTTCCTATATTTAAAAATAAATTCATCAGTTTTATAGTATTTTATAAATGGTGTAGAAAGAAATTATGAAATACTTTCAAAATGTCAATTGACTAACCGTTTGACACATTTTAAAATTATCAATTGACGAACCATATATTTGTTTGCTAGCATTTTATTTAAAATACATTCGTGTAGTAATTAAAAACGATTTATTGTCGTTATTGGGACTATATTCGTAATATTTAAAAGTTTTATATTCTAAATGTAGGGTCGGTTGAACCGTTACTTTGTGAAAGTTTATAATAGGCCGGGAATAATAAATTATTTTTCATCAGACCGGGATGTAAAGCTCGATAAAAATGTCAATAATAAAGCTTCAAGTTGAATATTGAATCAATAGCTGGCATGCTTTGTCGACTTTCAAACACGAACTATATTATAACCTAAAAATAAGTTAAGATATTCAATTAAAAACGCAATAAATCTGCAAAATTAAAGAAAATAAGTTCTAATGAGTCGTAAAAGCAATTTTGATGACGTAATAAAACAAATTGCCAAATATTTTGACGCGTAAAAGAAGCGCGCATGCGTCGAAAACATAAAGCCAGTCAAAATCAGGCCGAAAGTGCAAACTTTCGATACGGGTATGATGAAAAATTGTTAACTCAACAAGGAACGAAAGTATGACATTGCCACCCGTATTATACTTTCTGAGCTGAAAGTAATATGCTATTGTATAAGCCATAGTGAGTTTATAAATTTGTTTAACAATAACAAACATATGTGGCCCTTTTATAATATATGTCGGAGTGCAATAGTCTGTGGAACGCTGGCGCCATCTGTCTGTCGGAGTGGGGCAGAGTCAATAAGTGGCGGTCAAGCGCATAACCCGGCAGTTCTTGAATAGCGCTCGACCGGAGCGGTTGACTGTTGGAACTATCGCGTTCCTAGCTAATATTGTTAATGAGTTTGTTTAAGCTAATATCGGGAACATTGAGTGATTGAACATTACCCACGAACGCCCACATTTAAGGAAATGCAATTATGGATGACATTAATGACGATGTCGGCGGAGAACCCTACGCCCTTATGTTTTATGGTTCTCTCCTTCTCCTCTTATTCTCCGACATAATATTAATATAAAAATAATTTAAAATTCTCGCCCGTTAATTAAAATCTAACACTATAAATTGTTACGTTAATATTATTATAAAAGTTTCAATTATTGTCTTGTTTCGCTAAGGAAATGCTATAAGCATTAAAATATGTGAATATTAAACTATTATTCGAATATAAATACGATTTTTATTGTCATTTTCGGAGTGAATATAACTTCGACTATAAAATACTTATAATAACAACAGATTGAAATATACAATAAAATATTTATCATATGTAATAAAGTATAAGCTACAAGAAATATATATTTATATTCAAAAATATTTCTAATAAACAGTTTTTACCATGTTATATTCAATTTTCAGAGATGCAACAATAACAGCCACATCTCCGCTTGTTAAATCTTTATTATCTCCAAAGATATCCATTTTAATGAATTGCTGTTAAAGACAATTTTAATCTACATAAAATACACTATATATGTAATGTATTTAATTGGGTAAAGGATAAAACTATATTGTACAAAATAGCTTGCTAAATAACACATTTTTTTTGTTACATGTAAAAGATAAAAATGGTTATTATGGGTTATACTTGAGAGATAAATGTAGACTATTATAGACTTTTTTATAGATCTTTTCAAGATATATAATTCTGTAGTACATTAATTGGATCTATCTCGTAAGGTTTAGCCAGCGTTTACGATTTAAGCCAAAGCCTTTTTCTCTAGTTTGTCTAATCTGTAATCGTTGCATATCTAAAAATTTGTAAGGGAAAAAATATTTTATTTAATATAATACTTCGCAATATAGAACATCGCCTGAGTATATGGTAGTTATAATTTTTAAGGCAATTTATTTCAGTAAATGTATCTCGAAAATTTCAAACAGATATGTGGAATTTATATTGATATGACAAAATTTAGTAACCAATTTTCTTTTAAGATCGCATTAAATATATACTGACTATTAACAGTCATATATATTAAATAGGTTTTTCATAACACTAAATTATTGTGAATCTTAAAGTTATAACATATTGTTTGATATCTCGTATTTCTCATTTATCGATCGCCATTGACCGCCATTTTTAAATATTCATAGACAATCAACCTTGAATAATTGTATTTAAAAAAAAATTATAAATTAAAAACATAAGGGGATGTTGCCTTTACAACAACGTAAAAGAGAACTTCTAAATAAAAAACTTTTCTATGAGAAGTATTCAAAACTATACGTGGGCCCGTAGACAAGTTACTTTCGAAGATTGCAAGAAATGTATGGGAATGACGTTTAAATTTTCAATTAGTTTCGATTAGAAATGTCATTCCCATACATTTTTTGAGCGTTAGCAATCTTCGAAAGTAACTTGTCTAGAGGCCCTGATACTTAACCTATGTACGCGTAATAGCACGAACCCCGAGCTGTTTAAATTGTTTAAATTTATTAAAAAAACTTAAACAATAGATTTTATTAGAAATTCAACTTTTTATTCATTAAACATTACACACGTTTATATTTTTAAAATCCGTTACTTTCTATTATTTTTCACAATTAATTCAATATCTGATGACTTTGGGAGAAATTAAATGTATTAAAATCCTTCTGCTTCTATTTAATCTATAAAGGCGTAATAGTTATTAGAAAATAAAATGGCTTTATATTCAGATAAATTCTGGTAAAAATCAAATGTATTAAATCATTCTGAATTTATTTTATACAAAAACGCGTAATAGTCAGAACTCAGAACTGTTAAACAATTGATTAGAAACAAACAAAATGGCGTCGCTTCTACTCAGATAGATTTTGGTAGAAATCAAACGTATTAAAATCATTTCGATTCTACTTAAGCTATAACGAGTTGTAGAACCTAGAACCCAAAGCGGTTAAAAAAGTTTAAAAACAAAACAAAATGGCGTTGCTTGTAATCGGTTTGGAAAAAAAATAGACTTGTTTTTTCAAGATGGAAGAGTAAAAATGGCGAACGCGCCAAAAATAAAATAAAATATAACTCATTAACATGAAGATACAGCGAAGTTGTTAAGACACTAATAAACGTTTGTAAGACTTTAAAATAATGTTAGAGCTTTAATTGAAGTGCTCCAAGGACAATGGAAAATTACTTCAACATTAACACAGAAAACACGTCGTTGGCGGAATAATAGGGCCTGATTGGCACCAATAAAAGCCAAAAATTAAAGAAGAAGAAGAAGAAGTAATCGGTTTGACAGATTAGTTCAAGACTGCTTCGGATGGCAATCTAGCAGTGACTGGTTTACTGTTGGTACTATTTAGGACCAAATACAAAGTATGACATTCAACGACGAAGTTTTTATAAACATGACATTTAAAAATGGCGGTTAATTTGGTTACACTTTTATTCCTCGTCGTCTGTCTCGCAGCAGCCTGGCCAGCAACAACCCTCTGTCCCGTCAGCTCTAGTACAGAAGAGTAGTGTTTCAAGCGTGGAAACTGGCCTGGGCTCAATTCCGTGGAAATCGCGAAGGTCATCTGCTGGGAACCACGCGCGTTCTTCGTCCTCAATTATTGGAATTCCGAAATACCTAGAAGTATATATAATTTTGTATAACGTGTTATAAATCACTACTGTTTTTTGGTTACACGCATTGCAATCCGACAAAGAGGGGCGATCGGCCTAACTCCGTTTTTTATTACCAACAACAATATTTCATCTAAATTCGCAATTATTCCTAAGAATACTGTAGATTTAAGTTTCTTTAGAGGACTATCATTAATTTGAATATATGGCAAAGTGAATTCCATATACTTAGCCTTTGCCTTGTTCTTTGCTTTGTTAAATATTAAATTATTAACTAAAAACCAATGTGACAATTTCAATTTTAAATAACCAGGACGTGTCATCGGCAAATTGCACTGTATCACATTTGTCTTTCACGTGCTAAGCTAAATCCTTTAAATTTATTAAGCAAAAAAGGGCCAAGTATTGATCCTTATGAGACACCCATTTTTATTGGTGATCCCGACGACTCTACGCCATTTACGAATACCTTTTGTATTCTATTTTGAAGATAAGAACTCAACAAATTAAATGCTCCATCTCTCACACCATAATGACTTATGAGGATGAGAGTGATATGTTGTACGCAATCAAAAGCTTTTGAAAGGTCACAGAATAAATGATTTGTTTATTTTGTAACTAGATGACGTTAAGTTAACTATTTTTTAAATTTTCCATTTGTTTGGACGTTGTTTTATAGTTTAAGAATAGCTAGATCGATTCTATATATGAAATACTAGGAGATGCCCACCATTTTGTCTGGCTTTACCCACACCATTGGTTAAGGGGAGTGATCTCTCACTCCCCAGCAGAGCGGGGGCTATGCTTGGTGATGAGTCAGGTTTCAGATCAGTGGCCTCCTTCTGCGAGGCTATCATTCTGCAGAAGTAAGCACTAGACAGGGGGGAGACCTCTCTGAACTGAACCTAGATCGTATTCATTCGAGGATACCAGAGCTAAATTAGCGAACATCTAGACCCCAGTATTTGAATAAAGAGTGTTCCTCAGCCTTTTAGTGGGTATCCTGGTACAGTCAACCAGTTCCACACTCCCGGATAGATTTATACTTCATCTGGCGTGCATAAGGCATTTCCCAGCGACACAAAAACGGTTAACAGGAATGGAATCCCAGAGTCTAATTAATATATACTATGTGACTCCACTTTAGACTTAAACACTTTTCTGTGTATGAATAATTCGATTGCATTTCTTTTAGTCGGCTTTACTCCCGACAGCGAATTTAGAAATAAGTAAACTACCATCAAGTAACTTTACTAGTTTACTTTTAGTAAAAGAGCGTCGTTATACCTGCATATAGCCAGTACAGGAATCCAAAGCACAGAAGCCAGCACCAAAACAAGCACCAACAATATAGCCCATATCGGCCAGGGTTTCTTCACGGTATCTCCCTCCGAGCTGATCCAGGCCTCGTAGCTGGAGCCTTCCATAGCCAATTCAGCAAACGAGGATATCAGGATAGACAGCATTGCTAGAGGGGATAAGTACTTCCAGCAAATCATCCAGTATATTCCAGGACGCTGTCCAGTCATCAGTTCTATGTCGTCTGCGAATCTGTAAATAAATGATTAGGGGGTATATTATTAAAAGCTGCCTCTGAATGGTGCCGAAGAATATCAGAATGCTGACATATACAGGGTTATTGGTTATACGTCGTATAGTGATAGGGGTTAAGATTTGCGATAATTTAGACCCATATGCAAAAGTCAACCATTTTTGAGTAATCTGGTTTATTAGCTTTTTTTCAAAATAAGTCGAAATTGCGGCTTCAAAAGCTTATTTACAGATAAGATACGCTTTAATCTAATTGTTTTTTCTTCTCATTGTTTATAATACAACAATTATCGGTCCAAATGCGAAACGAAAAACAACGTGATTTCTTTGAGATTAGTTTCCCTTAAATTGCCATAGAAATTAAAAAGAAACACACACGCCAGACGAATCGCGAACCTGAAGTGGCAATGGGCGGGGCACATAGTCCGAAGGACCGATGGACGTCGGGGACCGAAAGAGCTGGAGTGGCGACCCTGCACCGGACGGCGCAGTGTAGGCAGACCCCCCACAAGGTAGACCGATGATATAATGAGGGTCGCCGGTAGCCGTTGGAGCCAGGCGGTGCAAGATCGGGCCTTGTGGCGGTCATTACGTGAGACCTATGTCCAGCAGTGGACGTCCATCGGATTAAGCGACGAAGACAACACACGTGATGAAACTTCGCTTGCAGAATAAGTTGAAAACACATCCGGTTTTTTTAGCTCTCCAACAATTCATGACAACTAGGAACTTATATCAAAGAAACTTGAAAATTGATCACGAAGGAATCAGACGGAAATTCGTATTCAAACTAAACTAAAAGTAGTTCTTTAAAATTCCATAAAATTACTTCAAATCAATACCCAATGTAGATAAAACTATAAATACAAATTTAGGACTAGTATCAGTTTAGTAATAACATCACCTCCTAAAAGGAATACGCCAAATTATTAATAACCCTGCATAATGAGATACCACAATTGTTTTACCCTTAGAGGTTCAAGAAACATGTAACTTTAAATTCGTCGTTCTTTAATATCATCATCATCTTTGACGATTTAAAAGGGTTGTAAAGGCCTGCTTGATTTGAATAAAGAAAGATATTTTGAATTTGAATCAGGCAAAAAGCAGTAACAAAATCCTGCAAATCAGTAACAAAATTCCGTGGGACCATGAACAGCTAGAGTATAATAAATACAAAGAGGTTCGTGAAAACGTTGCACGATAAAAATCTGTTAAACACAATCATTGTTTCAACTGTGACCTCCACATAGCGTAATGAAATTTGTCCAAAATGTTTTTCAATAGAGCCCAACCGCTGTTTTAATGTTACTCCATTAATGCGGGAATCGTTTTGGGTAAAGGTTTATAACGAAAAGTGAATACGGTTTTATGAGGGTACCTATAATGACTTCAAACGAGGTCAATCCAATCGTGTAAGGATGTCTGGAAGAGATTGCTTGTAGCAATAAGACCGCCTTTGCGCACTATATTATAGTAATAAGTATCTTAGTTTATATGTCTTTTTATTTTTATCTTGTGTGCAATAAAGTGTTTTCTCTCTCTCTCTCTCATGTGTTCCACTATACATTACTGGAGAAGTTAAGTGAGATCAAATGGCTGGCATCTTGGTGTAAAAAAAGCAATTTGAAGCTTGAAGTTCCTAATTTTTGGATATATATTATGTTAGTGTTTGCTACTTGTAGAGAAATTTAAAAAACAATTCGAATGGTAAAGTTTTCCCAACTTATCGTGGTGGCTAGAAAGCTCCTGCAAACCACAAAGTAATGGAAGGTTGCCCATCTGGACCACGTTTTGCGCTATAACCTCCTTCAGATGAAATCCAAGACAAGACGCGGTTTGGCAGGAGGAAATAATCGTGGTGCGAAACGTCAGGGTGTGGCATGGGTCAGGAGTTGCTGCACATCACGCAAGATCGGGCAAGATATGTGGAATTGACCAACCTCCAGCAGAGAAGAAGCACACAAAGAAGTGGTAGAAATACTACCAGAAATATAGCTTCCATCATATAATTTCCGTTCCGTAGCTGCTGGAGCCAGATCTGGCCTTATGACGTTTATATATTTTTCGTTACTTAATTCAGAGCAAGCAAAGTCGCAGTTACCAGTTACAACAACCTAAAGTTAAGGCGAGGGAAATAGATTAAGTTAAAACCAAAATTACAATATTTTGTGTCACAGTTCCTCAAGTTTCGTTGGTGTCAACACGTCCCTAATCTATGCGAAACTTTGTTATTGCCTGCTTGAAGTTCGAAAACAAACACTTTCCTTGTCTTACTTGGGAAACTTATGTATATGACGGCGCCATCGTTTTTTTAATGTTGGTAAAAAGGTGTGCAGCGAGCTAGCAACAAACGTCTACCAACATTCGAACTGCCCCCACTCGCAGAAACTAGTATAAAAGGGCTTGCATTAGACTGGGGGGCAGGCACCCGCCCCATCATATCGTACGCCAGCATCGTCTTCGCACACGTGCCAGACTGTAGACTGGCCCGTCTGCAGATGCTGCAAAATAGATTCATGGGGAGGGCCACGGGATGCCCCTGGTACGTCCGAAATGTCGACCTACATAGAGACTTAGAACTCCCCACGATAAAGAGTTAATTCAAAGAGCTCTCCGAAAATTATTTCGAGAGAGCCATCAATCATAGGAACCCACTAGTGGTTAACGCGTCCTCTTATAGGATCCGTCTCAACGTTCCGCCTAGGAAGAGACGGCCTAAATATGTCCTTAACGACCCCGACGATACGATAACTATCGACAATCTACCATACCAGGTAGGGACAGACACTCACACAAAAGTTACACAGCGATTCCGCCGGCGGAGTCGAGGTCCCCGATTTCTGACGTCACCCGGACGTGGACTTCACCCACGTTCCCGGGGGCGCTTCTGATTCTTCCTTTTCAGGTGATGTTTCAGCGATAACGTCGCTCCAAGCCGAGGCTCGGTCTCGCAGGAGACGCCCTTGGAGCGGCGTTTCCCCGGAGAGCGAGCCCTTTTCAGGGCTCGCACTCGAAATGTGGCGGCCTCCATAAGAGCCCGTCCTCATTCCGGTTACGCTGTAAAAGCCAGTAGGGCTAACAGCTAAACACAGTCCGAACAAAAAAAAAACTGGGGGGCATTTTTACTCGAAGTTGTGTCCGGTGCACACCTTACACTGATAAATTATTGGTTACTGTCATTTAATTTAAAAAAAATAATAAATAATTCAGTTTAAAGTAATAAATAATCTCTGTGAAAATTTACTGTTATCTTTATTTAAACGATGGAAGACCAGAACGCGATATATACATTATTTTCTATTAAGATATAATCATAGCTTTTACTGCCTCATTGGTCTAGTGGTTAGCATGTTCGACTACAGACATGAGGTCCTGGGTTCGAGTCCCGGGTCGGGCCAATTCAAAAATCAATATTGAGTTTTCTATTAAGATTTTCTCAATATTTGCCCGAAGTTGGGAAGTTGGCGGTGTGATCCACCCCCGTGCCTCGGAGAGCACGTTAAGCCGTCGGTCCTGCGCCTGATCTCTCTCCGGTCGTGTCGGATTCCCGTCACACCGGACTATGAGAGTGAAGGAATAGAAAGTGCACTTGTGTACTATGCCTGCCAATCCGCAGTGGAGCAGCGTGGTGGGTCTATGCTCTAAAAACCCTCACTTCTTGGAGTGAGGAGGCCTGTGCCCAGCAGTGGGACGTTAATGGGCTGCTACTTACATAGCTTTTAAATTTATTTTTTATATGTATGATTATTATATGCGTGTTTATGTCAATAACACCTAATAAATAAGGCATCGATTTTGTCGAAATATTTTGTGTTTTTAGGGGAATATCTTGAATAGATTAGATTTTAAATTCGATAAACGAGGTGAAAATTTCGGGATAATTTGAATAGGTTTATACAGTACGGTCCAATAAATTTTGAGGTCCTACCGGATGCGCCACTTGTAATTTAACAGATTCAGTAACTCCTTTGCCACGACATATATTACTACACTACCATATAATAACAAAGAATCAGCTCTTTCTGTACCTTGATACAGTAATGAGAATGGTATCATCATCAAATCGCACGTATAAACTATCAAAATACAATATAAAGTAGCAAAAATACTCACCTTTTTACGCCATAAACGTAAGCGATGCCAATGCATTCAAAGAACGCAATGATCAATAGGGGAAAGTTCCCACTGTACATGTCAAATAGCAGGAATATATAGCTCCCAGCACCATGAGCAAACCCCATGGACAGCAAGCAGCAGATCAGGCACAATCCTCCAGTTAAATACTCCTTACGTAGGTTTGGGAACAGCTTCATATCAACTATGGATGTTACCACTCCTTCTAAGGTACCGAATTGGGAATCAATGCCAAGTGTGAACAGCATGAGGAAGAAGAGAATTGACCAGAATTGTGCACCAGGGAATTGGTTGATCGCTTCTGTGAATATGATAAACGCGAGGCCAGTTCCTGATGCCGTCTGTGAAATAAGACATGTTAATATTAACATAGCAGTCTTTGGTTAATTGCCAGATGAACCATGATGACCTTGTTATGAGACGCGTGGGTTCTCGTTCAGAGAAGTTATGGGTTCAAACCCTAGCAAATTGAGAAAAAGTTTTTATTTCCCAGAGATGAATGCGAAAGTTGCATCACTCATGGATGAAGAGGGTTCCGTTAGGTTTTAGTGTATATTGCTAGCACTTCACCCTCTCCGAGTCGTACACTCCTGGCCCATGGTTAGGGGTTTGTGCCTAAAAGCATTTCCCAGCAAAATAAAGGCATCACTGAGTTTCTCTTTATAAAAAGAAACTTACGTGCTTGATTATTCTTACTAGTCCATCATTTCGGTGAAGAAAAAGACCATGAGGAAACCTGGATATCTTGTCAGCAATTCTGCTATATGTGAAGCCTACCTGCACCAGCGTAGGCTTATGCTTTGAGTGAGCAGGTCTGTACTGTCTGCGCCCTCTGTACTAGATCTGTGTCCAGCAGTGGGACGTAAGTCGACTGTTAATTGTCTTACTCGTACTCACTTTGGTAACAGATGCCCTAGATTGGACTTGCGTCAAGATAATTTTATGAAATCGTATTTTCTAATTTGTCTAGATCTAGATTTATGGGAAGCTTCAGATGAGGTTTGTGACTACCCTACAGTACGATACTGTGTGTAAACCTTTTGGATTTAAATGTTTTCCAACTTACTGCGTTGACATCTTAGAATATTTCATCACTTACCATCATTATTTAGATCATCAATCGTTAAAGTATTAGCAATAAAAAGTCTTTTACTTCTTAATAACGATTGTCACTTGTCATCCAATATTAGAAACGTTACAAAATTAAGCAGTGAGCCAATTCATCGCTTTTTATCTCTGTAATTGACAAATTTAATGTGAGAAGATATTTGTAACATCCTCATATATTATACAGATCATATCTTTAATATAATATGTCATAAAATGAATTGCAAAATAGCTAGTATAAAATAGATACACTTAAAGTCATTGCTAAACTCATGCTTCAGTTTCTACATTAGTAAATTGCTCTCTCGAGGCCAGGTCGCTCTTAATATAACATGCGACAAGTACATATATGCAATGTAAAATAAAGTATTTTAGTAATAGAAATCTCATACTAACAAGTTGTTAAAGGCCACTAGAGTCAAAAAGAAGAATAACAACAGAAATATTGCCAATTATCCTACTACCCACTACGCCATTGTACTTAAAACTTTTATTCAAAAATACTTTATAGTTTAGTTTTACGACGGTTGTAATCTTAGCTACAAGAAAACGTTACAGCATATAAATAAAATGGCTTAATCTGCTTGATACTAAATCCTGAACGCGTTCTTAAAAATACAGGCAAGATTTCGAAGTTGGTGAAATTTTGTTTCATATAGATACTTACATTATCCAATTCCTTCTGCAAATCGCATTCTGGCAATTGAGGCATCACCAATGTAGTCAAATTACCGTTTAAATCTACAGTCAAATTTTGTCCCGCTTCAGGGAAGACCATAGATTCATAAGCTGGACCAAATAACTCCAGTAGAGTCTCATTCCTCAATCCAAGACACTTCTCATAAACCATGGTGGCTTTAAATCCAATAATTGAGAATACCACTATTCCAGCAAACATTGATGTGAGGCAATTAGTCATTGACACCATGATGGCATCTCTATAGCAGTTATTATCAACAGGGTTATATGAACTGAAGGCTATAAGACCACCAAAAGCTAGGCCTAGTGAAAAGAATATTTGCGTCCCTGCTTCTAACCAGACAACAGGATCCAAAATCTTATGCCATTTTGGAGTAAATAAATGGATTAGGCCATCTGACATCCCTTTCAAAGTTATTCCTCTAAAGAAGAATATAACAAGGACAATGTAAGGGAATGTAGCTGTGACATAAACCACTTTCCCGGAGGATGCTATCCCCTTGATCATGCACATGTAGACCAAAATCCATGCGATTATCAGAGCTAGAGCTATCTTGTAGTTGAAGGTCTCTGGGTGGTTGATGTCTTCGGATATTTGGAGGGTGTTCCGGTACCAGAAGTACTGCGTTGGGCTGCTTACCTGTGAAAGATAATTTATGCTATAAAATCTTGACAGACTGGTTGCCACTTGACTGTGATTTCCGCAGAAGCTAAGTAATGATAAAGTCTAAGTTTAAGAGGTAATTTACTTCTTATTGCTTCTACTGAGCACCGGAAAGTAAAACTAATTGCTATTGCCAAAGTCTAAACCAAATACATTAGAAAATGTAATACCCTAAAGGGATTCGAAAAGAAGACCTCTACTAGGGAAGCGAATACTCCCACCATTATCTACAGAGGCCATCAGACACACTTAAGGATAAGAGAGAAAAGATTATCTTGGCGGAAATTTAAATATAAGCTACGGTATGAGAACTGCCTCATTGGTCTAGTGGTTAGCATGTTCGACTACAGACATGAGCTCCTGGGTTCGAGTCCCGGGTCGGGCCAATTCAAAAATCAATATTGTTAAGATTTCCTCGATATTTGACCGAAGTTGAGAAGCTGGCGATGTGATCCAGCCCCGAGTCTTAAGGATATTAAGTCCTGCGCCTGATCTCTCTCCGATCGTTTCGGATTTCCGTCACATCGGTCTATGAGAGTGTAGGAATAGAGAGTGCACTTGTGTACTATGCCTGTTAATCCGCAGTGGAGCAGCGTGGTGGGTCTATGCTCTAAAAACCCTCTCTCTCCTACAGTATAAGTCCAGTACATTTGGGTTTATTATGTGATCAACCAACTACTCAATTTCTTGAAGAAGAACACTCCAAGATCTTAGTCGAAGATTCCAAGCGTGTTTTGTTGAAACTCTTTGGTTTCTTATTTCCAGTGCTTACCTACGGATCGGAAACGTGGTCGCTGACTATGGGCCTTATTCGAAAGCTCAGAGTCACTCAGCGTGGAATGGAGAGGGCTCGCGAACCTGAAGTGGCAATGGGCGGGGCACATAGTCCAACGAACCGATGGATGTTGGGGCCGGAAGGTGCTGGAATGGCGACCTCGCATTGGACGACGCAGTGTAGGAAGACCCCCCACAAGATGGACCGACGATATAAGGAGGATTGCCGGTAGCTACTGGAGCCAGGCGGCACATGATCGGGCCTTGTGGGCATCATTTCGTGAGACCTATGTCCAGCAGTGGACGTCCACCCGTTGAAGCGACGAGCGTGTATTGTTTCGTTATACAAAATGTATATTAAATATCCTAGATATTATCTGACAGTCAACGCAATAGAAACAAATGGTGCATAAAATATCTCTGGCAAAAAGTTCAGTTCGGTTTGTTGAACGAAAAATAATTTTCCAATACATTTAACTCTGACAAGCCGCAAACGTGACTTTCATGTTTTCGTTTCCATACATCGTAAAACGCGACATTACCCATTAAAGTGATATAAAACCATTACCTGTTTCCCGTGGTTTTACTCGCTTAGATTCCGAGGGGTTATTGGAAAACTCGTTCTTAGTCTAGGTCGTCATATTATTACGTGTGTCGAATTTGAAGTCAATCGAACGAATATTTTTGAAGATCTCACAATAAGTGAGCGTATCTCTGTTATTCATTCCGATACCATAGGAAATTGACAGAACCCGTTCTTAGTGAGCGGCTACGTCGCAAAATGAATACGTATGCCGAATATCAAGTCAATCGGGCGAATAGTTTTCAAGATCGTAAAGTAAGTGTTCAACATACATACATACATAGCATCACGCCTCATTCCCATAAGGGTAGGCAGAGACAACATCCTTCCACTTGCCACGATCCTTGCATATCTCCTTCGCTTCTTTCATTCTCATTAAACCTTTCATACAAGTTCGTCGGTTTAGAGTACTCTTGACCTGGCCGTTATTTAAAATGTCCTGGATTTGGTCCAGGAACGTTCGCCTCGGTCTTCCCCTTCCAACTTTCGCATTCACTCTTGACTCATAAATCCTTTTTGTCAGTCTCCTTTCATTCATTCTCTCTACATGCCCAAACCATCTAAGCATACCTTTTTCAATTTTAGTCACTACGTCTTCTTTTATACCACAACGTTCTCTTATCACACTATTTCTCACTCTGTCACTCAGTTTTAATCCACTCATGCTTCTCAACGCTCTCATCTCTACCGCATTTATTTTACTTTTGTGATTCTTCTGCCATACCCAACTTTCACTACCATACATAAGTGTTGGCACCAACACTCCAGCATGCACTGCCAGTCTAGCCCTTTGAGACACCATCTGGCTATTCAAAAAAGCATGCAGAGCACCATTTACCATATTCCCTGCATTCACTCTCCTTTCGATATCACTTTCACAAGTGTTCAATTCACTCAAATATATTCCGACACCATAGGAAAATGGCAAAATTCGTTCTTAGTGAGCATATAGGTCGCAAAAGGATTACATATTTTTGAAGATCTCACAGTAAATGGTCATATCAGGTTAATACTATTCTCATACTCTTCATTATTATATTACATACTTTGAATGACTTAAAACACAATACTAACGTTGATACAAACTAGGAATTGTCACTAGGCGAATGTCCCTTCATTCTACTGTGCTACATTTCTTATACCAAACGCATTCAAAAAATAATAAGTCCACCAATCACAGTCGTCGTGAAAACGACGATGATACAGAAGTGTTTGTTAAATTTGAGAATTTCTGGAATAGCCTTAAAAGGTTTCATTGATATAATTACAAAGACCTCAGCATAATAAACATATATAGTCATTTTATATCCATCCACAAATAAAATAATATTCCATGGGAATGTAGCGATACCCTTCTTAGTGTTCTTAGTGAGCGTCTTCGTTGCAACAGTAGTAACTATACCACATTTCAATAGTGCATAAGCTGCGTTATATGTTGTAATAACTCTGATAGACCTGAAAAAAATTAGGTTAAATATGGCGATACAAGACTAGTTTTGGTCCCTGTACAATGAAGCAACATGGTGGGTATAAACTCTAAAATCCTCTTTCCTTGTGGAGGAGGAGGAGGAGGAGGCTTGTGTCTAGCAGTGTGACGTTAGGAATTAGAAATCAGTAAATTAGTAAGATGCTCATAAGTGTAACTAGTTTTAAATTAAATATTCTTGTCAACGACTCTACCACCGATTCGGAATGTAGGTACTACTGAGAAGATGCCGGCAAGAAACTTAATAGTTACTCTTTTCTTTTAATTTTGCATCATGAACATCCATTAACATTAAATATAAAACACAAAAAACACAATTATCATTATGACACATTAATAAGACAAAGGTTTTAAATTATATATTTAGCTTTGTATCGCAGAGCGGCCCAATTTACTAACACAATTAACTTGAAACATGATAACTGGTAGCTGATGTTGATTAAAACCGAGAACTGAACTATCTTCTACCATGCATTTGTTAATTATCGTATTTATTAAGAAACTACCATTCCCTGTTATCTTTTAATAGTTACAATTAACATAATTTAAGTAATCATTTATTAAACATTACGCCTTTGTTTCTAAGAATACGATTTAGTCAAATAACGCACGCTATCCGTTATTTATAATATTATTTTAATTTAAATATTCTATCTCATGTAACCAGTTTTGATGATGTTCTTTATTTTGATGGATTTGTTCCGACTTAGGATGTATGCATGGAGAGATAGAGGTTTATTTAAGCGAGAGATAAGTATAACTTCTGCTGTCATCTAAGTTTTGTGGTATGTGAAGAGACGCCTGCGTGCCGTGAATGTGATGTGGCTGTTGATGCGGCATTCCACACATTGGCGGAACGCCCGGCCTGGGCCTCCAGCGCCACGTCTTAATATCGCTGGTTGGAAGAGATCTCTCTCTGCCTAGCATAGTGGGTGTTATGCTCGGTAACATGACCGGCTGGAGGGCAGTTGCCTCTTTCTGTGAGGCCTTTATTTTGCTAAAGGAGAAAGGCAAAAAGAGAGAGCGATCGATGTTCCTCCCTCCCGCCGGATAAGGGGAGGTATCGTCGTCGTCGCTTCAACCGATGGACGTCCACTGCTGGACATAGGTCTCACGTAATGACGTCCACAAGGCCCGATCTTGCGCCGCCTGGCTCCAGCGGCTACCGGCGACACTCTTTATGTCGTCGGTCCATCTTGTTGGGGGTCTCCCTACACTGCGCCGTCCGGTGCGGGGTCGCCACTCCAGCATCTTTGGCCCCCAACGTCCATCGGTCCTTCGGACTATGTGCCCCGCCCATTGCCACTTCAGCTTCTGCTGTGATTCCGTCATCACCTGTTGCCTTGCTGTCTTCATCTGTTTGAGAGCCATACTAATCTCGTACAGACTGACGTCCGGGATGTCTTCGGAAGGGGAGGTATAAGACGGCGCAATTATGAGCGCCTGTTTCCCCTCTTTTGAACCCTTGAGTTGGACGCATCCGGGGCGCCAGACGTGAATGCGTTAGCGAATAGGGTTCCGCTGGGTTTTAGTGAGTATTCTGGTTACAGTGAGTCCCACACTCCAGGATAGAGCTGTGTAATCTATCCAGCGTGCGTTAAAGCATTTCCCAGCGACAAAAAAGAAGTTACACATCGAATATTATGCAAACGAAGTTGTACAGTTGAACTTCAGTTAAATTCAGTGCTTTTATATGCATATATAAGAAAATTTTAAATGCAGACTTAGTAGGGATAAATTTTAGGTTAATCGATCTGATGGATGGTCTCTCTTCAAAGTTAATGTGAAGCGTCTCGCCTCTTAATTAATTATCTGACTTCACAGCCCACACGGTTTTGCAGATCAAATTTAAAGTTCAGCTTGAGATATTTAAAAAGTTTTTAACACACTTGTTGTTTTTAATCGATTACGTATATAATTTATACATATAGATACAACTAATATGTGTTTCATTTGTAGATACTACAGTCTAACCTTATTGTAACGAGGATTATTATAACGACAATAGTGCTTTTCGTTACAAATACAATAATCAAATACTTCTTTACAACGAGTTTCATCACTGCAGGTTCTGTTATTGGCCAATTGATTCAATCCAACATTCTTTTTTGATGTTAAAGTCATCAGTCTTTATCGTAATAAAGTATTTCCCATAATTAATGTTTTCTAAAAGTCAGAAGGTTATAGTTTAGTTTTATAAATGTTTTTGTTGGCGCTAGTTTATAGCCCGCTCGAAGGACCAGCTTTTGGCGTTTTATATCCCCATCTTCGGACTGGGGTAATATAGATCAAAGTCTGTCCTATCCGGCTCGCAGGACCAGCGGTAGGCGCTGGATTACATGCGGCTCGAAGGTCTAGCTTTTGGCGCTGGTTTATATTCGGCTCAAAAGACCAGATTTGGCGCTATATATCCCCCTCTTCGGACTGGGGTAATATAGACCAAACTCTTTCCTATCCGGCTCGAAGGACCATCTGATGCGCTGGTTTATATCTAGCTTGAAAATCCAGCTTTTGGCGCTGGTTTATATCCGGCTCGAAGGTCTACCTTTTGACGCTGGTTTATACCCGGCTCGAAAGACCAGCTTGGCGCTATATATCTCCCTCTTCGGACTGGGGAAATATAGACCAAACTCTTACCTATCCGGCTCGAAGGACCAGCTGATGGCCCTGGTTTATATTCAGCTTGAAGATCCAGCTGTTGGCGCTGGTTTATATCCGGCTCGAAGGTCTAGCTTTTGACGCTGGTTTATACCCGGCTCGACAGACCAGCTTGGCGCTATATATCCCCATCTTCGGACTAGGGTAATATAGACCAAGCTCTATCCTATCCGACTCCACGGACCAGCTGTAGGCGCTGGTTTATATCCGGCTCGAAGGTCTAGCTTTTGGCACTGGTTTATACCCGGCTCGAAAGACCAGCTTTAGCGCTATATATCCCCCTCTTCGGGCTGGGGAAATATAGAGCAAACTCTTTCCTATCTGGCTCGAAGGAACAGCTGATGGCGCTGGTTTATATTCAGCTCGAAGAAACAGCTGTTGGCGCTGGTTTATATCCGACTCTAAAGACCAACTTTTGGCGCTATATATCACCCTCTTCGGACTGGGGTAATATAGACCAAACTCGGTCCTTCCAGCCGGATTGGACAGAATTTGATCTATATTACTCCAGTCCGAAGAGTGGGATGTTCATTTCTGAAACAGCTGGATCGACTTTGGCGAGACTTAAGGCATAATTTTACTACGGGGATTTTTTGGAAAAATTAAAAACAATTTATATTGCATTGTATTGCAAGCTTAACAAAATATTAAATACAATTTAAAGGCTCTCACTTTTCACAGCATTCCATGGCGTCCAACCTTGGACGTCTATTACTGAATAACTTTTCGTGCCACGAGCCATAATTACAAATGACGTCAAGCGTGAAACGTTGTTAATGAACACAACGATATTTTATTCAACAATATTTCATCTACAACTATATAATTATAATCATAAAACTGCTATTATTATAAATGCAAGCGATTTAAATGAAATTTGCTACACAGATAGTCCAACAGATAGTCTCCATGTTTCCACGGGATCTGGATGTATCCTCTCGCGACGTAGCCTCTTACTAAGAACGTAATTACTGGGAGATTACCTTTACCATTCACCCTTTGATTACACATTTATCATACATATTTCTTTCGCGACGTATACTTGCACTAATGACGGGTTTTTCGTTATATATGACGGGTTATGATATAAAGGAAGATGTAGTGACTAAAATTGAGAAAGGTATGCTTAGATGGTTTGGGCATGTAGAGAGAATGAATGAAAGGAGACTGACAAAAGAGATTTATGAGCCAAGAGCGAATGGGAAAGGTGGAAGGGGAAGACCAAGGCAAACGTTCCTAGGTCAAACCCAAGACATTTTAAATAAGGGCCAGGTCAAGAGTACTCAAAACTGACGAACTTGTGTGAAAGGTTTGATGAAAATGAAAGAAGCGATGGAGATATGCAAGGATTGTGGCAAGTGGAAGGACGTGGTCTCTGCCTTTCCCTCTGGGAATGAGTCTTGATGCTATGTTTATATATTTGATAGTCTAAGGCCTGAGAATGGGCAATAAACTCATAGTATACGTATGTCTCTTATCTGTGACATAAAGTAAGTAAGTAAGTAAGTAGCAGCCCATTAACGTCCCACTGCTGGGCACAGGCCTCCTCACTCCGAAGAGAGAGGGTTTTTAGAGCATAGACCCACCACGCTGCTCCACTGCGGATTGGCAGGCATAGTACACAAGTGCACTCTCTATTCCTTCACTCTCATAGTCCGATGTGACGGTAATCCGACACGACCGGAGAGAGATCGGGCGCAGGACCGACGGCTTAACGTGCTCTCCGAGGCACGGGGGTGGATCACACCGCCAACTTCCCAACTTCGGGCAAATATTGAGAAAATCTTAATAGAAAACTCAATATTGATTTTTGAATTGGCCCGACCCGGGACTCGAACCCAGGACCTCATGTCTGTAGTCGAACATGCTAACCACTAGACCAATGAGGCAGTCTAGACCAATGAGGCAGTCTGTGACATAATTAGCCTAAATTATTAGTAATGCTACAAAACACTGTTTCACGTGGACGAAGTTGCGTGGACAGCTAGTTTATCTATAAAGAGAGTGTATTTAACGATGAAAAAAAAATCATGGACTACTCTGACTATCAAGGCTTCTTCTGAAATTACCAACTTGCAGAGGGAGATACAAGAAAGAGAGAGATGGAGAGCGTCGCGGATACCTTCTGTCGTCGAGACGCTTGAAGGTAGAAGACAGGGTTTTACTCGCCTCCTAGTGGTTCTGGCAGAGTCTAATGGTTCTTTGAAGGCATATGAATCCAAGGTGCCAGAGTAGATGAGTGAACAAGAAATTTGGATGGATCTTGGTCTTCCCAAGACGAACGTTCCTGGACCAAATCCAGGACAAACCACATTATGTCTCTTATTCGTGAAGGAATTACATAGCATCACGCCTCATTTCCATAGGGGTAGGCAGAGAAAACGTCCTTCCACTTGCCACGATCCTTGCATATCTCCTTCGCTCCTTTTATTCTCATTAAACCTTTCATACCAGTTCGTCGGTTTAGAGTACTCTTGACTTGGCCCTTATTTAAAATGTCCTGGATTTGATCCAGGAACGTTCGCCTTGGTCTACCCCTTCCAACTTTCGCACTCACTCTTGACTCATAAATCCTTTTTGTCAGTCTCCTGTCATTCATTCTCTCTACATGCCCAAACCATCTAAGCAGCTTAGATGGTGAAGGAATTAACCATAATTATTAGAAATGCTACCCAAAACACTGTTTCAAGCGGATCAAGTTGCGGGGATAGCTAATTTGTCTGTAAACAGTATGTATTTAACGGTGACAAAACCCCATCTTGGACTTCCAGGCCTCTTCTGAAATAACTGATTTGCAGAAGGAGATACTAGGGAGAGAGATGGAGAACTTCGCAGATATCTTATCTGGTTTTGTGGCCTGGAGGTAGAAGACAGGGTTTTGCTCGACCCCTAATAGTTTTATCAGAATTGTTCAGTGAAGGCATATCTATACCAGAGTAGATGAGCGTCTGGTTCCTCATTTAAAGAACACGCGGGTATTACTGTGTTTTAGTAGTTATTTTGGTCTTACAGCTAGTTCCATCTCTCAACCAATTTTCTCTAATAAATTTGAAAGAAAATTGTGTAAAAAAAGCTATAAAATCGATTCCCCTTATCTCCTTTCGAATATTAATATTATTTGACCGCGAGTTAATTCTCACCGTAGGACTAATATGTAAGTTGTAAAAAATACAACATGTTATTCTCTGAATCCATTCAATCTCCCTCTCAGAAAATACAAAGTTTATATCAATATTAGTCTACTTTATAAAGATTATTACAGTTTCAAGTTTTTATCCAACATCAAAAAAAGAAAGAGGTTATCACTTCGTCTGTTTGTTTTTTATGTTTGTTTCATTATACCTTCCGACTGGGAAAACCAATCTTGATAATTCTTTTTTTATATGAAAGGTAGGCTTCCATGTTAGTCCAGTTCTGATAATGGCATCCATGAAAAAACCGTATGTCTTAAATTTACGTGACAAATAGACGAATAAGTTAAGAACACGCCAACTGATTTCTAGAATTCGTTTTTTTATTGGAAAGGGTGAAACTATATAGATATAGGTGTGAGCTGCCAAGTGGACACTCTTATCTTGGCTGACGCCGACTCCAAATATAAAAATACGAAAAACTCTAAAAAATAATTATCTTTTACTTTTTAGAGCATATTAATAGACTTGTAAGACTCTGTTTTGAAGGCAGTTTTTTTTATTGTAATTATAAGAAACATGTATCTTGGGAAACTTTTGGTGTAAGGTATTTCTCTATTTTTTGTATTTTTGTGGTATATGTATTGTTTGTTTCCATAATAAAGGTATTATTATTATTTATTTAGGTAGAGCGACCAAAGAAACTGTGTGGAAGAGGATATGTGTGTAAGTGATGTGAATGTAGAAATAACAGCTTATAGAGAGAAGTGGGCATAGGAAACATGGTGTACCGACCCCACTTAGTGGGATAACGACAAGGAAATAATAAAAGCTGACCTAGTATTAATAATACAATGAAAAATGTGATTTACTTCAATAATTTCAAAGTTTTAAAGTAAATCGATACACAATTCAAACAAATATTGGTAAGCTTCCATTAATATCCGTTCTTCATACAGTTTTATGAAGCTTGCACAAGCGAATCAACTCAGTTTGCTTACAACACATTCTATTTTCGATCTTAAATGGTATATAATAACGTTCATATTCGTATAAACCGTTTGCAATACGCCTACGTCGTAGCACGTAGCTGCCTACGATACGCCTACGCGTCTACAAATGCTACGGTAGTGCTACGAATACATCTACAATAGTGACGTAGAAGTTACATAACGATCAATTAACCCGTTAAACGAGGTTGACTTAAATATACGTCGACGATAAAGAGTTTCAAGGACGTATAGAAACGTCTTCAGAATATATATAACTAAGAAAGCTCCGCGGTTTCACCCGCGAAGATACCGACCTCGTGGCAGTGGGAATCAAAATATCTTTATTTTGTTTTTTTCTTTTCCATACTCTAATTCTAATGTACGTCTAATGATGGTACTCCAGGAAGACATAAAATCTAACGCTACGAGGGTTACTTCGCGCCCTGATCCGAGAAGAGCCCACAACAAACTCAGTCGGGTAGTTCAGGTTATCAGATAAGGATCAACATTGATAATCTTATCAATATCTTACCCCACTTTTGCGTGCAGCTGTAATGCAACGTGTGATAGATAGGCGAAACAATTTTGAGCGATATTAAAGGTTCCACTTAAATATATAAGGTGTTAGAAGACCACTGCCGAAAACGAAAACAGAGGATAGTACTGACACTTTTGATAGTGGGACGAAAAAAAATCGATCCTACTTAAAATAATAATTTTTTTAAACGTTTTATTAGCATTATTTACGTTCCATCATGTTAGTACAACTTAATGAAACGATATTTGCATAAAAAATACATTAATAAAGAAGAAGACCAACAATCAGCTGATGCTCGGCTCAACGACCGCACGTTGTCGCTGCCAGTGTGCGTGTACAAGAAACGACTAAATTGAGCAAAAGTGCGTTGATCCGCGCGTTCATTCGTTCGTTTTTCGCACTAATATGATGGTGCGTAAATAATGCAAGTAATAAAAACTAATAATATGTTTTTTTTNTAGATGAAAACGCCAAGAGGCGCAAATATGAGAGCCTTGCTTTAGAATACATATTTGTGCCTTTTGGCGTGGAGACATTGGGACCGTGGGGTCCTGAGGCTAAAAGCTTTTTGAAAGAAATCTCATCTCACTTAGTTGATGTCACCCGTGACCCTAAGGCCGGGTGGTACTTCGGACAGCGTATAAGTATCGCTATCCAAAGAGGTAACGCTGCCAGCTTTATGGGTACCCATCCATTTGCTTCTGATGGCGCATTTTAGTTACTTTTATTTTGTCTGTATTAATGTTAAGGGTCGATATAATGTTATCATGGTTAACATACTTCCTTATGTTTATTTTTTTAAATCAGGATTGATTTTTTGCTGTCCCATCTTCAAAGGTGTCTTTAGTACAATCGTCTGTTGTCGTTTTTCGGGAGCGGTCTCAACATCGTGTGGTTTATTTGTTTAAGCGATGTGTATTAAATCACGATGTGAAACAGCTGATGCTAACTATATTACCCTTGACTGAACTGTAGAGCGCCTGTACTTTAACCCCACTCTGTGTACACCTATAATGCGACATGCGATAGAAAGGCGAAAATTTCCATAGAATTTTATGGTAAATTCCAAGCTTTTATTACCCTCCCGGTACCCTAAATAGGACTACTTTTTGCGTCACGTATAAATGACCTTTTTCTCGGCTCAGTCTTGACTACTAACTAGAAAGTAATTTAGGGAATGATTCCAAGTTTTTGTGACTACATTAACATTCTAAACGGACGTTATTATACGAAAGTAAACTTTTCTCTTCTCGTCGTGTCCATTTTCTGCCTCAGTTTTTCCACCTTACGCTTTCCTTATTATTTTTTTCTTAATTCTTAACAAGCCTGCGCTTGGCTGCAATCAAACCTGATGTTAAGTATTGATGCAGACTAGGGTGGACCGCGCTTGCCAAGGAGATGCCCATTCACTCTGCAAAGTACCCGGATTGTAGGAGTCAGGAAACACGGAAGCTGGTAAAGCATTCCACTCCTTTGCGGTGCGGTGCAGAAACGATTGGGAAAAACGCTTGGTACCGAGTCGTGGGATGTCCACTAAGTACCGATGCCAATCGTTTCTGTGCCTTGATGTTCTCAAGTAAAAAGGCGACGGAGGAACAAGATCGTACAGTTCCTGCGCACACTCTCCGAAATAAATTCTGTAGAACACCGACAACGTTTTGTCGATGTTGCAGCACCAACCTCATGGCCGCAGCAAAGCTAGGTGATCAGCCGCGTGGTCTTTTGCCCTCTACCTTCCCAGTAACTGTTAACTTGTCTAAGTTATTGGGCTGGCGTCGGGTAATGTGAACAAAGTAGGACTTATTCCTCTTCGCGGTCCAAGGTATACATAACATTCTTCTCCAGCGCCACATTTCGAATGGATCTATCTTTTTCCTCTCTGTTGTCCGGATCGTCCTCTGCACCATAAAGGAAGGCGGGGGAGATTATAGCGTTTTGGTAATAGACTAAGTAAACTTTTAAGAGATCTATTTTCACTTCGACATAAGAATATTGCATTATTTTGACGTGAATACGTCTGTAAATTCGCATCAATTGGGAGGTAAATATAACAAAATCGGTGGATACTGTTTAAGGTTATACCTACATATCTATCACCTTCATCCGAAATTCGATTACACCATTGGATAACTAGAGGATCAAAGAATTTATTACCCTTAGTAAGGACTGTAACACATCGCGCTCGTCAGAAGGGGAAGCCCCTATTTTGAAAGTCATTTTTTAGTATAACTTTCGACTCGGTTAAGCTACAACGTTCTTTCAAGTTTCAATCTTCAAATGTCATCTATTATAATCTATATCAAATCAAATCAAAAATGTCTTTATTCAAGTAGGCATATTACAGCACTTTTGAATCGTCAAAGTATATTTTTTTTTCCACACTCTGATTCTAATATACGTCTGATGATGGTACTCAAGATCGGCTTAAAATCTAAAGTTACGAGGGTTCCTTCGCACCCTGATCCGAGAAGAACCCACAACAAACTCAGTCGGGTATTTTTTTGTTATCATCATCATTACAATAACATATTAGTTTACTATATTTTAATTAAAATTAGATAAATTCGTTCATTCCCAGGCGTTTCTATCGTCTAGGTAATCTTGCAACTTATAATACGATTTTTCTATCAACTTTCTTTTAACAAAGACTTTGAATTTATTAATTGACATCTTTAGAACGTCTTGTGTGAGTTTATTATAGAAACGTATACAGTTACCCTTAAATGAGTTGTTAATCTTAT
>JACTOM010000830.1:152602-166700 GCA_015832385.1 Elymnias hypermnestra | reverse complement strand
GATCCACCCCCGTGCCTCGGAGAGCACGTTAAGCCGTCGGTCCTGCGCCTGATCTCTCTCCGGTCGTGTCGGATTCCCGTCACATCGGACTATGAGAGTGAAGGAATAGAGAGTGCACTTGTGTACTATGCCTGCCAATCCGCATTGGAGCAGCCTGGGTCTATGCTCTAAAAACCCTCGCTCCTCGGAGTGAGGAGGCCTGTGCCCAGCAGTGGGACGTTAAAGGGCTGCTACTTACTACTTGAAGACCAAAATAACCTCTTAAACCTAGGAAAACCCGCGTGTGTCTTAAATGTGGAGCCAGAAGCTCATCTACTCTGGCACCCTGGATTCATATGCCTTCAAAGAACCATTAGATTCTGCCAAAACCAGTAAGAGGCAAGTAAAACCCGCGACGTTCTCCCTCTGTCTCTCCCTCTACTATCTCCTTCTGCAAGTTATTTCTTTCAGAAGCGGACTTCTCTGGCCATCATGGATGAGGTATTTTGCCACCGTTAAATACACGTCTTTATAGCTGTCTACGCAACTTCGTCCGCATAAAACAGTGTTTTTGGTAGCATTTCTAATAATTTAGGCTAATTATTTCACAGATAAGAGACATACGTATAAAGATATGAGTTTATTGCCATAGACCACATCCTTCCACTTGCCACGATCCTTGCATATCTCCTTCGCTTCTTTCATTCTCATTAAACCTTTTATACAAGTTCGTTGGTTTAGAGTACTCTTGACTTGGCTCTTATTTAAAATGTCCTGAATTTGTTCCAGGAATGTTCGCCTTGGTCTTCACCTTCCAGCTTTCCCATTCGCTCTTGACTTCTAAATCCTTTTTGACAGTCTCCTTTCCTTTATGCTCTCTACATGCCTAAACCATCTAAGCATACCTTTCTCAGTTTTAATGACTACATCTTCCTTTATACCACAACGTTCTCTTATCACATTATTTCTTACTCTGTCACTCAGTTTCAATCCACTCATACTTCTCAACGCTCTCATCTTGACCGCATTTATTTTACTTTTGTAAATCTTCTGCCATACTCAACTTTCACTACCATACATAAGCGTTGGTATCAACATTCCTCAATGGACTCTAGACTATCTGTGTACCAAATTTAATTTAAATCGGTTCAGTAGTTTTAGCGTGAAAACGCGACAGACACAGAATAATTTCGTATTTATTATATTAGTAAGGATTGCTATTTTAGGGCAAAACCTTTGAGAGTAAATCTTTTACTATCTTTGAATCACCTGCGTAAAAATGACGTTGTTTCTAACCTTCACTACCTTTTTCTGTATTAAAATGTAGCCTTTATCCTTTCTCACGCACAAGACTAAATGTGTACTATTTGAAGAAAAATATACTATATACGGTTAATGATACTCAAAAATCAGCGCTTGCAGAACATCTCCTTCAGCCGGGCACCAATCACTGGATTGAACTTCATTGGCCGCAAGTTCTATCCACGGACCGTCACCACATACCAAGAATAGTCCGCGAAGCTATTGAAATTAAGAAACACAAAAATTTCAATCGCGACGAGGGATTTAAGTTGGCGGCAACGTGGAATCCAGTAGTTGATATATGTCAAAAAGGCAAGCGATTTAGAGTATCGAAATTAAAATATGACGTATGAGTACAGTATGCCGAAAAAAGAACAAAGTACCGACACCATTAAAAAGAACGCGCCGCAGGGTAGAAAGATTCTGCCCCTGACAGCAACTCCAAGCCACTGCAGTCTCGTCGCGACCACGGCCCAGGCAATTGGGCCGAAATATCGACAAATCCACAAAAACATTATCGAGGTATGTAACCGTATATAGTATATTTTTCTTCAAATATGTCGATAAACCACGAAAGTTTCAGTTTAAAATATTTAAATGTGTACTAAATTTCATTAAAATAGGTTCAGTAGTTTTGTCGTGAAAGACAGAGCTACTTTCATTTATAATTTTAGTCAGGATATAATCACGTAATATATATAACAGTCAGCACGAATGAAGCTCGGGAAATGGCAAGTTTATAATATTTCCCTTTCCAGCAATATAGTCGTAAAACGTCGTTTATTTTAATTTGAAACCTTACAGTCGCAAGAGAATTGCAACATATTTTCTTGTACGTCGTTCGTTTTACGTCCGAAATTATTCTCGAGTTTAATATTTTATATAAGAAGCGGGACAATATTCCAGACACGATTCTGTATTCGATGTTATTTCCAAGGGTAAGTTTTAAACCTTATTCAATGTTTTATATTCTCCATGCTTTCAGATTTATATAGAACAATTGTGGGGGGCCGAAGAGTATAATCGGCCACTTTGCTTAGCGTTCTTGGACTATGAGAAAGCCTTCGATTCGGTGGAAAAATGGGCCGTGTTGAGATCTTTGCAGAGATGCCGAATTGACCACCGGTATATACACGTGTTGAAGTGCTTGTACGAAAACGCCACCATGTCAGTCCGTATACAGGACCAAAGCACAGACTCTATCCAACTGCAGCGTGGAGTGCAGCGTTGGAAGACCACTTCAAGCTTATGGAGTGGAACGGACTGGGCATCAACATCAATGGCGAGTACATCACTCATGTACCGTTTGCCGACGATGTGGTCATTATGGCAGAGACTCTCGAAGATCTCAACACAATGCTCGATGACCTCAGCAGAGTTTCTCAACAGGTGGGCCTGTAAATGAACATGGATAAGACGGAAAATATGTCTAATATCCATGTACCACCTCACCCAGTCATCGTTAAGAACTCAGCTCTCGAAATTGTTGACGAGTACATATACCTGTGACATATAGGCTAGCTAGGTAGGTCTAATTTCGAGAAGGACGTCAACCGCCGAATCCAACTCGGTTGGGCAGCGTTCGGGATGCTACGCCAGATATTTTTGTTCGTTATCCTTGTCTGAAGACCAAAGTCTTCGAACAGTGCGTGTTTCCAGTGATGACCTACGTTTCTGAGATCTGGTCGCTATGAGTCTCATGCGGAAGCTCAGAGTCATTCAGCGTGCGATGGAGAGGGCTAAGCTCGGAGTTTCTCTACGTGATCGAATCAGTAATGAAGAGATCTGTAGTAGAACCAAAGTCACTGACATAGTTCTACGAATCGCGAACCTGAAGTGGCAATGGGCGGGCCGCATAGTTCAAAGGACCGATGGTCGTTGAGGGCCGAAGGGGGACCATCCACAAGGTGGACCGACGACATAATGAGGGTCGCCGGTAGCCGTTGGAGCCAGACGGCGCAAGATCCGGCCTTATGGACGCCATTACGTAAGACCTATGTCCAGCAGTGGACGTACATCGGTTGAAGCGACGACGACATGTGTATATGTTTATATATGTTTATGCACAATAAAAAGAAATTATGTCTATATAGAGATTTCTTCCAGGAATCCCATTAAGTGGATGAATGTTACAACAAATGTATATGCAAAGATATTAATATACTAATCATTAACCTTATTTGTAAATCTATAGTTTAATTTAGAACCTTATTATAAAGAGGAAACGTATGTGTTTTTGTATGCAAGTATGTAACGTTTTTACACAAAAACTAATGGACCGATTATAAAAATTTTTTCACTATTCGAAAGCTAAACTTTCCTTGAGTAACATAGGCTATATTACTTTTTCAGAAAAAATAGGGATCCTTAAGAAAAATGCATTGATGTAACCCAAGGTGTGAAAGCGAGTCCCGTCATTGGTGTGAGCGCTCGATTTGATTTTCACACGCGTTAACTCTTTTTACTGTAACTCAGAAGATATGCATTTAAATTATATGGTGTATACGATTATAATAATGTCCATTATATGTTTAATGTACCCAACTTAAGTAATTTCACAAATATATTTACTATAACCGTCTGTATAACATTCCAATTACCACATTATACGTGGCAATTTTTTGGAAGAAAAACTGACTATATGAGTTATCCTTAAAAGACAGATATATATACCATCATGGTTTTTATCAATAAAACAGAAATTATGCTACCATTAATTCTTTTCTTATATCTCTAAAGTATTAATCATTTTTGTTGAAAACTCCCAAGTGTCATGATTTATTCAACACTTTCAATGTTATCGTCATATCTCAACCAACTTTTACTAAACATTAACAAATTGTATACCTAAATCTTTCTAATTAATCAGGCTATCTATTGGTGAAAACTGTATTAAAATCCGTTCATTAGTTTTTTAGTTAATCGCAAGCAAAGAGACAGATGACAGAGGACTTTGTTCTACAATATGTAAGGATATAAACATATAAATTGTTTCTACCCTTATAGGTTTGAAATTTTTACGTTTTTTATAAAAAATACTAACACAATAATGTAAGTAATGTTATCAGTTAAGACGTAGCAAGATTTTATCTGTATTAGAGGAGGTAAACAAGCTCAAACAAGCAACAAGACAAAGGAAAAGGCCTTACGCTCTTCAGTGCAGAGACTCTTAAGAGGGATTAAAAGACACGGGTCGATGGGCTCTCCATACGGTTCTTTTTTGTTGGACAATTCTCATTTTATTTATAACAAAACATGTGAAAACTTGTTAAGGGGTCCTGTGCATGTGTATTTTGCAGGTATTAAACGAAACTAAGGTGTCACGTTTAACTATGAAACGCTCGTTGTTTAGCTATGAAACTAATATAAGCTCTCGACGACTAAATGAGATATAGTCAAGGCTTTTATTTATTTATATGTGTTTGTAAATAATAGAGAAGAGTGTATAGATGCAAACCTTTAAGCTTTACACTATTATTTAATTAAATTAATGAATTTAAATTTAAATTAAAACCACGTTAACATAAAGTATCAACCACATAAAGTATTTAAGAAATAAGTTGTCTGTAAAATCGAGAATAAGTTGAACTGATAACCTCAAAAGACAATATCGGTATTTTTTTTAACTTACATTGCGATACGCACGATAGATGCATCCCAAGCCGAACGTTTAGGCCGATCGCTTCTCTCTATCGCATGTTCCGCGCTATGGCTCGCACATGACAATGGATCATGCTTTACCGATTGAATATTTAAACAAGACATATACAAGGAGTATGTAAACTAATAGTAGGAATATTATTTAAGCCACAAAGATGTTTGGGCTTGATTATAGTTCTACATGAAAGCTAAACACAAAAAGGAGTAACCGTTGAGTTTAGTGTCGGTTTGTCAGATTAGTAAATTAATATTATGTTCATAATTTTAACTATTTAAAAAAAAAATAATATTACATAAGATTTCATAATAAAAGTTAATAACCAAACTAAAATATTCCTTAATTACAGTAAACTTAAACTCTTTTGCCAAAGGCTCTACCACCGGTTCGGAACAACCGATTACAGAGAAGAATCCGGCAAGAAACTCTATAGTCTTTTAGTCTTTTTTTATCCATGTTATATTGAATAAATTACAATAAAATACATCAGCAACGTCCATTACTATTAAATTTAACAACAAATAGCACACAATTATCATTATGACACAATAAAAAGACATCAGTTTTAATTTTAAGAATATTAAAATCAATCAGTCTCGATAATTTAGTAATAAATCATGGTAACCTTAACAGGAAATGAAACTCGCTACATTATATGGCACTCTTATGAAATAACTCGTTAATCATTCTTCGAGAAGCGAACACACTGAAATATAATATCTAAATGAAATCTATCTATATATATATATATAAAATCAACTCTTTTTTTTCTTTGTTATCGATAAACTTGAAACTACTGGATCGATCGGCATGAGACCATGACTGTTCGACGCGGAATTATTTGTAGAAGGTTTTAAGCTATTCATTTTTGGAATTCCATCAACCCTTTACCATTTTTCTTCAAATTTATGTGAACAGTCATTTGTTTTTGGTACGAAATCTCGAGCGCACAAAGATCGGCAAAATGTTTAACGTCACTTAAATACTTATAAACGCGTTACTACACACCCTCCCACGTATTCACCCACGCACTCCCACGTATCCACCCACGCACTCCCACGCATCCATCCACGCACTCCCACGCATCCACCCACGCACTTCCACGCATCCACCCACGCATCCACCCACGTATCCACCCACGCATTCACCCACGTACTCCCACACTTCCACCCACGCACTCCCACGCACTCCCACGCACCCACCCACGCATTCACCCACGCTCTCCCACACATCCACCCATGCATTCAACCACGTACTCCCACACTTCCACCCACGCACTCCCACGCATCCACCCACACATTCACCCACGCACTCCCACACATCCACCCACGCACTCCCACATATCCACCCACGCATTCACCCACGTACTCCCACGCATCCACCCACGCACTCCCACGCATCCACAAGGTTGTGACATGAATTATTAGACCGTTGTCTATATATGTAAGTATGGTATTCATTTATTCTACTATATTTTGTTTAAAAATTATTCATCTTTCATAGGTTATGTAAAGATGTCATTTATTTACACTGTCTTTTGTTTCAAAAGAAAAAAGATTGTGTGTCATTTAATCTATTGTGTTTTGTTTAGTATTTGTAAAACTGAAAGCTGCCACATTCCAAATCTTTTTGACAGAACGAACGTCTGGAACGAACGGGTCTGCTAGTTATTATATATTTTCGAACAAATATAACCCTTATCTCCATCCAGATTGCTAGTAAAGTGAACACGTAATAGATTTCAGTTATGTAAGTCATTTTCTAAGAGCTAAAGTAGATAACTTTGTACTTGTGTTTGTTAAATCTAAACTAATATTATAAAGAGGAACCATTTGTGTTTTTGTATGTACGCTTGTTACGTTAACACGCAAAAAATACTGGACCGATTTCAAATATTTTTTCACCATTAGTAAGCTGCATTTTCACTGAGCGACATAGAGTATATCGCTTCCTCAAAAAAATAGGGATCCTTAAGAAAAGTGCATTAATGTAACCCAAGGTGTGAAACAAGAAATCTGTTATCGCGTGCGCTACGAAAACTATTAAAGATAGAAAATAAAAATGTTCTACAATATTATAGAACGTATTAATATCTACAAAAAAGTCCTTAATACCGTATGTCCAATTACTGTAATTATGTCACTATAACTACTTTTTTACATTTTAAAAGTTATTAAAGTGCCGACAATTATCACACCGTATTATTATTATTACCTCTATATGATAATAATATTTTGTCAAAAACCGTTTCAATACCTGTAAAATAATTGTTAAATGTGTAAAATCGGACATACCATTCAAAAGATATAACGAATTTTAAAATGTCAATCTAAAGCCAATGATGTTGTAGTACAAAGTTGGCCATATTCACTTTGTTTGCAGTTTATTCATATTGCTAGTCTTATATAAATGAGTGTCGCTAAAACTCGAGAACAACTGGACAGATTTGGCTGATTTAGGTTTTGAATGATCTCAGCTCGATGACCTCAGCAGAGTTTCTCAACAGGTGGGCCTCAAAATGAACATGGATAAGACGAAAATTATATCTAATATCCATGTTCCACCTCACCCAGTCATCGTTGAGAACTCAGCTCTCGAAATTGTTGACGAGTACACATACCTGGGACATATAGCTAGGTAGGTCCAATTTCGAGAAGGAGATCAACCGCCGAATCCAACTCGGTTGGGCAGCGTTCGGGAAGCTACACCAGATATTTTCGTCCGATATCCTTCAGTGCCTGAAGACCGTTCTGATACGTGGTCGTTGACTATGGGCCTCATGCGGAAGCTCAGAGTTACTCAGCGTGCGATGGAGAGGGCTATGTTCGGAGTTTCTTTACGTGATCGAATCAGAAATGAAGAGATCCGTAGTAGAACCAGAGTCACCGATATAGTCCTACGAATCGCGAACCAGAAGTGGCAATGGGCGGGGCACATAGTCCGATGGACCGATGGACTTTGGGGGCCGAAGGTGCTGGAGTGGCCGGTAGCCACTGGAGCCAGGCGGCGCAAGATCGGGCCTTTCGTACGTCATTACGTTAGACCTATGTCCAGCAGTGGACATCCATCGGTTGAAGCGACGACGACGAGGTTTTGAATTACTTGTGGAAGTCCACGGAAGGTTTAAAAGGTGAGTGAGCGTGAAAATAATGCTTGTAATATAGTAAAAACAAATATTTCTCTTTTCCTTAGAAACTATTCCCATCTGATGATGGGTCATTAGATGATGGGCCGGTCGTTTAGAAATGAAATTTTAAAGAATAGTTTTGTTTTATTTTGACATTTGACATTGACAACCAACAATTTCTGATCGCAACTCAAATTTTTGACGGATTTTGGCGGGAATCTGGGAGTAATGGTCGCGATTATTAATAAATCATTAGACTTTTTTATTTATTAATTCTGAGTAAGAAGTTTTCCGCGTTACTGATTTAATAGAAATTATTGGAAATGAATTTACTGTTCGATTTTAAAATTACAAACATATCAATTATTGTTATTGATAGTTTTGACGAGATAGATAGTTTTTGATTTGTTATAATAGAATTTTAAGAAAGTCAATAACATTCTTATGTGCCATTTGCATATTATAATATTGAACATTGATTAAAAGATAAATTATTTGAACTTAATCCCAGATACACAGAAAATGTTAGGCCTTAATGTCAGTTGCACATAAAAAGGTTTTATTTCGTTTTTTATGGACCTTTCGGGTAAATTCTGCAACTTAAAGGTTAAATTCCTTCGGCTTAATATCATTTTAAGCCAAGCTCATAATTTATAACTTAAATAACCTGGAATTGCCCCTTTGTGAGGGAGGTTTAAACCGCGACCCCGAATTCCCAGAGAAGAATCAATACTGAGACACATTTCATAGTCTTACAAGCTCTTACATCATATCCTACTATTTTGCTGGAAAATGTATTAACAGGTAATTAAATGTTTTAACAGGTAGGTGATAATAGGTAGTTAAATATTGTAAAGGTATATGGTATTTAAGTGCTGTAAAATTGCAAAAAAAATTATTATTATATTATATTCAAATAATGTAGCAGGTATTAAATAATTATGACTGGTAGATGGTAATCAAATATTGCAACAGGAATATTTTAGCTAAATATTGTAACAAGTACATTGTAATCAAATGTTGCAACAGGAATATGTTAGCTAAATATTGTAACAAGTAAATTGTAATCAAATATTGCAACAGGAATGTGTTAGCTAAATATTGGTAGCAGATACGTGGCAATCAAATATTGCAACAGGAATATTTTAGCAATATATTGTAACAAGTACACTGTAATCAAATATTGCAACAGGAATATTTTAGCTGAATATTGGTAGCAGATACGTGGCAATCAAATATTGCAACAGGAATATTTTAGCAAAATATTGTAACAAGTACACTGTAATCAAATATTGCAACAGGAATATTTTAGCTTAATATTGTAACAGGTACATGGTAATCAAATATTCCAACAGAAATATGCCAGCAAGATATTGGTGGCTGGTATGTGGTAATCTAATATTGTGACAAGAATATGTCAGCAAAATACTGCGATGTGGCGAAAGCCATAACAAGGCCGTAGACAAGTCACTTTCGATATGACGTCATTCCCATACATTTTTGTTGTCTTTTCTTTGGGCCCAGCTCATTTCTTAATTTTACAGAAGACTTTTAATTTTTTTGTCACCATGGCTGTTAAACCTATTCATGGATAACTGTTTGAAAGATTTAAAAGAAAGCATTTATGGGTTAAGAACGAATGAATTACTCATCAAATGTTTACTCTACGCTGATGATCAAGTAATACTTGCGTCATCCGCTAATGAGTTACAGGAGATTGTAAATATTATGAATAAAGCTATGAAAGACAAAGGAATGAAAGTGAATGTAAACAAAACGAAAGTTATGCATTTTGAACGAGATGAATCTACAATGAATGGCAATATTTTGATAGATGGGGAACAAGTGGAAGAGGTGAAAGAATTTGTATACTTGGGATCTAAATTTACAAAAGATGGAACATGTGAAAGTGATATCGAAAGGAGAGTGAATGCAGGGAATATGGTAAATGGTGCTCTGCATGCTTTTATGAATAGCCAGATGGTGTCTCAAAGGGCTAGACTGGCAGTGCATGCTGGAGTGTTGGTGCCAACACTTATGTATGGTAGTGAAAGTTGGGTATGGCAGAAGAATCACAAAAGTAAAATAAATGCGGTAGAGATGAGAGCGTTGAGAAGCATGAGTGGATTAAAACTGAGTGACAGAGTGAGAAATAGTGTGATAAGAGAACGTTGTGGTATAAAAGAAGACGTAGTGACTAAAATTGAAAAAGGTATGCTTAGATGGTTTGGGCATGTAGAGAGAATGAATGAAAGGAGACTGACAAAAAGGATTTATGAGTCAAGAGTGAATGCGAAAGTTGGAAGGGGAAGACCGAGGCGAACGTTCCTGGACCAAATCCAGGACATTTTAAATAACGGCCAGGTCAAGAGTACTCTAAACCGACGAACTTGTATGAAAGGTTTAATGAGAATGAAAGAAGCGAAGGAGATATGCAAGGATCGTGGCAAGTGGAAGGATGTTGTCTCTGCCTACCCCTATGGGAATGAAGCGTGATGCTATGTATGTATGTATATGGTAGTTAAATATATATCGTCAAAATAGATGTATTGTTATTATATATTATAACAAGTACATGGTAATAATAAGAAGTGTAAGGTAATTCAATCATATAACAGGTAAATGGTAATCAAATATTGCAACAAATACATGGAAACTCAATAAGTAGCCATAATTTTACCTGAAACTGAACCAGCAAATCTGGAATTTCACGATACACGACCACTAGACTAAGGAAGAAGTATACGAAGAAATCGTGTCAGTTATTTAATTATAAGCTAAAAAGTCTGTTATAAATCTTCCGTAATAAATCAAAAGTTTATAATAAACAGAAAATTGCCGGCCCGGTTTCCTGTTGACGGAACTTTGAAGGTTTTATGAAAGCAATTTTATATATAAATCATCTTACAGAAAGCAATATTGTATGTTTTTATGAAGTAGTTTTTAAAGATTTCGATGTTGCGTTCGTTCTATTAAGATATATATGACGGAGTGCAAGAGTCTGTGGATCGCTGGTCCGTGTGTAATAGTCTTTGGAACGTTGGCGCCATCTGTGTATCAGCGTGGGGGCAGAGTCAATTAGTGGCAGTCCGGCGCGTCTCTCGGCAGTTCTCGAGTGGCGGTCGGCCGGAGTGGTCGATTATTGAAACTGTCGCGTTCCTAGTTCTTAATGAGTTTGTGTAAATTGGTATCGGGAACATTAAGTGATTGAACATTTTAATCCGAGTTAATTAATAAAGCGTTTGATTCCACCAACATTACCCACGAACGCCCACAGAATAACAAATTAAATAATGGATCCAATTAATAACGATGTCGGCGGAGAACCTTGCGCCCCTATACTTTATGCTTCTCCGACATATATATTAATCTTGAGGATATAAGGGACTTTTGTCAACAAGACCCGTCGGCCATCGTACCTTAGATTTGATATAAATCACTTATAACCCGCTACTATCGTATTATAAAATTCTACAGCTACTTCTGACGTTGGACTACTCAGAATGCTCTGTAGTAGGCCAACTTCAAATCAGCGATTGTCTTTCGTTCCTAGTTCTAAAGCACGCCAGAACAAGATGCTGTACGTCTTCTAATTGACCGCATAGAGTGCAGTTTGGTGTTGTCGCTCTTTTGAACAAACAGGCATAGTGGTCGCTGACTATAGGCCTCAAGCGAAAGCTCAGTGTAACTCCGCGTACGATGGAGAGGGCTATGCTCGGAGTTTCTCTACGCGATCGAATCAGAAATGAAGAGATCCGTAGTAGAACCAGATTCACCGATATAGTTCTACGAACCGTGAACCTGAAGTGGCAATAAGCGGGGCACATAGTCCGAAGGACCGATGGACGTTGGAAGCCGAAGGTGCTGGAATGGCGACCCCGCACCGGCCGGCGCAGTGTAGGCACACCACCCACAAAGTGGACCGATGATATAAAGAGGGTCGCCGGTAGCCACTGGAGCCAGGCGGCGCAAGATCGGGCCTTGTGGACGTCATTACGTGAGACTTATTTCCAGCAGTAGACGTCCATCAATTGAAGCGACGAGGCATATTTATTAGGGGTATAATGCCCAGACCGTAACTTGAAAGCTACCTCAGTATGTTTTCTACCTAAGGTAGCATGTTCAAACCACGGAAGTTGTATGGTCTTATACCATATCACTTTCGTTGTGGATTTTTCATCAAAAAACGATTTCTACGCACTGCGAATCAAATTGTTTTGGGAAGAATCTCAGAATAAAAGAATTTGATAGCAAAAGCATGACCGATAGTACAACACAGTTTAGCAAGCCTGTCCGTCTTTTCATTTTCCTTAATATCTATATGTGCTGGAACCCACTGCAGCCTCAGCAATCTACCATTATGGCAGAAATCATGAAACTGCTGCAGAATGTCATAACCTATCGGTAATTCTCTATATGCTATCCTTTTTTTTAAACGCACTTTCTAAGTATATAAATCAATTGCTGTTTAAAAGTCAAGAGCGATGGGACTGATTTGACTTAAGAGGTTAAAAGGTGAGTAAATGTAAAAAAATTGCTTGGAATATAGGAAATACAACTTTTCCTTAGAAACTATTCCCAACTGTCAAAATATTTGATGTTTTTTGCGTCGTTTAGAAATGAATTTCATTTATTTCCCAAATACAGGTCATAATGGTGTAACCCTATTATTCTCATTTTATCTATTATTTAATAGCATGCAAATATTTATAGACGTCACTTATTTTTAAATGTCAATATTATAATTATTTACATTAAAAGTATTCTAATGTTTGGAGATCATTTATGGATTCAATCATTAATTCCATTTATACATCATGAAGTTTCTGACGTCATTTAGATAAATTAATTGTTTTAATTGCTTAATTAAATTTAAAAGACGTTCAGAAATCAAATTTTTATTTAAAAGGGATTGTTTTTTTTATATTTTGTATTTGAATGTCGAACGTTTGATGTTCCTTGCGTCGTTCAGAAGTCAATAGAAATTAAAAAGAATGCGTTTGTTATCTTTTATCACGTGTTTTTGACATTTGACATTGACAACCAACAATGTCTGATCGCATGTATAATATTTGACGGCTTTAGCGGGAATCTAAGCTTAAAATACGCGTTTTTTTTATTACGATTTCTTTTTTTTCCCATTAAGTTTAAGGTCATATGTTAAAGGTAAAACATTTTATAATTATCATTCACTTTTTTTATTAATTGATTTTATGGCGGTCATATCGCTAAATATAGCGATCCAGACAAACTTAAGTTAAAAAGGTGAAAGTACTAAAAGTTTCTATTACATTGAAATAAAATAAAGCAATATTTTCAAATACCTAATAATGTAGCAGCAGGCCGCATGTTGTCGACCCCTGATTCAAATATTCAGAGCTCTTCGATTAATCCAAGTTCAAAAGAGTCTCTCGCTGTAGTCGAATGTAATGATGCCTTTGACAACTTTTTCTTTTATAGATTTGAGCATTTCGAGTCTGTGATGAAGAGATTACTGTAATATGTACTTAATTTCACATTCTTCATTAAATGGGAATTGCTTTTATATATTTCTGTAGTCATTATTAAAGTTTAGTATAATTTGTTTATATAGGACTAGCTGTATCGGCGACTTCGTCTGCGTGGAATGTTTTTTGGGTAGCATTTTTTTAATTACCACCCCCGAAATTTCTTTAAATCCGTTCTTAGGTGACCTCCACTCGGCAGAAGGAATCCTACCAAATTTCAAGTCTCTACTCCTTATTTTTTTATTTTTTTTTATTTTATTTTATTTTAATCAACAGCTACTATTACAAATATACGTACAGTTAGAGATATTATACAAAATAAGGCCACTTCAGATTACACATTGATAAAAACAAAAAGAAGAATAAGATATAAAAAGTTGACAATATGACATATGAAGATAATAAAAAGTTAATAATATGTAATTATATAATATGAAATTAAAAAGTCACAACTGAAATTTGTGTGAGTGATGTGTGTGCGTGTGCGTGAGTGCGCAATTGCGTTTGAGGGGAGGGGGAGGGGGG
>JACTOM010000830.1:118562-152496 GCA_015832385.1 Elymnias hypermnestra | reverse complement strand
TTGTCAGGGACCATGTTCGACCCTGGACCGGTAGATTGCCTTGTAGGTCTTCGACCAGTGCTCACATTTTTTAATTCAGATTTCCACATATAGCACGAGTTTGTACGCACAGCACAAACGTACGTTTCGCCCTTTTTCTCATTTCGCACCAACAGTTATTCCACTTCTGATGTCGGAGAATAAGAGAGAGAACCGAGAGAAGCATAAAACACAGGGGCGTAGGGTTCTCCGCCGACATCGTTATTAATTAGATCCATTATTTAATTTCTTATTCTGTGGGCGTTCATGGGTATTGTTGGTGCAATCAAACACTGTATTAATTAACTCGGTTTATAATGTTCAATCACTTAATGTTCCCGATATCAATTTACACAAACTCATTAACACTAATAGCTAGGAACGCGACAGTTTCAATAGTCGACCTTTCCGGCCGACCGCCGCTCGAGAACTGCCGAGAGACGGGCCGGACTGCCACTTATTGACTCTGCCCCCACGCCGATAAAAAGATGGCGCCAGCGGTCCACAGACTCTTGCACTCCGACATATATATAAATATATATATATATGTATATATATATATAGAATAGTTAAGATAACTAGTTCCCAAGACATCAATTTGTACTCTTTTGAACTCGGAGATTATTTTATTTTATTGTTTTCATTCTCTCCCTAACTGTATTTTAGTTAATTAAGTTTGTTTTTGTCTAAATAAAGATTTATTTATTTATTCATTCAATCATATATTCAATCAAACCTGCAGTCATTCATTCATTGACACATTCATATTTTCATTCACCCATTTATTGACACGCTCGTTTCCTTCATATCATTTCAACGGTTCATTTAATTTCATTTTCCATTAGTGCTTGTGAGATTATATACGGTTAAAACACAATTTTTCATTTTTCCTACTATAACGGCGGGACCGATTTTGATGAGACTTTCACTGGATATATAGCGGATGTTATAAGAAGTAGAAGTTTAAAAAAAAGATACATGTAGCAACATTGCGGTGTACATTAATTATAGTAGTTCGTTTTGGGATTAGAAACTAACAATCAGACGGACAAATAAAATGCGTCTAATTTTGATGAAAGTATACGTTTATCTTAGTTAAGTGTCATGGGTTCGAGTCCTGGGTTATATGTCTAATTTTGTGCTTTTCGGTGAAAGAAAACGTCGTAAGGAAACCTGTGTCTCCCGAGAACAATTCATTGGCAAATAAATATAAGGATTACTATAATTATAATAGATTAATATTAAGAGCAATAGCTTTCAAATTAAAAAAGCATTATCAAAATCGGTGTACCCAGTAAAAACTGATACCCAATAAGACTTACAATCGTATTGAAAAGTAATACTTTCCGATGTCAGTAAAGATTACTCAAAAACTACGCGTCAGATCTCAAACAAAATTAAATGAAACTATTTGAAAGGCACTATCTTTCAAATAAAGTTAAAATCATCAAAATCGGTAAAGCCAGTAAAAAGTTATACCCAATAACATTTACGTACAGCGAGGCAACACTTTTTTTTATGTGAGTTAAGATTACTCAAAAGCTACACGTCTGATGTCCAACAAATTTTAATACGAGCATTTCAAAAGTGACAGCTTTTAAATAAAATAAGTATCATCAAAATCGATTCCACCTTTAAATAGTTATACGCAATAAAACTTACAGTCATATTGAAAAGTAACACTTTTTCTGATGTAAGTTCTGATTACTCAAAAGCTACTCGTCTGTTGTCCATTAAATTTTAATAGAAGCCTTCTAAAGATACTAGCTTTCAGATAAAGTAAGAATTATCAAAATCGGTTTAACCAGTAGAAAGTTATAGACAATAAAAGTTGCAGTCGTAGTGACTAGTTACACCACTTGTGAAGACTTTGACCGTTAAAAAGATTTTATTTTGATTTTATTATACACAAATATTTAAGTTTATATATAATATAGTTATGTATACGCTAATTATTCTCTTATTTAACAAATACAAGTAGAAAGCTCTCAGACAAAGACTTTAAATAACAGAAATCCTTTAGGTATTCATTTTACAAAGGGTCTAGACGGAGATTAGGTCATAAGACGCTGCACAATTACAATAAATATTTATTTAGCTCTTTTTGAAATTATTCATTATTAACATTTCATGTTTCGTTCTTAATTAAAATATTTGTAATTTTATCTTTTTTTTCGTTGGTGACAAGTGACCGCAATCTCATCTGATGATAAGTGACGATACAATCAAAAAAAGGGAAGCGAGTAGTAACCTATCAGTAAAGACGTACCGCCAAGCTAGTTATTTGTTTTCTGATACGATGCTGTACGATGCAGCACGATGCGGTACGATGCGGTACGATGCAGTACGATGCGGTACGATGCGGTACGATATGTAAATAGCCTCTCACAAGCTTAGCGAGTCCATATTAGACTGTCATCGCACACAACACATCTTTAAAATGAATCTATTTCAATCGCCTCTTCTTTACAATCCATGTATTGCATGTCGCATTACTGCAAATGAATGAGGGCGAATTAAAAAGCGCTTGGCAGAGCAGCCAAGACCAATAGCATCTATAGCTCGCATCAAGACGTATAAAGAGTCAATTTATATTTAAAACATGATGCTGAAAAACATATTAATCCTAGCAAAAATAATATAGAAGATAATAATTTAGTTTATTCTTTCTCTAACTTTTGGTAATTAAATTTGTTTTTAGCTTTAAAAAGGTTTATTTATTAGGCTGTTAATAGAAACACAATAGCATTAAGCTGCGAATAGATAAGAAAAGTTTCTCCAAAGACTTCTTCGTATAAATAATGTGTTGGAGAATAAGAGAGAAGGAGCAGCATAAAGCATAGGGGCGTAGGGTTCTCCGCCGACATCGTCATTAATGGCATCCATAATTTAATTACCACACTGTGGGCGTTGTTGGGTAATGTTGGTGCAATCAAACACTTTATTAATTAACTCGAATTATAATGTTCAATCATTAATCATAATAGCTAAGAACTACTAGAACACGTCATACACCTTTGTTGCACGTACTCCATCAACAACTATGCCCTTAATTCCATAATACCACGTCTTTAACTAACTTATAACAAATGTTATTCACAACTTGACTTATTCTATCTATCTAAAGAATCCTTAAAAAGGAGATAATCAAAGTTCATAAAACTATTATATAAACAGGCACTAATTTTTCTTGCATGACTAAATTTCACCAACAAACTCAAAAACACTCACTCATTCTTACATACCCACTCACACTTAAATAACACTCACTAACAACACAGCGAATATCTCAGTTTGGTCTTTTTATTGTTTTCAAATTCTTACTTCCTAATACTCGTATGTACTCTGTTATTTTCAATATTATTTAATAATTCATGTTATCCATTATTGGCCTTAATTATTCCATGTAATAATTTGCTAAAACGCTGTTGGATTACCAATAAATAAAAATAAGGCGACAGTTTCAAAAGTCGACCACACCGGCGGGCCATCACCCGAGAACTACCGAAAGACGCGTCGGACTGCCACTTATTGACTCTGCCCCACGCCGATAGACAGATGGTTCCACAGACTATTGCACTCCGATAAATATATCTTTGAAACACATCTGGTATCACAAAATTTGGATTTCATACTTGACTTTTTATACGTAAGGGCTTAATGGTTGACTGGTTTCAATATCCATAACGGATGCAGGAAGAAACTAGAAAGGGACGTGTATATACACATATTCACGTACCTTTGACCTCTTTTAGCGAAGTGAATTCAAACAAATGTGCCATTGAAATTGAGAAGGAATATTTATCATTTTGTCGTGTGAAACAAGAATAATGTACGTGATTTAGAAGCACTCTGAAGCATTGCCTCCAGATCAATTCAACTATCGTGTTACTAATATTATACACATGCTCCAGAATCTCTCTTGCAATATAGGTTTATTCATCATGTTCCCTTTCACCCAAAACTTTCAAAATTCAAAATTCATTTATTTCCAAAACTTGTACAAGGTAACTACATAATGAGTTGGTGTCTTCTTTTAAGTATAGTGAGACTATACTTGTACCAGAAAACACCGCTCTTCCTGGATATATTGTTTTATTTCGAGTTATATTCCGTAAGTAACACTTAAGAGTTTTAAAACTAAATAAAAACATAAAATGAGCAAGACTAGTTATAATAAGTCTGTGCGTGTGCGTGTGTATGGCTGTGTATGTGGGCGTGTGTGTGTGCGCGTACGCGTGTGTGAGTACGCGCACGCGTGTGTGTGCATGTATGTGTGTGGGTGCGTGTGTGGGTGCGTGCCTGCGTGTGTGCATGTGTGATGCAAACATGTTAGCATGCATATAACATCTAATTACGAATTAATTTGTAACAATGATTCAATTTCATTATAATCCAAATCATTCAACCATTTTATCAAAGATTTTTATAAGACCGGTAATTTAGAGGATATTGAATTTTTTGTTAGCTAGATTGTAGATATGACTCGATTGATGGTAATACTGACTCCTGGAAAAGGAAGTTCGGGATATATTTGTTTGTGCTACACTTGCTTTTCTTCTTCTATTCTCGACAGACTCGGACAGGAAGGGTAAAGATTTATATTTCCTTAGTATAATATTTAGGAAAAAAAACTTCAATGAATAATTTTAATAATGCACAAGGAGGAGTGTGAAATTCACATAAAGAATACTTTTATGAATCATCATACTTTCCGTATAGTACACTGCTGAAGGTCTTGCTTGGTCTGGTAATGGCTTTATGGACTAGTTGCTTCCCTCTCTCTCTGTCTTCGGCTTATTTTAAGACTTTGAAACACAAGTCTAGTTTTACTCTCTATTTGATAAGTGAACGATCCCTTGGTGTTTTTCCTTCGACCCTTCTTATCATAATCAGTTTCTCCAGGTTACTTGGCTGTATTCGGGCTTTATGACCAAAACAGCGGAGGACTTGTTGGTAGCATGTGGTGGATAGCCTAGTTGTTACCTTAAGTGTTGCGAGGATGGCTCTATTTGTCCTTTTAGCTATCCAGGGTATTCACAGCTTTCTCCATCAACACCATATCTGAAAAGCTTCCATCTATTCCGGTCAACTACCCGGATAGACCATGATGCAGATGACGTATAGAACCAAAGCATAAGTCTCATTTTGGTGATATTTGTGCCTTTCCTGGCTTTCCAAATTCTGGTTAACTTACTTATTGCTGCTTTGGCCATTTGTCTACATCTCTCAATGTCCCCTGGCCGCTAATAAGTAGAAGTTAAAAGGATAGGTTAGGATAAATAGATCCATCCTCACAGACCTCAACATAAATACAATGCTATCTACAACATGCTACCAACGAGTACACCATTATTTTGGTCATACGCCCAAAGGCAGCCAGATAACCTGAAGAAGCAGCTTGTACCACAAGCTGCTTCTTCAGGTCAGGAAGGGTCGAAGGAAAGAGACCACCTATCCGTTGGTCCGATCAAATTAAGAATATAATCACACTCGCGCTTGCAACAGCCCTAAAAGAAGCACAGGACGGAGAGAAATAGAAGCAGTTCGTCCATGCAGTCAATAAGGCATATCGGAGTAGACATGACTTTCATCAATTATGTATACGATGTGCAAGTTTATCTATTATATATATTACTCGCTACTTTTTGCTACTTCTCTACTTTGTCTTAAGATCACAATTTAATTAAGTAAAACTTGTTGATTTGTTATTCTTAATGCTTTCTCTATTATATACTAGAAATGATATAGTTTAGTTTTGGCAAAAGTAGTATCAATTTGTAATCTTTGTTCGAAGATTTTATAATGGTTTTCTTTACTTTGGTTTAATAAAGGTTTATTTATTAGACTTGAAATAGACTTCATCGTTTAATGTTAATATAATTGATACAGGATAAATTTGTAAAATGTGAATTAAAATCCAAGGAATAATAAACACGTAATGTACTTCGTTAGACGATTGTATAACCTAATCTTCAACAGGCTTATTTTCTATATAAAAGGTAAGCAGCAGCCGATTAACGTCCCACTGCTGGGCACAGGCCTCCTCTATCATAGAAGAAAGGGTATATAGTACACAAACTGTGTGCACTAACACAATTGCACTCTACATTCGTTCACTTTCATAGTGGCCTAGGACGGTAATTAACACGCCGACGATTTTAAGTATAAACTTTGTATAAATGGCTAGTTTTGCAATCAATTTAAATTACAAATTACATAAATTAGTTTTTATATTAGAGAAAAAATGTTATATACGTACAGCACATTCCGGTTCAGTGGTGTAGGACCCGTTGCTGAAGTATTTCTTTGGGCATTCCGCCCAGGGTAGCTCAGCTTGAAAGCTTTGTGCGAAGTAAAACAAACACCATGCTATTATCGAGTTGTAATACAGAGCCACGTTGAAGGAAACCACGGCCGAACTGATGCCAATACCCCCCAAATATGGAGAAACCTGATGCCACACTCCAATGGCACCTTTTCGCAAACGCTGCCCAATCGCCAGCTCCAAGTAAAATATAGGTATACCTTCAATTGCCAACATCACAAAGTAAGGGATCAAAAAAGCCCCACCCCCATTCTTTTGTGCCAAATAAGGGAATCTCCACACATTACCCAAACCCACAGCATATCCAACAGTTGCCAAGAGGAATGTCAGCTTGCTGTCCCAGGATTCCCTTTCGCATTCCCCACCTTCTGGCTTCATCCCACCCCTTTCGTTTTCAGAGCTAGCTTTACTTGTCGGTGTTTCAGATGACCTCCTGTTTGGACTTGTATCCTCGAAAGCCTGATTAGTCGCCCCATACATGACATGTGTTCGATGTAATTGGTGCCCATTCTCCATGGTCACCAATCTCCCTCTCAACTCCTTCATTTCCATACGATCTAAAGAACGCTGAGCGTATAAATCACGCGAGCTCTGTCGTCTCATCAAATGTGCCGTGTTCGCCATTTTCGATTGATTGTATTCTGATTCCGATTGTATTACTGTCTTTATAGTTGATTAAATCTAATTATTGACACTTTTTAATTAAACTTAATGAGATTCGTTCTCATTATCGTGACACATAATGGTAATTATAATGTGACATAGGATTATAACACTATCCTTTAATCTCAAACGTAAATGTTCACGTATTGATTTGGACTCAAATCGGGCCATGCTGTGCCAATTATCCTGGATTTTAATACACTTTATCTTGGATTATGGGTGTTAACTGGGTATTTATAAGTGTTTTAACCGGGTCTTTTTTGTGAATGCCGACCGACGCGAGTGTCGGACGTCACTGGCGGGAAATCGTGGAAAAATGTGATGAGGGGGTTCCTTTATACAAGACGCATGCGCGATCGAAATTGCTTTTATGAAATAGGTATCCAAGAACCAAAGCTTTTTGTGTCCCTCTGAACATTAATCTTGTACGAGACATACGTCTAGCTAAGTGTAAAAAGGCTCATTCAATTATATTTAAAATATGATATGCTTAAAAAGATGAGACACTAATTATTAAGAAACATCAATTCTCACAGCACCATCGCAATATATATTGAATAACATTTTATATATTCGCATTTTCAATAAAATACCGCAGTTAGTTTTGCATTTGTCTCGACATTTTAAGGATTATTTAAAACATCCTATTACAAAAGGCATACTGTAATGTTGAAGCAAATGTATACATTATATCTTACAAAACTATGTTTAGAACAGTAACTGTTGAGTTTCTTTTCAATGGAATTAAACTGGTGGTGGATGGTTTAAAAACAGTCAGGAACTGGTGGTACCAATGGATTGGCTACTGAATATTCAAAGGTGCTTTTTTGAACCTATTTGAGTAAGGAATATTTCGATTTTGATTCTGATTCCTATTCTCATATAGTTTCTAATTATGATTCCAATTTCGATTCCGATACCGATTCTAATTTCGATTCTGATTTTGGTTCTGATTCTGATTCCGATTTCGATTCTAATATTGTTTCTAATTTTGATTCCGAATCAAATTCTGATATTGTTTCTGTTAATGATTCTGACTCTGACTTAGATTGAGATTCTGATTTTATATAATTTGCTCTAAATCAAATGAAATTGCAAAAATAACAATGGACTTAATAGTAATTGTTTCTATAAAATAACTTAAAGGAAGCTTTCTCGATTTTGAGAAATCAGATTCCAATGATTTCAATTTAGTCTTCAATATAAATGAAAATCACAATTTGCCCTATACAAAATCGAACCCTCTACTCATAAAACTTGTACTCGCATCTTTACGCCAACTTTACTCTCTTTATAATTGATTAACTTTACGACTAATAATATTGAAGACCAACGCTTAAAGCTGGAATCAATTCCAAAATATTTTGAATATATTTGCAAGAATATATTAAGTTCTAATATTGTGTAACTATTTTTCCATTATTCATCAAGAACATGGAGAGTATACGCAATATATTACTCTTGTAATAAAAGTGGCAATTGTTTTTATGTTTCTATAAGATTCACTAAAAAAGCTATTACGTCGCGTCGGTTCCTAATAGGAGTTTCTTGTATTGGTGTCATAATACGATAATTGCGCAGTGCTTCAACTTTAGTAGAAAAATTGGTCAAAACTAGTTGCGATTAGAAATTGTTGGTTGTCAATGTCAAATGTCAAAAACTAATGAAAAATCAACAAAAGTATACTTTTAAATACTAATTAATTTCTAAACGACGTGACGCACATCAAATGTTTGACAAATAGGAATAGTTAACTTCACGGTGAAATCAGTATTCCGAACTTGGAATAGTTTCGTAAAAAACAAATAGACTAAGGAACATTAAAAAAAATTATTGAAATTATTTCGTTACTTTCAATCCTGTAGTAACATATTTGAGTATTATATCACCGTATCAGGTCTTTCGAGGTCACTATACTTATCACAAAAGTGGATGAAATTACTTGGCTGACTGCCAAATATTAAAAATGCAATTGGACTTTTAAGTTCACTGGAGCTTGATGTGAGATGAAAAGTGTAAAGTAAGCATTTCTCCAATAGTACGAGGAGTATTTACTCATCGTACTATTGGAGAAATGCTTTGAAGAAGAAGAAATCCATTTGGATTTATTGATGCAATGCTTTGACTTATATAAACACAAATTTTTAATACATAATTCAGCTTCCTTTTGGTAATTTATGTTCATTAAATGTTTTGAGATCCTTAATAAGTATGGCTTTAATAATAGTGATAATGGAAGACCTGATAAAGTATTTACACTATAATCGAAATGGTTATTGCTTATGAAGCCAATATTAAAAAGCTATTATACCCAGAGGGTGCTTAGTCAGATAACCTGTCCGGTTACTACCTAAGCACGCAGGTAAGCGACCCCAGGTGCCTCGAGCTGTTACTACCGCTACAATTTATCCCCTCCGCGGTAGAAATATCCTATCCCCAACCCAAATACCCCCCCCCCCCCGAAACTCCTATCTGACTGTCATTTCCTATTTATAAAACGTACCTATAGAAAGGTAATTAAAAAAAAACAAATGATAACAAAATCGAAGGATAGAGCTTAGTATTGCAGCTACTTAACTAACACCTCAATCCTTAATTCAATGCATACAGCACTAGATAGCTAAAGAATTATTGAATTTATTTGGATTAATTATTAATTAAGGACTGTAACACATCGTCCACAGTGGTGGGGGAAGCTCCGCCATCTTGTGACAAGTATAATATTCTATGTCTATGCTATGTTTTATATTTAGACTTTATAATATTGCTATGTTAAAAGGAACTGTGAATAAAGTTGAGCGACTTATGGTAAAATAGTTATTTGTTGTATTAGTTTATGCATCAAATACAAATATTTCTACTTTTTGGCTAAAATGCTCTATAGAAAATACTAGATTGATATGGAAAAATGAGACCCGCTGACACATGTGAAGCTGACCAAGTGTCCATATTGTATATTCTAAAAGGTAAGTCGCTAACGAAATTACTCTTTTCTTAAACTCTTTGCCTTTCAACCGTCAAATTCTATGCTAGGTATCCAGGGCCATTATAATATTTAAAAAAATACTTCCCGAGTGTCAATGTCAAAATATATTGAGACGACGTTCCGCTAATTAATAATTACCTTGACATTATTTGTTAAATACTATGATATCATTCAAAACATGTCGATTAAAGCACTGATAGCCATTCATGTAACTACCATACGTGAAAACTGATTTACGAAACGCCGTCTTCCGTAGTAATCGCAATGTATTGTTTGCAATGGCTGATCCCCGTACTGTTGATACCGAAGCCAGTGAACCCGGCGTTGGTGAATACACACGTAATGTTTATGGTGTTATATCTAGTAGGTTTCTTTCTGGAGAGGAAACCGTGTACTGTGTGCAGTGTTGTGTTCCTCGCAGCGGTGATACTGATATGTTACAGCGGAATAGGCAATTGCTTGTTCTGGGGCAGCCAGTGCGAAGGTGAAAAGTACGATACTTAGTATTCCCAACAAATTCCATCGTGCTCAAACTGCAATCAAGTGTTCCTTTCAACGAAGTGGTCGCGTACCGACGTGTCACGGTCCCCGCGCCTTTTAATCTGAACGAAACTGATGTATATTTTTGTATAGAGTATATTGAATTTATTTATCTCGGTGTATGGGAGCCAGTTGTGGATGTGCTAATGTACTTACGTATCTCATTTTTTTAATGTTGATTATATAAATATGCAATCATTATTAATGTACAGTTATTGTTAGCGACTAATGTTATGATATTGCGAATAAAGTTTTAAAACTTAACTTTTTTTTTAATGTGGCTGCTCAAGAAATTTGCAGAATAGTAACATAAAGAGAGTAATAAGCTCTTGGTGTACATACATAAAAATGTTGACTCTATTACAAAAAAAGTTAATGTGCACCTCATATATATGTCAAAAATGTCCTTTTACAAAAAGCATATTATACTATTAAACATTATTTTAGCAACAAAGAATTTGATCCCAGTTGCATATGAAAGCTAAACATGTAACATACAAAAACTATTAAAAGGAGTAAGTAACTGGAGAGGAGTGGAATCAACTTTCTGAACCGGTAGTAGACTTGTTACCAGCAGACAGACTACTGTTTCACAAGCGCTTTTCAAGTCTACTTGTTGTACAAAGTTTGATTCTATGGAAGAATTACTAATAGCCCACATAATTTATAAGACAATTCACACTGAGATATTCTTCATATAATATTTATTTAACCAGAATCTAAACACCAGCAACAAGTTCCACTATGTACATGTTTTTACATCCTTATATTATTGAAATGCTTAGAATTATTATTTTTGATTTCTATAAGAAATTCTGTTTTTTGCCTATATAACCATTCACTAAGATAGGATTGCTGTGTAGTGCAAAGCAATTAAAATCTTATCTCAGTCTAATGACATATGTTGTTACATACCTAATAGGCTGTATTAGATTAAGTTAAAGAATGTCTGAGTAATGTATATATACCCCTCAGCAATCGATATAGTTCCTTAATTCCATGGAAATATAGGGTAATCTGTAATTTATAAGATCAAATTGTCTATCTAAACCAGAGGCCCACAACCAAAGACCTGTCAGTATATAACTATAGCATCAATCAAAAACGGTAACACTGCAGCAATTGAAATAAAAATAACAATAAATATTGATAAATGTCCAAAAGTTTGTGTTGACAACAACAATATCCTCCTGGCATTTGTGCACTTTCTATAAGAAAACGTAGCCAACCTATGATCTAAACTAATCCACTTGAACAGAAAAAATAATCAAAATCAGTTCAGTAATGTTAGTTGTCACATTTGCCTATATTATACCAGTAAATAAAAATAGAGTATAGATTTGTAGTTCGCACAAATCGCTAAAACGGCTCGGCCGATTTCGATAGGACTTTCACCAGTAGATAACCGATTATATGCAGTTATGTATTGTATATTATATGATAAATAAAAGTGTGTGGTTACTAAATACACTTGTCTAGTTACTAAATACACTTGGAGTAAAACTAACTTTTAAGTCTTGTCTATACAAATCTAAAACTTTAGATTTCTGAGACTGAGAGGGATGAGAAGAGAAATAGAAATATTAAAGTCGAAAATTAATACAAATAATTTATTGGAATCTCAAATGATGAATTGTAAATAAATGTGCCACATGTTTTTTGTCATTATTAGAATTATGAATTAAATTTTGTTTTTGAATTTAAAATCTATAAAAAATAGTATATTAAAATACTAAATGACAAGCGGCAAATTAAAATGCCACATGTTATTTTCAAATATTAGAAATACCTAACCTTCAAACGAATTAGCATATAAAACACTGCACATCTTTGTGATGCTAATCACATCTTTCATTAATCAAAATTTTACCCTTATGTGCTAAAAGAAGTTTCACTTCAAAAAAGGCATCCGAATTTAGGAGAATAACACTTATTTTTGTAGGTGATTTTGCACAATGATGTACACAAACACACAACCTATTTTATATCCTGATATGACAAGGCTGGAAAGCACATAGCTATGAAGACAGGAGGCTGTAAACAAGCTTGAAGCTGAAAATGGTGAATGTGTGAGAATGTCTTGAAAAGTATGATTGGACAAGACAAATAAAAAATTTTAATATTTGTTATATGCTAGTCATTTGATCTAAGTTTTTTATTGCTTTTTTTAAAGGTTAGCACTTGACTGTGGTTATAACTAAAATGGAAACATACTCATATGGTAAGAGGCAATTTACCTCTTATGATTTCTACACAGCATCATACTGAAACACAAATCTGTGTGGTGGAACATTTTCAGTGGCAGGGTGGTAACTAACCACTTCAATAATTTAAACATTAATAAAAAGTGCAGTATGTTCTCCATGATTATAATTATTTTGTAATATATTGCTATTGCCTACTGAAGAAATCTGTTCATAGCAATATTGGGTTTAGGGAAACTTGTAAATAAAAAAACAACTTTTTTCATGTCATTTATTAGCTGGTTACATAGTGATGGTAATCTTTGACGGTTTTGATGTTCACATTAAAATTTAGATAATAGTAGATACATATAAAGCGCCTTAACCTAATGCGGATTCACCCAACCCTGGAAAACAAAATTACACTTTTTAAATATGTCTATAATATGTGTATACTAAAACAAATTTTAATTGTTTTGACAACCTGTACTATTTTATCGAAAAATTTTCTTTAGGTTGTTTAGAACTTTGGTTACCCAATAAGCAATGCCCGCTAAAAGCAAAATTATTTTTCTTGATTCACTCTTTGACTTGACATGGACACCCCACAGGTGGACAACTTGATATAAAGTTGATATAAATTAATAAAGTACTAAAGTTATAAGATTACTTAAACAACAGAAACATGTGGGCGTAAAAAAAATTGTGCTTATTTGAATTCAAATGTAATAAACTCATATGACATTGTAATGAGCTAGATTCAAACACAAGCCTAGTCTTGTTAGAAAATCTAATTTCCTGGAAGAGAATATTTTAATTTCCTGGAAAAGTCACTGACTAACAATAAGGCTACCTCATTATACTGACGTTTTTTATTTATTTATTATTATTATTGTAGTGTGCAATAAAAGTGTTCTCGTTCACTCTCTAACACCTCTACCAAGAAAGAGAGTACTCATATGTGATAACATTGAGTCTATCTATGTAGATATGTATAGTTCAAAATTTGTTTTTTATAGATAAACATTTGTTCCATATAAAGTTATATAAAAAACTCTTCTTTGCATCAAATCACAATCTTTGTTTTTCAGATGTAACATTTTTGGTTCAATGAATAAAGGAATTCAAATATGAGATGTATAAGTATGTTACTCATATATAGTTTACACTTCTATTATATGCTCTTGAGACGTATATATAAAATATTCTAATGAAATTAAAATCAAATCAAAATTTGATTCAGGTAGACTTTTGCGGCACTTCCGATAGAGTCACTTCTTCAAATCATTACCAATAGGACTCCCATTTAAAGGGTTCTTTCACGCTCTGGTCTGAGAATAAACCAATTAAAGTGATAGTCAAAAGGACAATATGCTGTTTACAAAAAACTACGTTGAGTGAGGTTAGGTTTTTATAATGACAAAACAACTGCAAAGTATCTGATAAATTCATGTTATAATATAATAAATCAATCTTTACCGTTTATCGTAGTCTTCTGGCTTCACGTTCAGACTCGAGGAGAGTTAGTATGTCTCCTTCACGAATGGGTCCCTTCACGTTCCTGATAATTTGGCGGCTAGTTTCCCCAATGAACTCCACCTTGACCTGGGTACATTGTCCCTGGGAGCCGGTACGGCCCAGGACCTTAATCACACGGGCGAGAACGTTGGGCTTATCCATTTTAATGTAAGATATCGAGCAAATACTCTAAACACACGTGCAACGCAACGAGCGTGTACGAAAAAGGAATAGTTGACACTTGACAGATAAAAAATAGTGAGAGCATAGACTACCACCAGCATAAACTTATTTATCTACCTACTTTAGTGTTGTAGCAATAGCATGCCAACGAGTGAAATTACTATCAATTTATCGATTTAAATCAAATATCCAAATAAATGAAAGGAATTTCCTATTGTAAAGTAGTAATGACGACAATTTTTTAAACTCTTGTAATGGTAAGGAATATATATATATTTTATTGACCAAAAAAGATTACAAAACAAAGAGCTTAATATAGGAGATAAATCAGATCACAACTTTTGATCGCGCGTGAAAAGACCATATAACCGCATTAGTTATAAATTGTGTCGCGGTTATTTGGTCTTCTACAAGGAGGTTGAGTCCACGGAAGAATTATTTTGTCGCCAAACTGAAGCTCTAACAACTAAACAAAACTAAGCTTGTGCGATGATTCATTAGTTAAAATGCGTTTGCGATTGTAGACAGCGTTTAGAGTTTCTAAAAGTGTATTTGTGTGAATTGTACTTGAAAGGTGAATTTATATATTCTATGAATGTAACACCTACGTAGAAAGCACGTACATAAACTTATTGTTTAATGTCTTTCTCGATAGGGTGATAATTACTATGAAACATAGTTTCATAATTTATTCCATTAGCCAACGACCTAAAGCGCTTGCTGTAAAAGACAGCACTCTCAACTTTACACCAACGAATTCACCACATACTTTGTTTCTACGTTTTCAACTTGTTTAAATAAAATTTTGGAACAAAGTCAAGACAATATCTACTTGTGATATTACTGATTACAACTATTATAATATTAAAAACTTGTCTTACAGATTGTCAGGGCACATAAAGAGCACGCCTTTCGAATTTAACTGTGTAAGTTAAATTTATTAACATTAACAGATACTTAAAACGAAGTGGTGGTCGCCGGTGAAGTGATGTGCGATGGCTAAGTAGGATGAATGAGACTACAACAATAAAGCACTTTCACTTTTATTTTTGAGTCAGACAGGTTGTACTGAAAGGGATTGGAAGATTATTACAGCATTCTGGTTGTGCGGACAGAGGAGACACTATTATAATTATTACGTTGATAAATATATAAGTAGCACGCGAATTTACCGAGAAAACAAATATAACCAGAGCGTGACGTGGTTGCTTTAGCTACCTGGAACAAGATCTGTTGGTACGCGGTATCGGTCCCTTCAGTCGTGCGAGGCACCTGAGACGGTAACGGCTCCTACACATTGCTACATATATAAAAATCAGATATCCGTTGGCAATTAATTTTAAAATGGTTGTTATATATAAAGTTATGCTTCTTGAACGAGATGAATCTATGATAAATGGCAATATTTTGATAGATGGGGAACAAGTGGAAGAGGTGAAACAATTTCTATACTTGGGATCTAAATTTACAAAAGATGGAACATATGAAAGTGATATTGAAAGGAGAGTAAATGGAGGGAATATGGTAAATGGTGCTCTGCACGCCTTTATGAATAGCCAGATGGTGTTTCAAAGGGCTAGACTGGCTGTGCATGCTGGAGTGTTGGTGCCAACACTTATGTATTATAGTGAAAGTTGGATATGGCAGAAGAATCACAAAAGTAAAATAAATGCGGTAGAGATGACAGCGTTGAGAAGCATGAGTGGATTAAAACTGAGTGACAGAGTAAGAAATAGTGTGATAAGAGGACGTTGTGGAATAAAAGAAGACGTAGTGACTAAAATTGAGAAAGGTATGCTTAGATGGTTGATGAATGAACGGAGAAACAAAAAGGATTTAAGTCAAGAGTGAATGCGAAAGTTGGAAGGGGAAGACCATGGCGAACATTCCTGGACCAAAACCAGGACATTTTAAATAACGGCCAGGTCAAGAGTACTCTAAACCGACGAACTTATATGAAAGGTTTAATGAGAATGAAAGAAGTGAAGGAGATATTCAAAGATCGTGGCAAGTGTAAGGATGTGGTCTCTGCCTACCCCTATGGGGCGTGATGCTATGTATGTATGTTATATATGTATCACTTAATGTATATCCCTAGTCTATTTATTCTAATTGTACATATAATACAATATTCCTGAGTAAATACAATGTATAAAACTAACAATATGAAAGTGTATAAGGTAAATGAAAGAGAAAATAAAAATGTAACATTTTTAATTAAATAATGTCTTCTTATAATCGCAAACATTAAAAAGCTGTCCACACATTTTGTTCCATAATTTACTCTCACAACTTTTCTGCAACTAAAAACACAGTTCTTCACTTAGATAACTCGAAACAGGAATAGGTCGAAATTGACATTGGAAGTGCTAGGGTTATTCAGTCTTTTATGAGTTTAAAGACCAAAATGTGACCTAGCCCTATTTCAGTTACCTACATTCACTCACTGCCCTAAACTCAGGCACAAATTGATGTTCCTAATCTAGTAATTCGGTGCTAAGTTAATCATCACCGGCAGATCTTTTCGCCTTCCTCAGGCGCGGAGACTGCTTAGGCGTTTTAGGTGATTTTTCTGCAATAAAAAATATATGTATTAGTTTGTAGACACAGTAGAACGTAATAAAATAAAAATTAAATCATGATAATCAGAATGAATTTTGTCTATGGTAACTTTTACTCTGTGCACCATTACTATTATTAACATGTTTTTAAATATTGAATTATTTATTGGTACTGGATTCCAGCCTTTTAAAACTGAGTTCTTTGCTATTTAAATTTATTAAGACGATATTATTTGTTGTTGGCAGAGATGATAGAGATAAGCTTCAATTTATTCACTTTGTCTTGTGTTATTTTTATATGTCTTGTACAAAAATAAAATAAATAATATCAAACAAATGCAATCACAAAAAATAAATTATGTTAGGAATTAAAATGAAGAAAATATAACTTACTGAGCTGATTGACAACTTCTTTTGGCAGCCAGTCGTAGTCCACATCATTGGCTGTACCAGTCTCAAGGGGTTTGGGAGCCGACCTAGGTGACCTGCGACGGGCAAGTGATGACAGAGCTTGTTGTCCAAGAACTAGAGCTAGCACACACGCAGCACCAAGGAATACATAGAGGAAGAAGGTCTCTCCATCTAAACCCTCGGACACTTCAACAATGTTCACTGTTTGGTTATATACAGCCTCCTGTTGACAAAATCTCATATTAAAAAGGTATCTAATAACAATCCAGTAGTCAGAGTAAAAATTTGATTAGATATATTTGTATTATCTATACAAGTAAATAAAATTGGAGTGCATGATTATAATTTGAAATTACCAGCTGTTCTCTAAATGTATATGAAAGTATATTCAGTACCAATGAGAAAAAATCAATTTTTCTTCTAAAATCTAAAACGAATGGATCAAATTTGAAGGTCCTTGCACTGGCAAATATGTTTTGTTGTAAGTTGAAACATAGGCTATCTTTATTTTAGTAAAAATACAGTTATCCAAAACAATGATATAGAACTGCACCAAATTCACACTAGGTGGAGATATTCGAGTAGCATGGTGGGGATCAGCTAGAATTTCATTTAAGTTGTTTATCAGTTTGTGAATGCATAAATAGACTATATACAGATTTAGCATAACAAGGCTGTAAAGAAATTTGCATGAAATATACTATATATGACGTACCTAGAGAGCGAAATAGGGCATTCTCACCCACATGCACAGGTTTGCATTGATTATCTCAGGTGGGGATGTCCTATTATTACACTTTATGTACAATTTTTTCATACACTGGGATAACAAGTTGAAATAACTGATTGTTAGGTTACGGAGGAAAAATAAGTTTAAGTGGATTTTCCTCAAGAGAAAACGAGGCACTTTTGTACCTCACACAAGGGCAGAAAAGTTCATAGTGTAGTAACAAAAATATTATTATTGGTTTAAGCAGATGTGGACTAGTAGATTTTTTTGCAGGAGACAACAAGGTACTTTTATCCCTCATACAGGATCACAAAACCGAAATTTTCATCACATAGTGACAAAAATATTTTTAAAGCTTTAATAGAAAACTTTTATGTAAGCCTTTCACGATACATTATTTTAATGCCTATCTATATATATTAGATATAGTTTCAGAAGATCATAATAACTATCATACAATACTATACTACATTTATAATAATTTGTACCATAAACATTGGGTTTTCTGCACAAATATATGCTTTACTAGCAGACCCGACAGACTCCGTTCTTTCAATTGGATTTGAAACATTGCAGATTTAAATTTTACAGCAATACTAAATATCTATAGCTGTTTCATTTTTGTGACTATTAATTTGGTCAGGTTGTGACTATTCAACTGACTTTGTGTAGCAGTAATAAAGTGCAAATTGACTCTTTGGTGTTAGGAACACACCTACTTTGCTTAGACAACAGTGTCAAATTAAACTGCCAAATTGACTCTACATTTTAATTAGAAAACGTTTGTATGGAAAAAAGATAAGGGCATTTTTAGGGTTAGTCCCCTGCAATTATTCAAACTTCTCTCACCATAAAACCATCCTTAGACTTCAACGAACATTTAAAAAAAAAGAATTGTCAAAATTGACCCAGGAATTGTTGAGTTATGCGCTTACCAACACATTTTGTGATTCATTTTTATATTATAGATTAACTTACTTGATAGAAGTTACCACTGGCATCTCTGTAATTCAATTGAATGTTGAGTCCAAAAGGCCTGCCAGCGAACGCCTCATTTGGTATAAAAGAGTAAGCAAATGTAGCTTCTTGTTTAGGTTTAACTTCTCTTAAGTAAGGCAGTGCTGTGAAATTCTGGATGTAGTATGTATAATCCATGGGATATCTAAACGATGCTTCCATTGTCTCAACAACATAATCTTCTGAACCTTTATTGACAAAACCAACGAGGAATTCTACTGGGTAGCCGGCTTGTAGATCTGTTGATATTTAACAATTTTATATATTTGTTTACTGATTCAAAACATTGTAGTTGCACAGATTCTTTATAGATACAACTTTTTTGTTCTATAGACAACAATTTCATTATAAAAACCATTAGTAATTTACACTAAATACATGTATGAAATATATATAGTTAAAATCAAATATACACAGGTTGGTTGTAACAACTGGATTGCAGGGTCCCTGCCGAATTTCTATATATACTAATATCAGATACCGTCTATAACATCACCTTATACAGCCACATATTGTCAAAACTAGGAAGCTCTATCTACTCTATATACTCACAAAACAATATCTACTCTACTATTACTATTATATCCCTATCTTAACTGACCCTCTCTTAACTTTTTGCTATTTGACCTTACACATTGCAAGACTTAATTTTGCTCGAAAAAATCATACTTAAATCACAGATTACTTTAAAAACTACGTCTGAAATATATGGTCTTTACAATGTTGTAATATTCAGTTATGACTGTATATATGTACAGAACTGAATATATAATTTGTTGTATTGTGTTTGCCAAATAATACATTATTTTACAATCTGAGAAATTCTTCTAGAGCTGCCAAGTAATAGCAAAGGGAGAGAGAGATATACATAGAGCAACCTAGAAGTTATTTATAAAATTTAACAGCATCTGTGAAATAAATAACATTTGATAGAACATTTTTTTATATTATATTTCTTACTCACCAAAAGCTGAATCACCATAACTAGGCACAGGCTTAATGAACATAATAGTGGTATCAACATCTTGTGATGACTTAATTACTGAATCGTCATCATCGCCCAAAGCATCTTCACCAACTACCTGATTGTCTTCACCTTCAATATCCACTACATCGTCAAGTTCATCTTCATCTGCTCTAACTAGAATTGTGTTGGCTAGAAAAAAGAAAATAAAAATATTAATGTTTTTATTTATATTGTATATTTACAGTCCAAATAGAACATAGTTAGTCCGAATATATTTACATATAGACCTAACGAATACAAAATAGTATAATGTCATAAATCAAAAAGAAATACGGTCATATTTTGATTTAAAATACTTGAGGGAAATTTAGATTATCATACTATAAAATATATAAAATCAAATTAAAAATTGTCTATTCAAGATTCCACATTTTCAAGAATCTGATGATATAAAAGAGTGCTTTAAAGTTAAAGGTTATAAGACTTTCTTTATACACTATACTAAATCGAACCCAAAACAATACAAAAAAGAAATCTTTACTATGCACACACTCAGTAATCTTGTATTGTGGAGTCCAGAGTATAACTGTTTAACTAGCTACAGTCAGGATTCTACGAAGATGACAATAACTTCTCGTTTCTCTTTTCAATCATTTTTATTCTATTTTTATTTAATCAAATTGATATAAGTAATTTTGCTACAAGATGAAATACTTGTTTGCTTTCAAATTTTTGTATAACTACAAACCTTTCCTGATGCTATTTTTATAACAAATTTTAGCACAATTTGTGCTCCTTACCTAAATGTAGTAAAGAAAGTAATATAGTAATTAGTAAGCAGAAAAGTAATAGACGAAAGGGTATCTGTATTTTCCACTGCAGCTTGAAATACCTTTCAAGTAGTATACTTGTCTAATATATGTGAATATATATTTTCAATATATAAATTAGAGCTACTATCAATAGATTGTACTGCTGTACACTTCAGCAAGAGGCGGTAAAGAATACACAAAGAATGTACTTTTACTAAACATATATATTTGTATTAAAAGTAAAAACTGAAGTGTACCATCTGTTACACTAACTTCTATGACTCGTAACTAATTTACTTAGCATATGGCAATTAAAACTTGAAATCACTGAACTGTGAATATTATATTAAATACTACAATCAAATTTGTATAATAAAAATATAAGGTTATACTAAATAGTTAAAAAGTACCTTACGTAAACATTATTACCGTGGTATAAAGTCCTATAAATATGTTTGCATTTGACTTATATCCTTTCGTATATACAAAGAAATATTTAATAAAAAAAGCAAATAGTATGCCACGTACATTTAAATATACTTTCCCAAAAAAAATCACTTACCACTTTGAAAACAGAGTAAGGCCGCTGGTAAAACTAATAATGTGAGATAAATTAGTTTCATTTTGATTTAAGTTCTTGTAAAACTAATGTTATAATAAGGAAATTTTGCAAGTGACTATAAGCCGTTCACTTTTCCAAGACTACGGCACCGCCAGCACCGCGTCCACACAATTTTAGAAATGCCAAATATATTTCCAACTCGATTGACGTGGAAGGTGCATTTGTCACTAGTGAGTGATTATTGTTGTCGACGATTTTACGATTGAAGAAAATACGATCTTTATATTTAAATATTATTTGATTAAACCTTCTAATATATAAATATCTTCTGTCACGGTGTTAGAAATTGAACTCCTCCAAAACTGCTCGACCGATTTTCGTAAATCTTAGAGTGGAAATTGGCTAGGGTGGAGATTCAAACATCTATTTTTCATCCACCAAAATGTTAAGGGTGATCCATCCCTAAATTTTTTATTTTATTTTTTCGACAAAAGTATTTGTTTTTATTTTTTTATGGTGTGGAATTAAAAAATACAATCCTAAATTTTCACCTTTCTATCACCAACGCTTATTTTTTTTATTGTGATGATAGCTATTATATGGCAGAGAGCGTCTATATGTCATAGTTAAAAATTGTTTATGGGATTCATGTTAGTAACTGCTTTAGTGAATTGCTACATATCATTAAAATGATACTCGGTTTTTGTTCAAGAAATTCTCGGTATTAACCCAAAGTTGTACTGGAACCGAGTTTAGAGGTGTCGAGAACAATTCTTTACAAGAATCTGTACAGAGCAGTGCTGGTCTAATGGAAGTATATAAAAATGAAGAAGTCCTAAATTGAGACTCAACCTTACGAATTGGTCTTTCATATTTTAATTAAAATTGGAAAATCTATGGCTTTAATTTTTTCACATACCACTTATAATTATTACTTAATTTTTCATAGCATTTGTTAAATTAAATAATATTAATTAAATTGAAAAATTGTAACATGTGTAACATTACTTAATTAATTATTTTCTAAAGAGTAATCAATTTTTACAATTTAATGCACAGAATGAGGCTATGTGGTATTTAAAAACATTAATGATAAAAATTTTAAAAATAATTTAATATTTATATATTTAAAAATATTACATAAATGATTTCTCCCAAACGTAACATAAAACATCTACGCCAACTCAGTATTTGTAGATACAACGTGGATTTCGAAACGTCTCATAGATGGCGCTATAATAAAATTTTATAGACTTTTGAGTTAAAATTTATAGCCGTAGCTTTTTATTAAAATTTATAAACACTGTGACTTCTTTTTGTCGCATAAAAACCTTAAATTTATTATCGCCTCCAGTGGATATCCACATATTACGTAGTATAATGACTATAGAGAAATCATTAATTAATTACATGACTAATAGGGCAATAAATTGTAATTTATGATGTTATGTTTAGATTATGTGCGCATGTTTACATTGCTCTATTAAAAGCGTTTTAAAGAAAAATATTTGTTAAATTTCTTTTATAACAAGTAATTTGAATTTAAGTGTAATTTTATTGAGAGGTCAGTATTTGAAGTTTGGCGGAAGTGCGACCAGATGGTACAAGATTATATGTATTCCCTACAAATGGATTTGCCTTTATCAAGAGATACAAGACAGTCTTGATGCACCATGATTTTAATATTTAAAAAATAATACAATTTATTTTTTATCGACTTCAAAAAAAGGAAGAGGTTATCAATTCGTCTGTATTCTTTTTTTTATTTTGTTTGTTACCTCATATCTCCCGACTGAGTGGACCGATCTTGATGATTTTTCTAAAATGAAAAGTGGTGCTCGTCATAGGGTGGGACCCTATAATGAGCACCACTTTTCATTTTTTTAAAAAACCAGTTCTAATGATGGCATCCATGTGAAAATCGGATAAGTTTTAAATTTTCGTAAGCATGTGCGCGACAAATGGACGAATAACTCAAGATCACGCCAACCGATTTTGACGATTCTTTTTTTATTGGAAAGGATATACTTCAAGGGTTGTTTTGTGATAGTTTGGTAGGTTCTGATGATGGATTCCATGAAAAATGAACTTTTCAATTCTTAGGAACAAATGAACGATACTCAACAGAATCTTCTATAGGCTATCCAGATATTTGAAATGCCTACCGTAACTTCGTAAATAACAGAAATAAATCTAAATTTGAGAGAAACAATGTGTGAATATTGAAATTTTGCAAATATTAACATTTAAAATTTGATTTTGGGGGAACCTTTGAGCGATTTGGCTTTGGCTTGACAGCCTCACTGTTGCAATGATGGGTTCGATTATATTTAAAAAAAAAAGTTCTGTCTGGACTCGCACAACCACTACAGACCTGCCGCGAAGTTATAAATTTGCATTCAGGTACAATGATGTTTAGTAATCTTAAGAACAGGTGAAAGTGATATTGAAAGGAGAGTGAATGCAGGAAATATGTAAATGATGCCCTGCACGCCTTTATGAATAGCCAAATCACAAAAGTAAAATAAATGCGGTAGAGATGAGAGCGTTGAGAAGTACTAGTGGATTAAAACGGAGTGACAGAATAAGAAATAGTGTGATAAGAGAACGTTGTGGTATAAAAGAAGACGTAGTGACTAAAATTGAGAAAGGTATGCTTAGATGGTTTGGGCATGTAGAGAGAATGAATGAAAGGCTTAATGAGAATGAAAGAAGCGAAGGAGATATGCCAGGATCGTGGCAAGTGGAAGGACGTTGTCTCTCCCTACCTCTATGGGAATGAGGCGTGATGCTATGTATGTATGTTTTGATTAAATTAAAAGAAACAATATGTAATCAGTTTTAGTTTGTGTACTAATCTAATAAGATGGATGAATTTGATGATATTGAATAAGTTTAATGATATCAGGTTCGATTTTACTCAAAAACAGTCGTAAGGCTCAAAGTAGTATTATTATACTGAATTACATGATTAGCTATAATAACATATAATTCGAAGAAATAAATAAGTCATACGCTGGCGCCGTCCAGAAATTAGAATTTTGTAATTTTTATTTTTTTCCCCTGGGAAATGCATTTACGCACCTCGACTGCGGAGTCGGGAGTGTCGGACTCCGCGAGGTGGAAGAACTTGCAATACGCATTACAACCCAGCGGGAATTTCATCAGCCGTGTGTGGGGAGCCAGTTCGCTGGGGCATTCCTCTCTGGCCTCTTGAGTTGTATGAACCTTCGCCTCCTGTTTCCTACTCCCCTTCATCGAAGCTGAAGAGTTTCGGCGGCATTCATCCTCTCCCTTTGTCGTGCCTCCTTACGCGTGATAACAGTCTCGCAGAAGGAGACAACCACTCCCTAGGCCTGCTCACTTATGAGTATTGCACCTATAATACTTGCCAGTAAGAGGTCTGTGCCGATCAGTGACGTCATAATGATTCGTTGCGATCCACAGGCGGGACATCCTGCAACCGTATGGTGGCAAGTGTCTAAGGAGCCTCATTGCCAAAAATTTGGTACAGTAGTATTTACTGAAGCAACCATGACTGGTAAGTACCTGTACCAATCTGTGGGAGAGCGATCTGTGCTCTGCTGTGCTCAGTCATTTGTCCAGTTGAGGGCAGATCGCCCCTACTACGGCCCCGCCCACTACTGGGGACCCGAGATCCTCCTTTCATCTTTAGGTAAAAAATTAGGCTGTTGCCTAGAACCTCGACCTTCCTTAGCTCATCAGCATCCGGTGATTCCCTTCTGGCTCTCGCGGCTACTCTGCACTGGTAAGTAGCTGTGAGAACTCCCGCCTTGGGTTCCGATGGGGGATCACCTGCCAGGAGTGATGCTGCCATGCAAGTTTCCAATTTGTCTAAGTTTGAAGTTGTGGGAGGCTTTTGCTGTGGCAATTTACCACCCTACCAGCAAATACCTACCACCAAGCAAGAGATTTGTATTCAGGGCCCGTAGACAAGTCACTTTCGAAGATTGCTAACGCTTAAAAAATGTATGGGAATGACGTTTCATTTTTCGATTAGTTTCGATATGAAACGTCATTCCCATACATTTTTAAGCGTTAGCAATCTTCGAAAGTGAGTTATCTGTGAGCCCAGGTACGATTCAAACACTGCACTACAAACAACCATTAAATTGAGATAGCAAAAGTGCATAGATGATAACGGTGCACACTTTGATTAATGAAATGTACTAAAAAAATGACTTCATATTCCTATCCAATATAAATTTAAAAATAAAAACACCTAAAAATATGCAAATATACTTTAATCGTGTATTTTAATGAGGGAAACTTTACTTATTTGATTATATCATAGCATTGTGATTTTGTAAATGATCTTAACCTAAAGACCTTATATTTTTGGCATTCAAGTTGATAACTTATCACTTCCAAACTACATTTATTATTATATACGTATTATTATCCTTTCCATGCTTTATAATTTATTTGAAGAACGTAATCAATTTTAAGGCTACATATAATTAACTCATTAATTAATTTAACATTACCTATCTCAAAATCTGGATTGTCCTAACTTAAAATTACTTTACTAATATTATTGTTCGCGACTTTTCCCCTTTTAATTTGTAAATCTATTTTTCCCTTTAATTTAACTAATATTGTTAAATGATATTGTTAAATATCGTTCGTTGTATAATATATTTTGCTGTAACTTAGAGTCCGATATTTATAAATATGTATATAATGTTTGTAGCTATAGCGTATACACATATTCGTCATCTCTAAAAATATAATTATTTTGTAATTAATGTAGTCCCTGTGATTGGTAATAAATAAAACGCCAATCATAGGAATCAGATTTTATCCAATAAATCGATAACCCCCGTCGTTTGCTTGTCACAATAGTGCACGTGTGTCAGTCGTAAAAAACATACATTAGATAGCCACTTTCGGCGAACCATATTCCTGTTCCTGTTCCTGTTTCCGGGTTTCCTGCAAATAACAGTTAGTTGGTGACAAGTAGGCGGCGGAGCGTTGGAGTGAAGAATCTGGTGGCATTTTCATTTATCCTGAACCGGCAAGTCTTCGCAAGAGTGAGCTTACGAAGGGGCTCACAATTATATTGGAGTTTGATTTAAGAAATTAAATTTTTAGGTAGTTGTTTTACTGTGTAATTATTTATTAAGCTTTCTATGGTAAGAAAATCTCTCAAACGGTGCAATGCATTAGTACGTTAATTGGCTATGATTAGGCCAAATAAAGGGCCTTTCGCGACGCCAATTGCACATTATTACTCCATAAATATATACCTGTAATCGATCAGAAACTGAAATTTCTACATTTTAATGACAAGAAAAGATTTAATTGCACAGTAATATAAGTTAGAATTGTTGGTGGTCAGATCAGAAATTGTTGGTTGTCAATGTCAAAAATAAAAGTATTCTTTTAAATTTGACTGGATTTCTAGACGACGGGATGAACATCAAACATTTGACAGGTAGATAGTTTCTAACGGAAAGTATAATTGTTGTTTTTACTGTATTCCATGCTTATTTTTCATATTTACTCACTTTTAAACTTTTCTTGGACTTAGACAAATAATTTAAAACCAAAATCAGCGAAATCAGTCCAGTTGCTCTCGAGATATAGCGAAATTAATGAACAGTATTTGATTTTTGTATATGTATACATTTTATATTTATTACACATAAAACTAATAGAAATATGTATATACATATGATATACAATAATATACTTACATAAATAGATAGTTATATATATATCATTTAAGGTTTTTGCCTCAAATGTCAATTTTAAGCAACGAAATAAAAAAATATAGGTTATCCTTCTTTTTTTACTAAAAGTTTTTATGTTCTAACAACTTTGTGGGTTACTACGTGTTAGCTTTCCAGGGTATATATATGTATACATGTAAATAGTAATTTACATTATTAAACCATATGGTAATGTCAAATAATTAACAAAATAAAACACAATGTAAATTCAACTTAATATACGGACCTTTTGTTATTATAAACACATTCCGATGTCAATATGTCAATGTTCGTCATTGATTATTTAAATTTGATTCAGTTTCATTTCCGCCGTCTGACGGTGAGGTTGCTAAAATACTAACGTGATGGCGATTAAAGGTAAATTGTACATAAAAGATATATTTAATTTTCTGTAAGAGTAAAAATATTAAATATCCAATTATGTTACGAATAACTAAAGAAGTTTTATCCATCTGTATGACATCAGGATAGCAACAAAAGAGGATTTTTAAATGAAAGCTTTTAAAAAGCACTACAAATAAGATATATTATAACAACATCTGTGCAGAGTGCAGAGGATAATGCCCCTCAGGGTCTTAAGTGGATACCACAACAACTTGTGCGAGGCAGCGTGTGTTCTAGTCAGCACTGTTCTTTGTGAGCTAGTTGCCGAGGTGTTGGCATTTGCACACTAGCGGAGGGTGGGTGCTCGTTTGAGAGGAGATGAAGCTTAGTTTTCATTGCTGAGGAAAACTCAGCAAAGGTTGCAGAAGAAGCAAGAGCGGGGCATGTGACCATCGAGGCCATAAGGCTTTGGACAGAAGATCGGATACAATACAGTGTCATGACTTTTCACTTTACACAGATGCTCTCAGGGCACAGTTGCTATAGTCGGTTCCTCTATGGACAAAATGTCCGATGCTTGTGGAAATTGGGTAGAGCCTCACACAGCATTTATCAGGGTAGTTGGGCTAAAATCTCCCTGCTCTCTGTGACGAGGGCTATAGTGAGCAGGCCTGACAGGCGATGGTATTCTTCTGTGAAAAAGTCATTACCCAAAAAGAGTCGGTGGAAAGGCAGGGAGAGCATGATGCTATTGGTCCAGCCATCCGCTGGAGGTATACGGGACGACGCCGTTGACGGTGAAATGCGGGATCTACTGTCCCGCAGAGAACGCTCCCGTGAGATGTAATGTGGCATACCAGGTACTCCAGGCATGCCGCCTTCAGAGAGGATAAGGGTCGTTCTACCCACAAGGTTGAGCCCACTGGATGGGCTTTCGTTAGCGAGGATAACGTTGAGCCCTCGTGATATAGTGTTCTCATGACGATATACGCTGAGCGTTATATATGACAAAAAACTCAGTCATTTATATGATGTCATATTTTTGAAGTGAAATTTCTTTAGACGCACGAGGGTAAAGTTTTTACGGATGAAACGCGTGATTAGCATCACAAAGATGTACAGCGTTTTTTATACCAAGTCGTTTGAAGGTTAGGTAGTTTTAATATTTATGACTTACATGTGGCATTTTAAATTGCCACTCGTCATTTAATAATTTAATATGCCTACTATTTTTCCTAAAGTATATAATGCAAATATTTCTTAAATTCTCTTTTTAATATTGACAAAAAACACGGCATTTTTACATTAATTTTCGACACAATATTTTAATGATAATTAAATTCCTTACATATCCTTTTTCCCTCCCACTAATTAGTTTGCCAAAGAAGTTTCACTTCTGATATGTGTACTTTGTACGCACGCACTTTTAACTTTTTTTTAACATCATTACAATATAAATTCAATTTAGTTTAGTCAGGTTAGGACAATTCATTTGTGAGCAATCAATTTCACAGAATTTCTAAAGTATTTGAACCAATTTGACTAGATTACTGAAAGTAAAGAAAGTTGAGCACCCATCAAATGTTTTAAGACGAATTAAATAATTGAAATGATTTTGTAATGATGATGTTAAAATGATACCAATGACTGAATTTGTTATGCGTTCCTCTCAGAAACAGGCGCCAATGAAGTCTCTCTAGATCTTTAAAACGATCTTGAATATTATCATCAGACGTAGATTGGAAATATTTGTATTATAACAAGACAATGTCAAAATACTAGAATATTTCTATAAAAACCTGTAAAAGCCTAATTGAATCAAGAATATTTTGATATGGTTTGGAAATTGTATCTGTTGAAATTCAAATAAATGATTTTTAGACACTTCCCCTTTATACAATAACGTAATTTTCATTTTATATGATTCTAGTGTCGAGTTTTAGTAAATTAAGTAGTAGATATGCAAGTGCGTTGCCAAAATGTGCCTTCACACCATCCAAGTATTCTGTAAGTATGATATTTAATCTTGTTATTAGACTTAGATAAAAGCCTATGATCGAGTGGTGAGGAATGAGCTGTGGTCAACGTTATCAACGTATGGGGTGAGCGGTAATCTGATTCAAGCATTGACGGCTCTCTATGAGGGTTCTAGTGCTTGTGTCAGAATAAACGGAGCGTACACAGAGTGGTCGAAAGAGGTGTTCGACAGGGATGTGTTGCGTCACCATGGCTGTTCAACCTATTTATGGATAACTGTTTGAGAGATTTTAAAGAAATTATGTATGGATTAAGAATGAATGAATTACTCATGAAATGTTTACTTTACGCTGTTGATCAAGTAATATTTGCGTCATCCGCTAATGAGCTACAGGAGATGGTAAATATTATTAATAAAGCTTTGAAAGGGAAAGGAATGTTAGTGAATGTAAACAAAATGAAAGTTATGCTTTTTGAAAGACAAGACTCTATGATGAATGGCAATATTTTGATAGATGGGGATCAAGTGGGCATGTAGAGAGAATGAATGAAAGGAGACTGACAAAGGATTTATGACTCAAGAGTGAATGCGAAAGTTTGAAGGGGAAGACCAAGGCGAACGTTCCTGGATCAAATCCAGGACATTTTAAATAAGGGCCAGGTTAAGAGTACTCTAAACCGACGAACTTGTATGAAAGGTTTAATGAGAATGAAAGAAGCGAAGGAGATATGCAAGGATTGTGGCAAGTGGAAGGATGTTGTCTCTGTCTACCCCTATGGGAATGAGGCGTGATGCTATGTATGTATGTAAGTTATTATATTCAAATAGTGTTACTTTACCTGTCCGTTTTTTTAATAATCAGGGTCCGTCATTTCAAGAGACAAACAAAATAAAATCAACAAACATACCACCAGCAATACATAATATTTACAAGAAGCCGGTGGTGGTGCACCAGGGTCATATGCAGTGGCTTTTCGACCACGAGGGCAGACGGTACCTGGATCTCATTGGGGGTATAGTCACTGTCTCCGTCGGGCATTGCCATCCGTGAGAATTTTATATTGTTAATTTTGGAAAATAAACTATTACCTTTCCCTTAGAAATTATCCCTGACACATATTTGATGTTCGTCCAGTCGTTTAGAAATCTATTAAATTTAAAAGTCATTCGTTAAAGGTAAAATCCTATTATTATTTCTTAATCTCAAACGTTTGGTATTCGTCCCCTCGTTCAGAAATCAAATAAAATTCAAAAGAATACTTTCCGGTTTCTTTCATTCGTTTTTGACATTTGACATTGACAACAAGCAATTTATGAACGCAACTATAACATTTTACGGACTTTGACGGGAATCAGAGAGTAAAGGTCGCGTTCCGGTTAAATTTTGACAACATTTTGTTACTAAAGTTTTAACATCCTGCAATTATCAGTAAATTTTTTTATTTATCGATTCTGAGGTGGTACCAAATTTACCGGATCCGCTAATAGGAAATAATTTTATACAAGTTTAATTGACGGTAGATAATCTATACGACAACAAAATCGAACTGATATATTTCAGGCATGTGTCAGCTGCATTACACAAACAAATCGACACTCTGTGGCACACCACAAACATCTATAGACACCCTAAAATATACGAATACGTTGAAAAACTAACGGATAAATTTCCAGGCGACTTAAAGGTGAGTTTTCAAGAATTCTCCAAACAGAAACTCCAAATTTGCATTAGTTAATTTATGGTTTTTCAACAGGTAGTCTACTTAGTGAACAGTGGCACGGAGGCTAACGAATTGGCGATAATCCTGGCAAAGGCATATACAGGAAACAACGATATAATTTCGCTGCAAAGTTGCTACCATGGTTATTCTAACACCATAATGAGTTTGACGGCAACACAGTCTTATCGAATGGCTTTGTCTACACCCTCTGGATTCCACCACGTGAGCAAACTACTCATTATTAAGAAAGTTGGATCTACGAAAGAAAAACTGGTCAGGGGAGCGGTTTGAAGTCAGTTTCATTGGTGAAGACTTTAAAATCTGATGTCAAAAACTTGTGCAGCTAGATAACTTCACAATTTACCTGATTTAGACATGTGATTTTAAGGTAATTAACAAATCAAAACAAAAAAAACGTTTATTAATAAAACATCAAAACGCACTCCTGAACAGTTTCTCTTTCGTAGGTCCGACTTAGGTAACTGAACGTCTATCTTTCTTCAAATTCAAAATATCTTTATTCAACTGGGCCTTTACAGCACTTTCCATCTAAGTAATCTTCCAAACTATAGTAAAATTATTCTTTTAACAAATACTTTGAATTTATTAAGCCACTTCTCTAGAACGTCTTCTTGGATTATTATAGAAACGTATACAGTTACCTTTAAGGAAGTTTTTAATTTTATGCAGCCTACTAGTTTGTTTCCTAGCGACTCTTTTGGATCCATATTGTAAATCGCACGAACGACCTTTTTCTGCAGTATAAATATTGCTTCTATATCACCAGCATTATCCCATGGTTAGGAGACTTAGGACCTCCTACATAAAATAAAGATGCCGTTTCAATACCAGCATACGAAAGATCTTAGGTATATCATGAAAGGACAGAGCAAGTCCTGGTTAAAGCGGGAATGCCAAGAATCACTGCTCTTCTTAAATAAAGATGTTTGTATTGGCTTTGGCACGGGCATAGGATGGAACCATCTCATTTGCCTAGACAGGTACCCCTTGGAGCAGTGGCACACGCTAAAAGACTCGTAGGACGACTACGATTGCGTTTCAAAGACTACATCAAAAGGAACAGGTGGTGTTTCTCTCAGATATCTCACTCTGTGGGAGAAGCACACAACATAAAGAGATCAATGTCAGAAAATCACTTTATGGCACTCTTTAACGATTCAGTTTGGTCGATCCTTTTTTCTTTGCACTTCGAAAATGTGGAACCAACTTCTGTCAGGGGTGTTCCATGAAGAGTATAACATGTAACTTTTTAAGGGGCAATTAATTTCCCACCTCCTAGGCCGGCTTCAGCAGTTTATCTGGTGCTGCAGGTGTCCATGGGCGGCCGTGATCACTTTTCATGAGGTGACCCACTGAGATCAGATTCCATACTTTATGGTACGCAAGGCAACAAGTTTAGAGGTTAGCTACTTAATGTACCATAAGACAAGGTTGGACGTTTTGGATCGCAGGTGAAAAAGGAGACATACCGTGGAATCCAGAATGATGAATACAAAATAAGACTTTAAGCCAAAACTACTGGATCTCTTTGAATATAATTTGATATGCAGATAGTCCGAGATACGGATACGGATATAAGCAAAACTTACCGAGAAATTTCCTTTACCATTCACCCTTCGATTTGACATTCGTCGTACATGTTCCTTTCGCGACATAAACTAATAACGGCCCCAATAACGGTATCCAGAACTAGACGGGAAACAACATGGTGAACAGCTAGTGTGTAATAAAAAATTGGCAATGGATTAGTCGTGTATTTGCAGGCAATGCTGCCAGATCCTTACCGTGGCATTTGGGGTGGGTGCAGGGACTCATTGTCACAAGTGCCTGGCGCGTGTTCCTGTCCTGGAGACTGTGTCAGCTCTGACAAATACGTCCATCAGCTGAAGGAGGTTCGTATCTATTTATTACTGAAATGGCTTCTTAAACTCTCAGAGCTCATTCGCTTTCTGGAGTAAGATTATCAATTCCAGGCAGAACGTGGCACTTCTGTTACGCAAACCCTTAAAACTAAACTTTATCTATGAATGCTATGAAAATCAACCAAAAACCCCTTAGGTGTTGCGGATTCCTTCCTGGCCCACAAATATTCTCTGACTATGGTTCACTATTAAAGGAAAATAAAAGAACAGTCACTGTATAAGTTTAGGCTTATTTGTTACTTTACACGCTGCGGAGTCCGAAATAATATTGTCTATGTAGCTATGACTAAAGCGACTGGCAAACGTTGGATAATCAACGAGTAAGCGTCTTCTCATAAGAATTTAATAAAAATGGATATAAATATAATAAGACTCTGATGAAAATTTAACACGAATCTAATATCGAAGTATTTAAGAAAAAACTAAAATTATCCTTTACGAGTCTTATTATTGTGGTCAACGTTATCTACGTATGGTAAAGTAAGTAAAGTAAGTAAGTAGCAGCCCATTAACGTCCCACTGCTGGGCACAGGCCTCCTCACTCCGAAGAGAGAGGGTTTTTAGAGCATAGACCCACCACGCTGCTCCACTGCGGATTGGCAGGCATAGTACACAAGTGCACTCTCTATTCCTTCACTCTCATAGTCCGATGTGACGGTAATCCGACACAACCGGAGAGAGATCGGGCGCAGGACCGACGGCTTAACGTGCTCTCCGAGGCACGGGGGTGGAT
>JACTOM010000830.1:57638-118104 GCA_015832385.1 Elymnias hypermnestra | reverse complement strand
TGAAAGGAGAGTGAATGCAGGGAATATGGTAAACGGTGCCCTGTGCGCCTTTATGAATAGCCAGATGGTGTGTCAAAGGGCCAGACTGGACGTGCATACAAGAGTGTTGGTGCCAACACTTATGTATGGTAGTGAAAGTTGGGTATGGCAGAATAATCACAAAAGCATAATAAATGCGGTAGTGGCAAGTGGAAGGATGTTGTCTCTGCCTACCCCTATGGGAATGAGGCGTGATGCTATGTATGTATGTCTTATGGACAACGTATGTGTTTCACGTGTGTGGTGAGTGTTCTTACTTTGCTAACAGAAATCCGGCTTCGAAATTGTCTAACTTGTCTGATTCTGGCAGGCTTCGGCCATGGCTATTTACCACCCTAAAATAAAAGACATACCGCCACGCAAGGAAATTAAATTCTAGTTCGATACTGTGGGAAATCCATCAGAAATAAATTACCTCTGGCCAGGTTAACGAGCTTCCATCTTAGACTGTATTAACATCAAAAAAAATCTTACCTCTTACAGCTTTTAGAGAACTCTGTACCCGCTGGCAAAGTGGCCGCTCTTTTCGCGGAATCAATTCAAGGAGTTAACGGGACCATGCAGTTCCCCAAAGGATATATCAAGAAAGCAAGTGAATTGATACGAAAATATGGCGGATTATATGTAGCGGATGAGGTAAAAAAAAGTATAACATTAAGTAAAAACATCTTTTATAATTTCTTAACATATTCTAATCTAAAATGGTTTCATTTAATGTTTTTTACTGCATACATGTGTAAGCTGTTATGTATCTTTGGACTTTGTGGATACTCTATGATAAATTTAGACTCTATGGTTAGTCCCCAATCAAACTAATTACATACGTTATATACATCGAGCCCTTGGGTTTTTAATAAATCAGAGGCACGTAGATCATTGACAATTTTATAATAGGTTAATTGAAGGCAAATATTTCTTATATTTATAATACATTCGGGTGGTGAACGTCACTATTATAAACTCTAGACTAGTCTATATCTATACATAAGCTGACTACAAAGTTCACAGATTCATAACACAAGCAAAGGCCATAAGCACTAAGCTATGGAAAATTTTAATATAGGTAAACGTTTTTCTGCATTTAAATATTAATTTATAACTATTTTCTTAGGTGCAATCAGGATTCGGTCGCACAGGTGACGCCTTTTGGGGTTTCCAAAATCACGGTGTTATACCAGATATTGTAACACTGGCTAAAGGGATTGGAAATGGATTCCCATTGGCTGCAGTGGTCACTACCAAGGAAATAGCAAGTGCTCATAATAAAGCTTATTTCAATACTTTTGGAGGAAATGCTCTAGCTGCAGCAGCAGGAAAAGCCGTATTGGAAGTAAGTTCCATGTAAAAATTGATCACAATGAAATAATATAATATGATGATGCCTTTTTGCTTCTAAAATAATAGCTTCAATGGTAGTCCAATCAAATATAATAACTTTATACTGATTAGTCCAGTCTAACCAATACATAAGTATTATCTATAGTCCAATCTTTTCGGTATTGTCATTGACAGTATAAGTACATAGCTATTATCTGTGGTCAAGTGGTTGTAATCTCGTTTTATAACATGCAAATTTGCAGTAAAAAATTATAATTATCATTTAAATAAAAAAAATAAATGACATTCGTCCTCGTCGTCATCGCTTTAGCCGATGGACGTCCACTGCTGGACATAGGTCTCATGTAATGACGTCCACAAGGCCCGATATTGCGCCGCCTGGCTCCAGCGGCTACCGGCGACCCTCTTTATATCATCGGTCCACCTTGTGGGGGGTCTGCCTACACTGCGGAGTCCGGTGCGGGGTCGCCGATCCAGCACCTTCGGCCCCCAACGTCCATCGGTCCTTTGGACTATGTGCCCCGCCCATTGCCACTTCGGGTTTGCGATTTGTAGAACTATTTCGGTGATTTTGGTTCTACTACTTATCTCTTCATTTCTAATTCGATCACGTAGAGAAACTCCGAACATAGCCCTCTCCATCGCACGCTGAGTGTCTGAGCTTCCGCATGAGGCCCATAGTTAGCGACCACGTCTCGGAACCTTTTGAACCGAATGACATTACGCTTGACTAATTAATAAAAAAATATAATATTTGAGAAAGACAAAGCAATGATGCATTTTAGTTCTAAACTAATGGCTCCAACGGTAATCCAGTCCAAAGATAATACCTGTATACTGGTCCAGTCGTTGTGGTATCGTCATTGATATTATATAGCTATTATCTGTGGTCAAGCGGTTGTGATCTCGTTTTATAATATGGAAATTTGAAGTAAAAAATTGTAGTTATTTAAATAAACGAAATAATTAACATTAGGCATTATTAGGCAATTGATAAAAAAAAATTATTCAACCCATTAAAATGAGATTCCTTTTTATTTTACGATAACATTTTAAATTAGATCTCATTCATGAATAAAAAATTTACGGCCCCGCGTTTTTAATTTTGACACTATGATCAGGTCTTTGATTCAAACCAACAGACTACATTTTTATGTTATAATAGGTAGCAAATACGTTTTATAAACGCTTTTACACCTTAACTCTGAGAGTCCCTATACTTACGCAAGGAAAAGAATGTTGGTAATTCAAGCTGGTATACTTTGGTAAAAGTCTTCAGCTTGGCAGCACATGTTAACTTTACTTTCTGTATTTTTTAAAATTCAATAGGTTATAGAAGAAGAAAATCTACAGCAGAACTGTAAGGAGACCGGCAGATATTTCATAGAAAAGCTAATGGATTTACAAAAGGCTTATCCTGTAATTGGGGACGTACGTGGAAAAGGTTTAATGCTGGGCATCGAACTCGTAGAGCCGGGAACAAAGGAGCCTCTGAATGCAAGCGATTTCTCCGATATAATGGAGATGACTAAAGATTTGGGTATTTTTATGGGAAGTGGAGGACGTTGGAAGAACGTAAGTCATTGTTTTATTGTTTCTAGGTTAGCTCATATCTGTAATGTAAGTGATGAGACAATATAAAGTAACACTAACATGTTAATTAATTTACCTCGTATTGAATAATTAATACTATATTAGACTTACTTTTTACAGGTGCTTAGAATAAAACCACCGATGTGTATCAATAAAGAAGACGTCGATTTTGCTGTATCGGTTTTGGATCAAACTTTAGATTTTTATACGAAAAACAGGAAAGTTTAAATTTAAAAAATACGTATAAATAAAATTATTTTTTATGCTTGAGTAGTTATTTTTTCCTTACAAATTATAATTTCTGTGATTGAAAAATAAAATAAAAAAAGTATATTTAATACGCGATGAATTGTAAGAATTAAATGTTTCCTACTATTATATAAAATACATACATAAAATTTACTTTACTTGTACTTGGAATCTAAGCATTATAATATGTTCTGTGAATGATTCTTTAAGAGACCCTCTCTTAGGAGATAAGTTTAGTATATTTTTTAAGCCTGCCAACCCGCATTGAAGCAGCGTTGTGGATCCATGCACTATAATCCTCTTTTATGTGTGAGGAGGGCTGTGCTCAGCAGTAGGATGTCAATTGATATCTTGCTTTTTCATATCTTTTAATATTTAGTGCAACTGACTTAAAATTTATTTATATTACTAAACATACATTATTTCAGTGTTTCTAGATGGTATGGTACGAAACTGTCGCCTTTCTCATTAAAAGGATTATTTAAAAAACGACGTTTCTATTCAAGTGACAGTGACAATGATCGATTGTTTTTTTTCAAGATGGAAGAGTAAAAATGGCGAACGCGCCAAAAATAAAATAAAATATAACTCATTAACATGAAGATACAGCGAAGTTGTTAAGACACTAATAAACGTTTGTAAGACTTTAAAATAATGTTAGAGCTTTAATTGAAGTGCTCCAAGGACAATGGAAAATTACTTCAACATTAACACAGAAAACACGTCGTTGGCGGAATAATAGGGCCTGATTGGCACCAATAAAAGCCATAAATTAAAGAAGAAGAAGAAGACAGTGACAATTGTTCAGATGGTTTTATAGTATTATCTATGTTGTAACCTTAAAATATAATTATAATCATAATAGAAATTGTTTGCATTCTTGTTTAAACTACTATTTTGTAAAAGAGATATAAACTTTAAAATGGTTTTCAAATGCCAAGAGGACAGTTTTTTAAAAGAGGTAAATTTTAAAGTAATAATATCGTAGCCATGAAATTAATATATTTGATTTGGATGATTAATTTTGTGCGGTTCTCTTATGTTTTCCATAGTTCACATCAAAAGTAATAAAGTGCGCACCAACAACTGAATCTATTGTCGATTATGGCAAGGTATCTAAATTTGAAGGATATCAAATAATATTGGAAAATACAATCCTTTTTCCAGCAGGAGGTGGTCAGGTAACTTTTATTGTTTTTAATTATATAATTGAATATTTATTTCACTTATAAAATAAATAAATGATATGTTAAATATCCTGTATTATTCTTCATATAGCTCAAAAAAATTATTAAGAGTTCCATGTATGGTCCTATTAGTATGTTTACTTATATATAAGTTTTATCCCTTATTGCTTTGAATAAAGTTTCTTTCTTTCTTTTTATGTATATAGATAAATCCCTAATCAGATCTTTTTAATTCATAATACACAATATTAGGCCCTTCTTTTTATAAAAAAAAGTCCCACAACTAATATTAATGCTGTCTTAGGTTTCAAATAAAAAATAAATGACTTAAAATCTTAAACATTAATAGCTCCATATGGACTATATTCGCTCTTTCTTTTGGGAAGTGATATAGGTGACATTTTTTCTCCAGCCTCATGATATTGGTTGGATGAATGATACTGAAGTATTACAAGTACTACGCAAGGGTGATGAGGCCCTACATTTTACAAGGGAACCATTGGAAATTGGTACAGAAGTAAAACAAAAAATAGATTGGCTGAGACGCTTTGATCACATGCAGCAGCATTCTGGTATGTTATAGACACAGGTTCTCAAACTGGGGATAAAAACCCATTGAATATTAAAGCCCTCTTGTAATGACAAGTGATAACCAGTTACAAAATTTATAAATTTTGTGGTTGCTATAGAGTATTTCAAAGAAATTATTAGTCATTAACAGCTTCACCAAATTTTAGATTCCAGCATGATTTCTGTCCCACTAATGTTCTTTTTATTCAAAATCATTCATAGGAACATATAACACTTCTGAAAACCGAATATAATGCTATATGAATACATGATCCAAATTTTTATTTAATGACAGCTGAATCCAGAATACTATATATTTTTTGTATACAAAATTTGTTACATATTGAAATATATGATGAGTATCACAATATGTTATTATTGATAATATTTATTCTTGTGTTAAAAACTCATATCAAATTAGTATAAATGATGCTGTGATACAAGTTTCACAAAATATCATTATGACATTGTTAACGACACTCATACCCAGACAGTGCTAAGTCAGATAATCTGTCCAGTTACTAAACTAAGCAAGCAGATAGGCAACCTTGAGTGTGTCAAGCTGTTACTACTGCTCTCTTTCCCCTTCTGTTCAGACGTTATATCCTATTACTAACCCTAATACTCCTTGAAACTGCCTATCCTAAACACCAACCTTTCCTATCTAGGCTTAAAGAATTTATTTCTCAAAGCATAACAACATACTCAATAACATAAAACAACATATAAATTTAAAACAATTAATTTGCTTAGCTATTAGATGTAAAATTTGGATGTACTCTTACAACTTAATCATGATTGTTGCTATAGTGTAGATCAGTGTTTCCCAACCTTTTTAAAGCCATGATCTGTCTTAACATTTTAAAATTTTTTGTACATATTAATACATATATTTTTAATCTTTAAAAGTTGATTTGTTCTTTTAAGAAATAGAAATGATTAGTTGATTAGATGATTGGCAAGATCTTAAATTTAGAAACTTCAAGATTCAAATTGCTTTTTATTTTATTCAGTCATGACCATTTTTATTGAGGATTTTAGATTTTTTTCCACTAGTGTATATATACTTATGAATAGACTATCTATAACTATAATATTTATCCATGCTGATAAATGGTGGTATATCTTTTCCCTGTCGACCGAAATATCATAGACAGATAACTGGCAGCAACATCTGTGTGAGATCAGCACTATGATCACCAAAAGCACCTGCCAAACATGGCATCTATTGGCACAACCTCAATGTTTATATATTAAAATGTTTTTCTAGTACAGTATTAAATTGTTACAGGTGAAGCATCTCACTAATCTAGACACATTAGAATACATGTTAGAATTGTAATTTATTGCCATGGATTTATTTAAAATAATGTTGAAATCTTCCAACTAGTTGAACTTCTTATCAGGTCAACACTTGCTATCAGCGATACTTGAAAAGGAACATAGTTTACCCACAACTAGTTGGTGGCTGGGCGCAGAAGAGTCATATGTGGAGCTGGATTCCACATCAGTTAATGTGGGTACATTAAAAAAAGTTGAAGAGCGCTGCAACGATCTTATAAGTTCAGCTTTGCCTGTTAATGTTAAATTTTGTAAAGCAAACGATCCTGAGTTAGATGAGGTTGGTAAATACTCAATTTTAAACTTATGTGTCATATATAATTAATAAATTTTGACGAGTTGACGATTGAAATTTAAATGCACGTAATTAAACGTAGCATCACAGAGTAGAAAGTTATACTAAATGGAATCACGATACCCATCATTGACCTTCAAAATGGCGGGGCTTTCCCCTCCACCGCGTTCGACGTGTTACAGTCCTTACTTATCGCAATAAATTCTTTAGTCCTTTAGATATCCAGTGGTATAATTGAATTAGTTTGGTGTAGCTACACCAAACTGTATCACCCGATTTTTGAAGTGAAACTTCTTTAGATGCATGAGGGTAAAATTTGCAGCAGCGGGGTTAGGACGTTTGCTACCCAACGTGGGAGGACCAGGATCACCTTGCAGAAGACTGTATGCGGGAATAATCGCCAGTATGGCACTGTATGGCGCACCCGTATGGATCAACGCCCTAACCGCATCAAATAAAACCCTGTTACGACGGGCACAGAGGGTGATAGCGATTAGAGCTATACGAGGGTACCGTACAGTATCTTGGACGGCAGCTACACTCCTGGCAGGTAATCCCCCATGGGAGCTCAGGGCGGAAGTTCTCACGACTGCTTACCAGTGCAGAGTAGCCGCAAGACCCAGAGGGGAATTACCAGACGCTGATGAAGTAAGAAGGGTCAGGGTTCTAGCTGACAGAGCTTTGACCCAAAGGTGGCAGGAGGATCTCGGGTCCCCAACGGCGGGCGTGGCTATAGTAGAGGCGATCCGCCCTCATCTGGATAAGTGGCTGGGCAGAGAGCACGGATCGCTCTCCTACAGGTTGGTACAGGTGCTTACCAGTCATGGTTGCTTCGGTAAATACCTGTATCAAACTGTTGGCTGTGAGCCGTCGGCCAGCTGTTACGAGTGTGGTGCCTCGTTAGATACAGCTTACCACACGGTGGCAGAATGTCCCGCCTGGGGTTCTCAGCGACTCATTTTGACGTCGCTGATCGGCACAAACCTCTCACTGGCTAATATTATAGATGTAATGCTCATCAGTGAGCAGGCCTGGAGAGCGGTTGCCTCCTTTTGCGAGACTGTCATCTCGCTTAAGGAGGCACGACAAAGGGAGAGGGTGAATGCCGCTGAGACACTCCGGCCCAGACGAAGGGGAGTAGGAAACAGGAGGCGGAGGTTCATGCAACTCCTCCCCCTGTAGAATATCTGTGAGCCGAATACAACCGAGGGGTCAGAGAGGAATGTCCCAACGAGCCTCTGGCTCCCCATTCATGGTTGACGACGGTCCCGCTGGGTTTTAGTGGGTATTGCGAGTTCTTCCCTCTCGCAGAGTCCCACACTCCCGACCCCACAGTCGGGGTGCGTAAATGCATTCCCCAGCGTCAAAAAAAAAATGAGGGTAAAATTGAGGGATGAATCGCGTGTTTAGCGTCACGAAGATGCGCAGTTTTTTATGCTAATTCGTTTGAAGGTTACGTAGATTTTACAAATACAAGTTTTAAAATTAACCCCTTGAATATTAACGTATGTAAAAATATTATTATTACCTGGCTTAAAGATCAATCGTATAATGAAGTAGAAAGTCTATTAACTAATAATAAATTATAACACATTACATCTTACACACGCACACCCAAAACACTCATACACACGGATACACACACGCACAGACCGTATGCATATGTGCGAAACATCCTGTACCATAGTTGATTCGGTTCCTAATAAACATTTTTTTTTTGTTATTTGATATAACAAGCAAAGGAATATTATTATTATATTGTATATACTATCGTAGGCACATACGAGGGGTCTTCCGAAGGACTGTATGGACACAATACGCATCATATGTATAGGGGATATTGACGAGAACATGTGCTGCGGTACACACGTATCTAATTTAAGGTAAACATATCGGAAAAAAACGTGTAAAACACACAAGGTGCTAGGAGAACGCTTTCAAAAACGAAGACAGATGATAGTTTCTGAACTGAAACACAAAATGAAAACAGCGGACGTTTCAGCCCTGGTCAACGACGCGAGCGTGCGGGCAGCTAGAGTTCGTTGACCCAGGCTGAGACCTCATCCGTTTTAATTTTGTGTTTCAGTGCTGGTTGAGTTTTTTAATAATGTATTTTGTATAAAACTATCACTTCATTTGGCTGTACTAACACGATGGAGTACAATAATGCCAATAAAAAGGTTTTAAAAATATGATTTTTTAAACAGGATCGATTTTTTTCTGTCCCATCATCGAAGTTGACATTAGTACTATCATCTGTCTTCATTTTCGAGAACGGTCTCCTAACCCCAAGTATAAAATAATAATAATATATATATTTATTTCTGTATATATATATATATATATGTTATAGGTATATATATATTTTAAAAAGATTAAAATTTATTACATTCGCAGTCCGTTCGCAACGCTCTCGTCACGCCTTTACCAACTTACTCACATTGTACCTAAAGAAGTTTGACTTCATAAGTATTTGTGTTTTATGCATGTGAAACCTGATACGAGACATGCACCGCCAATTAGGCCTTAAAAAACAAAGAGGCGATGGAAAACAAATGCAAAAAATGTGCAAAATAACAATAAAAATCATAGTAGGCTTTGGCAGTGCATAGTTACCGATCTACGAGAAAAAACGTGCCGGCAACAAAGGTGTTTAGAAACCATAAGAGATCAATAACCTCTTACCAGTATAGCGTGCTTACATCACTTACCATCAGGTGATATCACAGTCAAGCGCTAAACTGTTAGCAATAAAATAATAGATCCAAATATTTTTTGGTCGATTATGCTACATTACGAAGCTGTAGATATTTGATTATATAGAGCATTGTGATATGTTTTCAGTCAGCTACAAATGATAAAGTTATTAGGAACTGAACCCGGGAAGAAAGGGAAAACGAATCTAAAGTTCCTAGTGGGCAATCGCATCACTAAGACGATGCAAAGAATGTTGGACAGAGAGAAAGCACTCACTGGTCTTTTGAAGTAAGCAAAAAACAATTTTTTGATCTTCGTTCAATAGAAATACGTCTAATTTTGGTTTCCGTTGGTTGCTCAAACAGCTGACGCTCGAGTCAACGAACAGAAAAACATGTTGGTTTTTTTAGTAATGCATTTTTTATGAAACTTTCGTTTCTCTAAGTTGTACTAACACGATGGAGCGTAAATAATGCTAATAAAACGTTTTAAATGTTTTTTTTTAATAACGATATTTTTTTTCCATCATCAAAGGTGTCATTAGTTAATACTATATATATGTATTGGCTGTCTCATAAATCCAAGTTACCTTAATTTTTATGCAAAATATATATTACATTTTTAGAAAACCATATAAATGTCAAAACTGTAGTAAAATTATTATGGCAGTTATTTAAACCTAATTAGATCTATTTAAATGTGTAATGAATAGGTTCTTAATACCAAAATTAAATAAGCAGTTTAAACATAACAATTTTTGTAGGAATGAACCATCCAAACATGAAGAACTTGTCTCCAAGTTACAAAAAAACTTGAAAGTAACCAATAAAAACCTCCAAAATGTCTTATCAGAATTAGCAGAACATGAGATTAACAAAATTAAAAACGAAAATCCTAAACCGAAATATGTATTTATGTTTAAAAAGGAAGCCACACCTGAATTTAATAGAGCTATATGCAAGGGCTTGGAAAAGGAAGGGTTGTTTATCTTTCTAGCATCAGAAGAACCTGACAAGCCCAAAGAAGGTCAGATCATAATCCAGGGTCCAGAGGAGTATTGTAATGCGTTGGGACAACAGTAAGTTTACTCTTATTTTTTGCGTTGGTTTGTTTAAATACGGCTCGAAGGACCAATAATGTTATGGAAAAAAAAGCTATTTGAAATTGATTTTCATAGATTAATAAGAATTTAATAGAATGTAAGTATAACTTAAGTAGGTTGTTGATGTGAAAAAACCATGCTTAAAAATAAAAATTGTTTTTATTTTATCGGCGTCGTCTATTCAACGGATGGATGTGCACTGCTGGACATAGGTCTCACGTAATGTCGTCCACAAGGCCCAATCTTGCGTCGCCTGGCTTCAGCGGCTACCAGCGACCCTCTTTATATCATCGGCCCACCTTGTGGGGGGGTCTGCCTACACTGCAAACTCCAGCACCTTCGGCCCACAACGTCCATGGGTCCTTCGGACTATGTGCCCCGGCCATTGCCACTTCAGGTTCGCGATTCGTAGGACTATGTCGGTGACTCTGGTTCTACTACGGATCTCTTCATGTCTGATTCTACCGCGTAGAGAAACTCCGAGCATAGCACTCTCCATCGCACACTGAGTGACTCTGAGCTTCCACATGATGCCCATAGTCAACGACCACGTCTCAGAACCGTAGGTCATCACTGTTTATTTAATGCAGTTACTGTACAACTGCATTAAATAAAACAGTAAAACAGTTTTATTTAATGCACCTATATCATTATTTTTAATATTAAATTTCAATTTTTATTTGTTATTGATGTATATTCTTAAATTTCTTACAATACTATATCTTACTGTAAATTATTTAAATGCCTAATAAAATGTATATATTTTTTTATAAAACACATTAAAAGTTATGAAATTTTACAATAAGACTGTTTGATGTGAACTTATTGCATAAACTTTTGTTTTATCGGTTTTAAATTTCATTTAAAGAATGACTAATTACAAGACTAAACAAAAAAAATTTTTGCCCTAAGGTTTATTTTAAGATTTTTGTATTAAATATGTAAGAGAATACAAGAAATTTTGAAGTGAAACTTCTTTAGTCGCATGGGGGCATAATTTTTACAGATACAACATGTGAAAAGTAATTTGCTACTCGTTTAATAATTTAATATACTATTTTTCATGAAATATAAAAAAAATTAAATTCCAAGACAATATTTAATTAATAATTTCTAATATGGATAAAAAACACATGGCATTTTTATACATTTGCATAAATGTAAACAAGGCTTAAAAATTAATTTGCCAAAGAAATTTCACTTCTGACATCTGTAGTTTTTACGCACCCACTTTTAATGTTTTATATAGTTTGCATTTGTGATATATGTGATAGTGTATTGAAACGTTCTTCATGATACATTTTATTTTATAGAATAACAGAGCTTTTAAAAGGGAAAGGCGCATTCAAACATGGGAAGTTTCAAGGAAAAGCTGGAGATTTGGGTGCCATAAATAAATGCAAGAAATTAATTGAAGACTATTTTAATAGACAATAAAACCTATGACATACATACATTGTTTTAATACAATAATAAATGCTTTTTGAATAAATTAAAAATATATGGTGACTGTTATTGGAATATATGTATAAATAAATATTAATATTACAATAATGGACAGCTATTTTCCAAATATAAAATGTTGTTTCAATTTGAAAAGTAATTTTATAATTAATGATATTCTAATAAAATCTGATCCCATACTTTTCTATACATTTTTTCAATTTAATAGAACTGTATTTAAAAATACATAAAATAACCATAACTTTAACAAAAAATAACTCCCTTGTATATATTTACAAGAAAATTACATTGCAATCAATAAAATTACCTCTACACCATATAAATCCTTAATCTACATTTTCATCATATCTGGATAGAATGTTCATACTTAAAAACCTTATTTTGAGGGACGAAAGTACCACATTGCCTCACGGTTTAATAAATGAGTAAATTAATTCTTGTTTTTAATTTATTAGAACTCATTTTATTCAATTTGTTTAAATATGTTTGAGAGATGTAACAACACACTTTTTAATCACAATAATCACACAGGTGGCAATGTCATACTTTTGTCCCTAGGTGTGTAATATACTATTAAAATTATATATTATATCTATATTGACTAAGTATGAAACTATGAATTAAAGGATTGTTTTTGCAACATATTTTTGGGCATAAAATGATAAGTGAATCAAAATTCTTCTAACAAGAGTAGTCCGTTAGTAAACTGTACAACCTTAACCTTTAGAAGTAATACTTACCAATATTTAGACAATTTTAATCTGAATCTTTATCACTGTTAGAGGCATTGATACTTGCAATTAACTTCTCTATGCCTAAATTTGACCAGTCCTGCTTCACATTGTCCAGATAGTTGTCATAATCCACTAGGTCCTTCTGAACACCTCTTTGAAGTAAATGCGAGACTGTTTCCAATACATATGGGGATTCTGGAAAACAATTTTTAAGTATACACTAATTATATAGCTATAGTATTGGTCTGAATCTGAACTGAGAGGCTTCTTCCATGACTAGTTACCACCTTATCAGCAAGGATGTCTAACACTAACCTGTCTGTGACCATGGGCATTGCTGAAGACTCTACTTGCAGAGCCTGCAATGAGGAAGAGGAGATGATAAGGCATCTATTGTGCAAATGCAATGGCTTAGCTAGGACACAAATGAGTCTGCTGGGAGTAGCCTATCCGCAACCAGAACTCAAAATTCTGGAATGGGTTTTTGAGTACATTTAGAGGAGATAAAAGAATGGAGTTCGTACAAAAGATCCACAAGGGTCGAAGTGCATCTGCTGCCTCAATGGGCCCCCCCGCGAAATAATAATAAATAATAACCTGTCTGTAATAAAAAAAGAAACAAATCCTGTATGCAATTTTGAATTTACATTGCAACACATAACAATCATCATATGAGGTAATCTACAAAATGAAGATAACCTGTACATTGTAAACAACAAAGAAGGTTTCATTTCTAAAGAATGTTTCATCGATTTTCAAATCACAAAAGGTATAACACTTAAACTTAACATAAAGGACTTAATGAAGTTTGCAAATTTTGTGCTAGGGTCCATTTTATGTATTAAATTTCTAGTTTTCATTATGGAAACAAAGTGACATATAAACTTACGGAATAGTGCTTTGTTAGCATCCTTTAGTTTCCATTTCCCTTCAACATATCTATGCAGCTTAATAGCAGGTGTATCTAGGTTTTGCACCATTCTCTTGTTGTCTATCTGAAATATGTAAGTTATATCTTAATATGCTTTTACATGAGCTTTGAAATATCAAATACAAATTCAATACAATCACTATTAGTATACACTATCATGTTAAAATTTTTAAGTGATTCATTATTGAACATGAAGTTAATACAATTTCTTTAAGAAATTAACAAAATATATTTTGGAGAATAACAGAGAAAGGAGTGTATCATAGGGGCGTGTGGTTCTCCTCCAACATCATCATTAGTGGCATCCTTATTTCCATACTGTGGGCTTTGGTGGGTAACGTTCCCAATAACAATTTACACAAAACATTAGCAATAATAGCTAGGAATGTGACAGTTTCAATAGTCGACCGCTCTGGGTGGGCGTCACCCGAGAGCTGGAGAGACGGGTGCCGGGTTGTCACTTATTGACACTGCCCTGTGCCGATAGACAATGGCGCCAGTGTTCCACAGACTATTGCACTCCAACATATATAATATAATACAATTAACCATGATAACAGTATATCTAAACTTAACATTAAATAGAATATGGGAATTGAATAGATTTTATAAAGTAATTACAAGTTTATCACCACATTTACAAAGTGGTAGGCTATATATTGAAAAAACATTTTACATAATTAATTTTGTAACAAAAGACTACAGCCAATATTCTGTGAAAGAAATGTAACACCAATTTAGTTCATAAGAAATTATACATCATAAAGAGACTATATTTGAAAATTCTAAAGTGCTGTAAAACACTATTTGAATAAACACTTTTCACATTATTTAAATATTTTCAAAGCATAACATACACAAGAATAGTGTTTAAACTTAATAGATGCATCATTATTACTCCTCACCATTATGAGAACAGCAGAAGGAAAATATTCAACAATTTTATCAGCAATTCTAATTCCTGGACATTTCTCTACAGTATTATCTCTGAAATTTTCACAGGCTGCATAGTAACCGGCTATAACTCTGTCATCTACTTCAGCCGATAAGTCTATCTGTAATCAAGAAACATATATACACAAATTAAGGAAGTATTTACAAATATTAGCCAAAATAAATATTTGCTGTAGTAATATATATTCATAATATTGGTTTAAATTTGGATAAATAACTGGACAGTCAAGGGTCAAGTTACCCAATTACAAAAATGTCTCAAGTAATTAATACTGTGTAACATTTACAAAACAAATAGAAAAAAATACATTGCATTAGAAACTATGTAATTGATCATATATATGTTGCAAATATCAAAATCAAAGTCAAAATATCTTTAGTCAAGTAGTCTTATTACAGCACTTTTGAATTGTCAAAAATTGTTTTTTTTTCCATATGATATTTAAATGTGTGACTGATGATAACATTAAAGAACAAATTAGAAGCTAAAGTTACATTATTGCAAGGAGAACTTAAAAAGGTTCAAAATTTGGCAAGGCAAATTAAGAATATTGTATTTTCCAATTGATTTAGGGTTTTAAAACAAGTAATATAAATAAAAGTCAATTGTTCTGCCAAATTTAGATTGGACTGCCTAAAATCAATACATGGCAAAAATCTGATAAAACTTCTACAAGATCTTTAATACTGTGTAATTTTACACAAATTAAACTAATGAAACTCTTTGCACTTGTTATGTTGAGTGTGGCTGAATAACATTTTTCTTGCAACACTAGACTTAACATTAGAATAAAGTTCATTCTAAAATAATTAACATTATTAACTGTATTAATATATTTACAATACTAAATAATTATATTAATTTTTAATTTGAAACATATTGTCATCGTAAATTGAACATATTTTGTTAAAGTTCTAAATGCTTGGGATTGTCTTAAAATCGGAGTAGAATGTGTCAATATATGAAAAAAGTGTTTAAACAACGTATTTGAACTTGAACGGATGAATAAAAAATAATTTATTAAGTAAGTCGCAGCCCATTAACGTCCCACTGCTGGGCACAGGCCTCCTCACTCCGAGAAGCGAGGGTTTTTAGAGCATCGACCCACCACGCTGCTCCACTGCGGATTGGCAGGAAAGATAAATTTGAACCAGATATATGAAGGGAGAGTGAAAACTAATTGTAGGAATTTTGAAAAAAAAATCGTCTATACCTGAGTTAATGCTACTTCAGCCATTGGAGACAAGTTATGGCTGTGATGAAACAGTGGGACAGAATCCACGATATGGAGGTCTTGATTTTTGTTACCAGTGAGTTTAGATCCGTCTGCGAGTAAGACTCCGTTTACAGCACAGTGCGGATACTTAGCAGCATGTAGAATGATTTTTGCATACGCAGACGTTTCTAATGTGACATCACCCATTTTTAATATTTATAATTCAAGATTTAAAAAATTCTAGTTCTTCTACAATTCAATAAAATCGTGACTGAATTGACTATTTGAAGTCGGAAATGTCAAATTAACATGGACATTTGATAAAATTTTTGTAACATTGCTACAATAAAAAATATTTCATAGTTTTTTCAAGTGCGCATTAATTATTTGAAAAGACTTTCACATAGTTCTCTACTATTAATTTATGTACATATTTCCATTAAATTATAACATAAGAAGCATAATCTCATCAAACAGTGTTAAAAAGAGGTATGGTTGCATTATAGACACAACCGTAGGTTGTACATGTACGTGAATACTGATTAGTGAATAATTGAATACGTTCCGTAACGGATAATGGTTTCTATATAAAGTATCGGGGGCTCCGGGCATCCCCTTCCGGTGAGCTTGGTGTATTACTTAGCATATTAAAATATTTGATCCTTTAGCTATCCAGTAGTGCAGTAAATTTCGGATGGAGATGATAGATATGTAGCATGAACAACATACTGTATCTGCCGCTTTCGTTATTTTTTTGTGTTTTTAGTTTGGCTCTCTTTGAATGCGGTTGTAAGACGTAATCACGGCAATAATAATAAACTTAGGTTTACTAAGCCTGAAATCTTCAACGACAAGGAATGAAAACTTTGACATCTTTACTATTAAGGCTGTATGGTTTAAAATCTTAGCATATCTTATTAAATGGGTTAATTAAAAAATGTAACGTCAAAGTCAGGTGTCACAACAAAAAATAATATTTTCTATTCCTTTCCTTTATTCTCATGTAATTAACTCAAGATCATTGTTTTGTTTCAATAATGGACAAATATGATACGTCCCAACTTACAGAATTCCCTCGTTTTGAGTCTGAATCAAACCAAAGCGGTGTAACGACATTCCTCAATAAGATTTGGAAGTTTCCAATCTTCACACCAAGTGAAGCTGGTGAAAGCCACGATAAAGTGAGTGAAGAGAAAGTCCACGAGCATACTGATGATCAGGATAAAGATTTCGATGACTCAAGAACTGAATCTGGTAGTTACGTACTAGAATATGAAGGAAGGAGTTTGCCTAATGTTTTGAGAAGAATAAGTGGTCTTGCTGCATTGAGTTCAGGGGTAAGTGTATATCTTCCTGCTTAATATTAAATATTTTATTAATATTTTCTTTGAGTAATAATATAGATATATATAATAATGTTTGAGTTCATAAAAATCTCCTATCTAAATTACAGACTGGCACTCGTTATGCAGACACCGAGTTGGCTCGGTACTGGATGCCAGATGATATATCCCGAGAATGTTATGAATGTGCAGCTAGGTTCAGTGCATTAAGACGCAAGCATCACTGCAGGGTCTGCGGACAGATATTTTGCTCACGCTGTTGCAGTCAGCGCATACCAGGTGGGATATTTATTTAGTTCGCTGTGTGTCATGTTATATACCTATATGAAACTTCATCAGTAACATCATTATTCAACACCATTGCAATTATATGTCCAAACAACATGCATATGCAATTTAAAACACTATTGATATAATAAGTAATAAAACACAAATCGATATATTTTCAAATCAAAGTATTGTAAGTTTTTACAATATTTTCATTTGAAAGTATTTTTCAAACCACAAAAACATTACAAACAATTTATGATAATAGTCTTCTAGTTAACCAAGGCAAGCCAAGAACTATTCCAATCAAGAAAAAACACTGAGGAAAGTTTGCACTGAAAGATTTTCTGTTACAGGTTCATTATGTTTTTTATAGTTCTGTCAGGATAACACTTATCTGTGATCACACCTGATGGTAAGTGATGATACAGTTTAAGGTGGAAGGACACTGAAATGGTAAAGAGGGGATTTGCCCATTAACAGATATGTTAATATCATATATTTTTCCAGTAGGTTTTCTGCAGTATATACATATTTTCAATATTATAATCTTTCTGCCTTGAGTATTACATCTCTACATGATAAAAGTATTTACATCAACAATTCCATGTTAATAATATATGTATTTTTTAATTTCTTTCTCATTTTTTATATATAAGATAATGTCATGTTTTTACTCCATTTATCACTTTGAAAGGGCTGAAATGATTTTAATGACCACTGATTTATTAGATTTATTCCAGAAACTTTTAAAATGACTGTAAAATAATTGCATAAATGTAATATTGCAATATGTTATAATAGTGTAAAACTAAATTTAAATCTGGGATACATATGCCCACAAGATTAACAATAATGCGGGAAACAGCCTATCTATTCATATACTGAGAGTATCAGTACAGCAAAGCTATAAACTATGCGCATCTTCAGGTCACATATTTGGCTGTGCCGGTGGACTTCGTGTATGCACATATTGCTGTAATGTAGTACTGACCTACTTGCGAGAGAATGATTTGACTGGCGATATATCACCGGATCTGCGATCTCTACAGGAGAGTTTACAGGTAACTATAGGTAACTATAATAACAAATAAGAATTACATGTGTATGTATAAATTGATATTTATTTGAATGTAATGTTGGAGAAGGTATGTCATTATTTTCGGACAAAAATGAGTTATAATACTGGTATGTTTTTATTTCAAAGTTAAGAAACAACACAATTAGGCATCTTTGTGTTCTTTTCGTCCGAATTGAGTAATTGAGTGATTAGTGTGTGTGTACAGTAAAAATGTTTGATCATGTTCCCTATCTGCACCATTTGTCTATACACACACATATACAGACACACACCTAGACATATACACACTCACACCCACCACTCCCACACACTCCTACACACACACACTCCTACACACCCACACTCCTACACACCCACACCCTACACACGCACACACACACACCCTACACACACACACACACACACCTTCACTCACACTCACTTACACTTTTGCGCACACACACACGCACGCATGCATACATACAGAGCTTATTGGTGATTCGAGGTATTCCCATTGGGAGGTGACAGAAGTGAATATTTGCGATGATTTGAATCGCCCATAAGCATGATGCAAAAGTGAACCATTTTTAAATTATTAAAAGTTTATTACAAAAAAGTACCATTTTTAATCTTAGTTTCTTAAATTATTTTTCTTGGTTTTTATAAATGAGAAGAAAAAGTGACATTTAAATTGATACGTTTTCTGTAATAAACTTTTCAAGAAAATCATTATTGAAGGTGAAGTTTCCGGATAATAGAGCGCAGCAAAGTCACAAGAGTAGGGATTTCATGTTCGCCCGTGAGCAGGAGCCCTGCGAGGTGCGGAGCTCCAACAAGGAGGTGCTCCACGATGTATACCGTCAGCTCTACCACGCCCTGCCCACACAACACCATAGGTATATACTAAGACAAGACACACTCCCTAAAAATCTAAATATATAATTTAAAAAAATAACTCTTTGTATTAAAAATGGTCCAAATTACATATTTTCTTATACTGACAGGTTAACAGCTGTGATTGTGACTGTGATACTGTTCTTTTACAATCTTTTTATATTAAATATCTTGTTCAAATATTCCAATCGTTAATAAAATACTTTTTATTCTACTCAAGTAGATGAGACTTAATTTTAATGAATTTTTTTTAAAATATTAGTTCGTTACGTTTATTTAGTCAACAAACGTAACGACTAGAATGAGTAATGTCGCCTCCAATCGGAAACCGCCAGTGTGCGAGCGAGATGGCACATATTTCAACATTTGGGTTTTTTATGGATGTACCTCACGGATTATAAATCTTTCTTTCTTCACTTTCGTTTGCGGCATTTTGTATCTTCGAATGTTTGGCAGAGTATAATTGCATTGTCGCCATTGTAATTGAAATAATTCGCATAAGTCTTAGTGACCAACAGATTTCAAGTAGATGCACTTCCTTTTCAATATCATAATATTATCTGGGCAAATGACTAATCTTTATACAAGGTATTAGGACACCGCTTCCGAAAACAAAGACAGACGATAGGACCAATTGAAACCTTTGATGATGGGAGGGAAAAAATCGTTCCTTGTTCACGCCGGTCGTGACCTGCAATGGACGCGACCCTGGACTCCGGCCCATAAGAAGTCCAGGTCGAATCGATCCCTGAGACGGCGGGAGGAGAAATTCCATCTAAGGGTCGAACAGATGTGAATCGGCACCTAACTGGAGTCCGGGGCGCCGATCTCCTCGGGGGGCGACGGCCCGGGCTCTGCCTGTACACGTGGGTGTATTTTTGTATTTGTGGGTGTGTAGTGACATGCAAAGCGTCGCGGAGAACTGATGTCGGCGACGCCGGTCTCGGTATCCACTCCAAGGCGGTCCCGTGCACCACCAGGCACAGAAATGTACAAGAACTGAGGCCACGTGGTTGTGAATGAACTGTGGCCTGTGTACCTGCCGCACTTCGTGTAATTTGAGCGAGAGGGGCCACTAGGGTATGCAGACGTACCGCTTCCTGAGTACTTAGCGCATTAGTACCTTGATCAGTTCATTGACCCGTGCATTCGAGCTCCAGCTGATTTTGATTTTGTGTTTCATTGCTGGTTTTTAATGAAGTGAAATGATATTTATTTGCGAATATGAGTCATATACATAGGTGGAATTATTATAGTTGAGCCATCATATCCTACTATAATTAGAGCGTGCAAATATTTGTATGGATATAATAATATATGTGAAATTTAAGATTTTATTTTTTTATGATATGCTCAATTTAATAATAATTATTAGGTATTATATAACAGATAGGTGAAATGCTTATTTTAGTAAAGTAATGTATTTTTTTGTGAAAGTATAGTGTACTAACACGATGGAGAGTAAATAATGCTAATAAAACTTTTTATAAATATGATTTTTTTCCATGCCATCAAGGTGTCATAAGTACTATTGTCTGTCTTCGCTTTCGGAAGCGGTCTCTTAGCGTCTTGTATGTGATTTTAGAATTTAATAAATATATTTACATATCAGGTATCGTCTGCTGAGATACAACAGTGTCTGGCGCGGATACGACATCCTCCAATGGGTCATGGAAAACACGGCACAGAAGACCAGGTAACACCAGAAATATGAAAGTAGGCATAAAAGCCCTTTTGAATCATATAGTCAAAAGTTTGTCCGTTGGTAGTGGACCAGTTCGGAAAGCTGATTCTACTGTTACTCTTTTAAGAATTGTAAGCTCATTGTCTTCTTGTATAATAAAATGTCTATCTATCTATATACTTTAAAGAAGTAGTATAATTTAAACAATCATTGATTTTATGTAAACTTTTTATTTGCACTATAATGAAAATAAAACACTTTAATAAGAAATACACAAGCTACACTTTAATCATCTACACCTCTTTTATACTCTCCTCCTCCCCTCTCCTCCTCTCGTATATCTTCTTCAGCCCCTCAACTTTCCTCTCCACCCCTCCCCTCGCCCATTTTCACCCTGCTTCTCATCTGTTCACCTTCTCCTCTCTTTTCTTGTCATCTCCCCTTCTCTCCAATGCAACCAATATCGCAACACCAGCACCTCATCGGTAGTAAATAAACTTCATATGTTACAATATATTGAATGTTTGTTAGGGCGCAAGCCAATATCCTGTGTCAAAGCCTGTTAAGCCATGGTTACATGGAGCGGGTGACTGAGCCATCACATTTCGCGGACTACGCCCTCTACCGCCCTATACAAGTGGCTTGCGACGACTCCACCGATTCTACACCGGGTAACTGCCCTTATTCATCTTTTTTATTTTTATACACTCATTTTCAGCAAAAATATTTATTCTCTTAGTACCGAATCGGAACTCCATTTTTTTGCCTAGAGTTAGTTATAGTCTAGGATCCCACTGCAAAATCGCCACGTTCACAGGGATAATTGTTCATTGAAAAATTAAGTAATTTTTTTTTGTTTTAATACAGGAAAGTCAACTAGCTATTTCATTTACGAATATAACTATTAACTCTTCATGAGTACATAGCGAATGTCTCAGTTTTTGCCTTTCATTGTTTCTATATTCTGATTTCTTATTCTCTGCTGTGTTATTTCAAATATTATGAAGCAATTTTTGTAAGCCATAATTTATGCCTTACTTTATGTTTAATATTTAATTTAAAAACTATGTCGGAGTATTTAAAGATTGTTTCTACTACTGTTTGCAACAATGGTTGAGAACCAGTGCAGTTTACGCATGCGGGATTAATATAAAATACAGCAACAATTAACCACCCCCATCCGTATCTAACAAACGACGTAACGTGTTAAAATCTTTAACATATTGCAACCCAGTTTTTTCATCGCATTATTGTCAGAATAATGTGATCTTTAATTTGTTATATAAATTATTAATATTACTCAAAAACTTAAAATGCAACAACATGTTATCTGCTTACCTGGCTACGGGCATATGCGCCACGGCAACCATCATTTTTTAATCTACTTATATATGGATCTTTGGAGTAGAGTACAATTTATATTTATTAAAAATACTGTCGGGCGCTTTTGTATTGGCAACTCTATATTGTTGTATTTATAGTTAAATTGCGACTCGCGACACTTTTAACTTATGACTGCCTGATTGGTTTAATGGTCAGCTTGTTCGGCTGCAGACGTAGTATTAAGATTTTCTTAATATTTGCTTGATGTTGGGAAGTTGGCGGGGTGCTCTACTCCTCGTTGCCTCGGTGAGCACGTTAAGCCGTCGGCCCAGTGCCTGATCTCTTTCCGGTCGTATCGGATTGATGTCACATCGGACTATCAGAGTGAAGGAATAGGTACTATGGCTGCCAATCGATATTGGAGCAACCTGATGATCTATGCTTTAAAAACCGTCTCTCCTATGAATAAGCCTGTACCCAGCAGTAGACGTTAATTGACTGCTATTTTCCTTTACACTATGAACGTAGCAATTTTGCTGCTGGATCTTAGCCTATAACAGCTAATCCATCTTTCCGCAATAAAAATAAACTTGTTGTTTCAGCCGAAGAGTGTAACAACAGGCTAGTCGAGAGTGTATCGTCTTACTGCCTGGACTTGAACCTGGGAAATAGTTCGGCCAGACTGATCAAAGCAACGAAAATAGGTGATATTTTACTCACTCAGAAATCCTTTATTGATACCCTTTGTATTAAAGTTAAATAAGTATAATGAAATCTTATATAGCTTATAATGAAGCCGCTTCCGCTGTTTCAATGAAAGAAGTCGTGAGAATACCTGTATGTCCAGCAATGCAGGAGTAATCCTGAGGTATATGTATCCTGCCCACTCCTAGTGGAGCAGCGTGGTCTTTCCTGTAAATGAGGACTGTGCCCAGCAGTGGGACGTTAGTAAGCTGTGATTTATGAATTTATTTTATTATTTTTAGAGCGAAAATCAACTTCAAACAGCGAAGAGGATCATCCGATATTGGATCATAATGAAAGTGAGTACATTGTAATCTTTAAGTATAATAATATATTTTTATAGAAATAAACCGACTAAGGAGCATACAGCTCACCCGAATCTCTATGGGAGCCAGGATTCACTCACCGTGAACCACTAGTGGAACTCATTCTAGTACACGAAGCAAGTTACCTTCTGATGATTCACTTATGGTTGAAGAGGGTTCTGCTGGATTATACTGGGTATTGCCAACAGAGGCGGCTTTACCAATGGTTGGTGGAGCACTGCAGCATATTTTATGAACCTGCGCTTATTAGAGGGCGATAAACTCATAAATGCACACCTCTTACACCACAGCTCCTCTGATGTTCCACTGATCTAATTTTTCATGTTAGATATTGATCAGTACTGAAAGATGTTCTTGGCCAAAACTATATCTTAAAGGAACTTGTCTGTCGTTGTTTCTTCTCATACACTTCTCTTCTTAAATCACTTTTTATACACTTATCTTTACTTTAACTATTATCCACCCCACCCCGTTAAGCCGTCGGTTCTCTGATCGTGTCGGTTTCCGTCTCATCGGACTATGAGAGTGAAGGAATAGACTGTACACTTGTATACTATGCCTGCCAACCCGAAGTGAAGCAGAGTGGTGGGTCTAAAAACCCTCTCTCCTATGAGTGAGTAGGCCTGTGCCCGGCAGTGGGACGTTAATGGGCTGCTTCTTACCTTGACTTCTATACTCACCTTTATCGCTCAGAAATGACGACTAAGCGCTCAAAGTTATTTAATGATATAGTAACAGCCTGATACGTGTTATTCACGTCGGTTCATTTCAGTGGTTATTTTTTCCATGGGCTTGTAGTCTATAATCCATGTGCTCCTTAGATTATCTTAGCCGGATAGGTTAAAAAAAGCCTGGCTTGTGTTTTGTGTTGCCTCGGTCCGTGAAGCCAGCGACGGCACTCGTGCTGTGTGCAAGGCCATCGAGGAGTCTGGCCAGGAGCACTTGCGGCTGCTGATGCGGCAGTGGCTGGCGCGAGAGGCTCTACCCGCTGCGTGGCTTGATGCGCTCTACCCGCTGTGCGTGCGGGCCGCGGACCTCACCGCGCCAGGTCACACTACTACACACTATTATTTATCACACTCACCTATGCTACAAGTAGATAATAAATAAGTAATAGTTTAAAAAAAACATACTTTTATAGCAAATCGAACTAAAAACTAGAAAATGTTTTTTTAATAATAAGTTATAAACAGAATCATTGAATTCAGAGAATCATTCTATTGGCAATTGTCTATGAAAGGGGAGTTATGGGAATATTGTGAAATGCACCCCACGCTTTTCACTCTGAATCAATGATTCTGTTCATAACTTATTATTAAAAATTATTTTCTAGTTTTTAGTTCGGTTTGCTTTAAAAGCGTGTTTTTTTAAAACTATTATTGATTTTTTAGTATTTTTTCATACATCTAGTTAATTAGAGATCCGGTCTTGTTTATATAAGTACTTTATAATTAGCAATCTTCTGACTGTATTGAAAATACTCCAATCGTACAAGTGTACTCGACGATAATAATCTAAAAGCTTTACTCGATTTATCCAAGACGGTAGATCGCGAAATAGCTCTGTCTCATTCACTCCATCATAGAGGATCTATGAAAAGAATGTATTAATCCTGACGGCCCTAACAAGGATAATGGGAAATTGTTAATGAATTATTTCATTGTCATTGGCACTTCATACGTATGCAAAGTTTCCAGTTAATTAGATTTCTGGAGATAGCTAAAAATTGGGCTCAAAGATTCCGTTATATAGTTACTGATGGGAACAAAATCTTTGCTCGAGAGCATCATAAGCTTTGTGGACGTTAAAATCCAGATAGCGGGGCCGGGGTCGTGCTAGCGGACTGTATTTTTGCGGAATAGTGGACTGTATTTATGCGGGCGGTTGAGAGAATAGTCAACAGGATTACAGGGAAAAAGAAAGGAAGCGTACTGGTACCTTTTGAGCGTAGCGTAGCGCCCACGTGGCTGCGTCCACGTTGTGCCGGCGTCCAGCTGGTCCGTGAAGATGCGATCACAAACTTCTCGACGGCGAGTGCGCTTTCACCGGTGTCTTATTACCGAGAGGGACGTGCACTCACGGCAGCGGTTTATTAGCGAGAAAAGACGTGCGCGCACCGCAGCAGCTGTTTGCAGAGTAAAGGGAGTAGGTGTAGGCTTGTTGAAAAAATATCGATACATCGATATATCGATAATATTTTTTCGATGTATCGATATTTTTATGTGATATTTAAGATTTTGATATATCGATATCAAATCCCAAGTATCGAAAAGGTATAAAAATAGATATTTTTACAGACAATCAATAAACATTTTAAAATTTTTAGATTTAAAAAATTCTGTTTTTATTATTTTTGGTCGACTCGATTTGCTGTTATATAATTTGGTTTTAAGTTGACAATTCATTCCGCCAATTTTAACCTTGAGTGCCCTTTCGTATTGTTGACATTACTGATTTATGTTTTATAACCTCAACATATGCTTATTTCTGCACTTGGCTGAGTACTTAGTTTTCATATAATCAATCGATAATCGATTGAAATTTATGTATATTGATTAATATTTATCTAGAGATGTAAGATGACTGAATTAGCTTAGGTCAAGTAAACTAATTTTTAGAGTATAAATTCTCTTTGTTAAATCATACCGATACATCGATATATCGATATTTTTTAACGAAAATATTAATATCGATATTGATATTTTCAAAAAATATCGATACTTTATTACATTACCGACATCCCTAAGTACGTGATTAGTGTCACGTAGCGGATAACAGTACGCGGGAAAGGGATAGTGTTATGGGTAATGTAGAATTGACTATCCTCTTTCACGCGCACAAATTAGGTGGCGGTTTGAAATGCTAAACGGGCGCAATCGGTTACATACAGCCCAAGCTTATAAAAGCGTTTTAAAAACACTTCAAGCGATGCATGGCAAATTTAAATTTTGTAAATATTTGTGAATTGAAACTTCTTTAGGCGTATGAGGGTAAAATTTTTACGGATGACACTCGGTGATTAGCGTTACGAAGATGTGCAGCGTTTTTTATGCTAATTCGTTTGAAATTTAGGTAGTTTTAATATCTGCGCATAACATGTGACATTTTAATTTGCCACTCGTCATTTCATAATTTAATGTACTATTTATCATAAAATATAAAATATATATACTTGTATTAATTTTCGACACTTAATATTTTAATGACAATTTAATTTCTAAAATATCTTCCTTTTCCCCTCCCTCTAAGTCTTGGAAATCTATAGTTTTACATTTTTTAAAATATATATATGACTTAAAAAATTTTTTGCTAAAGAAGTTTCATTTCTGTTATGTGTACTTTGTACACTTTTATATTACATACATACATACATACATAACATCACGCCTCATTCCCATAGGGGTAGGCAGAGACAACATCCTTCCACTTGCCACGATCCTTGCATATCTCCTTCGCTTCTTTCATTCTCATTAAACCTTTCATACAAGTTCGTCGGTTTAGAGTACTCTTGACCTGGCCGTTATTTAAAATGTCCTGGATTTGGTCCAGGAACGTTCGCCTTGGTCTTCCCCTTCCAACTTTCGCATTCACTCTTGACTCATAAATCCTTTTTGTCAGTCTCCTTTCATTCATTCTCTCTACATGCCCAAACCATCTAAGCATACCTTTCTCAATTTTAGTCACTACGTCTTCTTTTATACCACAACGTTCTCTTATCACACTATTTCTTACTCTGTCATACAGTTTTAATCCACACATACTTCTCAACGCTTTTATCTCTACCGCATTTATTTTGCTTTTGTGATTATTCTGCCATACCCAACTTTCACTACACCATACTTAAGTGTTGGCACCAACACTCCTGCATGCACAGCAAGTCTGGCCACCATGTGGCTATTCATAAAGGCGTGCAGGGCACCATTTACCATATTCCCTGCATTCACTCTCCTTTCAATATCACTTTCGCATTTTCCATCTTTTGTAAATTTAGATCCCAAGTATAGAAATTCTTTCACCCTCTTCCACTTGTTCCCCATGTATCAAAATATTGCCATTCATCATAGATTCATCTCTTTCAAAAAGCATAACTTTAGTTTTGTTTACATTCACTTTGATTCCTTTCCCTTTCAAAGCTTTATTCATAATATATACCAGCTCCTGTAGTTCATTAGCGGATGACGCAAGTATTACTTGATCATCAGCGTAGAGTAAACATTTGATGAGTAATTCATTCATTCTTAACCCATACATACTTTCTTTTAAATCTGTCAAACAAATATCCATGAATAGGTTGAACAGCCCTGGTGACGCAACACATCCCTGTCGAACACTTCTTTCGACAGGAAACCGTTTGGATCAGAGAACCGTTCACCCCATACGCAGATAACGTTGACCACAGCTCATTCCTCACTACTCGATCATAGGCCTTTTCTAAATCTACGAAAGCGCAATAAACTTTTTTTTTTTAAATTATCTTTTATTTTTTTAAAATTATATGTAATTATTATATTAAAAAAGAATCATTAGGTTAAATATCTGATTCTACTTCCTTTTTAGGTTTATTATTGGTGTTTAGTTTTCAATTTTTCTTATTTTTAAAATGTGTCGAAGTAATTTTTAATTTTAAGTGCATGTCAATGATCATGTTTTTGGAATTTTACTTAGCTTGAAACAATACCCATTGTTTTACACATCTGTATATGTGAGTGACATTCTGTGATTGGTCTAAATAAATTAAAATTAAAAAAAACCACTGTATACTCTAAATATAGATGCAATGTGAGCGATAGCAGATCGCCAAGCCGAAAAGGGAGGCGACGTGGTGTCGCTTTGCTACGGCATGAGTCAGTCTCAGACGCCTCTGCACATGCTCGATATCAAAGTTCTGTCTCATTTATAGATATGTTGAGCAACGACATCGACATCCGTAACTACGTGCAAGTAAAGAAAGTCCCTGGAGGCAACATGTCTGACAGTTGCGTCATACAGGGAGTGGTCATCACCAAGAACGTCGCACACAGGTAAAATACTTGCTGAAAAGATTTAGCGTTTATAATATTTTCTTATCTATAAATTAACTGCTATTAATTTGACATGTCATCGTTACCCATGGACTTCCACTGCTGAACATAGGTCTCAGCTAATAACTCTCATAAGGCTGATCTAGCGGTGTCTGGCTCCCGTTACGGGAGACCCACTTGATGTCTTCGGTCCACCTTTACTTTGCCGTCTGGTGTGGGGTCGCCAATCCAGAACCTTCGAACCATGCGCTAAAGCCATTGACACTTTAGCTTCGCAATTCGTAGGACTATGTCGGTGACTTTCATTCCTTTACATATCTCGTTCTAATTCGATCAAGTATAGAAATTTCGAGCATAGCCCTTCCCATCGCCCGCTGAGAGACTCTGAGCTTCTGCATGTGGCCCATAGACAACGGCTATGTCTCAAAATCGTAGGTTATTCCTCATCATCTTCCTCGGACATGCAACTTGATGACATGCAACCTGGTACTCTATTTTGCCCGCAATCATACGGGCTGATTCCCGCCGGTTACGCCAGCGGATCCATCCAGGTCAATTAATTTAGTTGTGCAATCTGAGTATTGCCACTGCTATTGCGTCTACATAGCCGTCATTATCGCCTACGTCAGAAGGCGATGATAACACGAGCTCACGAGACAGAAGTCGCTCAGCGTTTTTTGCTCTTGGGTGTTGGCGGGCAATGTCGTGGACGTGTGTGTGTGGGAAATTGTCCGCGTGGCGGAACACACTCCTCGCCAAGTTTCGGACGTAAACATCCACGGTGGGCGTCATTGTGTCACGGTGAATGACGTTATTTTTGACGTACCTTGGAACTCCTGTCGTAGGCACTTGTTCTGTTGGATCTGCAGCCAACTCCTCTGGTACCTTGAGCAGAAAGAGTGCCGCATACGTCAATCTGAAGCGGACGTAGTACCTTACTAAGGCGATGCTATAGTAACCGGGTTGTAGGTATTCTGCAACAGATGACGTTAATTGCTATACCTATCTTTAGCTAAATTTGAAGTTACACAAGCTCTTGATCCCATTCTTAAGTTAAAGCAGGCAACGCATGGTCTGAATATGTATAGTAATTAGACCGTTGACCATTTTTACAGAGGGATGCCGAAAAATATATCAAATCCAACGGTTTTACTATTAGATTGCTCCATTGCTTACCAAAGGGTGGAAGGGAAGCTTACTTCCTTGGAACCACTTTTAATGCAGGTTAGAAAATATTTTTTTAAGTCTTAAATTCCATATCTCTAACTTCATACTACAGTGCATCCTTGACATCTGTAATTCTCGGTAATTTCTATGGTGCATCAATATCTTTTATATTTCTAGCTTTATTTTATTGTTCATCTATTACTTTCATATCTTTAGGTACATTCATTCATGCGTCTTTAATGTTCACATCTTTAAGTTGATTCTATACTGCCAACATTAACATCCATATCTCTAGCCTAATTCATTCCATATTTATAAAACTATTCTAATTCCAATATATTTTTCTGTATTTTGATTTGCGGCTTATTACATGTTTGATTTCCAGAGCCGATATAGTGAATTCATATCTTTATATATTAATTATCTTTAGCCATTTCCATTGTGCAACTTCCAAATTTTGAGCGCTATTTCTTTGGTCCTATTAGACATTTTTGCATATCTCGCTTATATTTTTAAACGTAATTATTGTTACAGGCTTTAAAGTATGTGTACTAGGTTGTTAGGGTATTGCTAGATTCTAATTTGTCTAGGCTTTGGCCATGTCCGGTAGTTAACTACTATTTAGCAAATTAGCGGGATAACATATTTCTTGTGTAATCATTTACCATCACAGTTGACATACAACCTTTACGCCATAAAATGAATAAAATGATATAAATCCGTTGTGGTACTTTGACAGGAACAAGAGTACCTAGTCCGTTGCGCGGCTCGAATTTCGGCGCTTCGGCCTAAAGTGGTACTGGTCCGTGGAAGTGCTGCTCGTGCAGTCCAGGATGCACTCCGAGCGGAGGGCGTAGCCCTAGCTGTTGGGGTCAGGGATAGAGCCCTGCGTAGAAGCGCCAGATGTGCCCGAGCAGATCTAGTAGCCTCTATAGATGCGAGAATCGGAATGCCCAGACTGGGAACATGTAGAAACTTTTATGTTAAAAATTGTAAGTATAGGTTTCTTTACTTTGTTTTAACTCAATTATTACCAATTTTATTATGTGTAATAGTGTAATAATAATAGTGTAACATTTCCTATAACCAATTGTTTTTTCATTTTTAAATCTTTTGTTGTTTTTTTTTTTCATATAACTCGTTATCTAGTTTATGATTCTCCAAGAATATATCTATTTGCAAATTAAAACTTGTATAGGTTATAATACTAATGTATACAGCTCTGCGATAAGTTTTTTTTCATACTTGAGTAATTGTAATTATTATATTGGAGCATCTTACGGCATATTATCCAATTATGTTACAACCATTGTTCTGGCATACTTTGATAGTGCTTAATTTATTAGGAGTGAGTGTGTGTATAAGTATATAAATTCTAACACATGAATACATCTATCTAATTTATTAAGAGTCTGAATAAAATAATTCATATGTACATTTATAAAAAGGGCGAAGATTATTTTCTGTATTACTTACAGTTTCAAGCAAAACTCTAATGGTATTAGAAGGCTGTGCTGAACCTCAATTAGGTTGTTGTATATTGCTCCGCGGTGGATCATTACAAGAACTTATTCGGGTGAAGAAAATAGTTAAATTCATGCTCTTAGCTTGTTATAATTGGAAACTAGAAAAAGCATTCCTCGGTGATATTGAGGCCGTATTACCTGAACCAGGAACATTTGTTGATGGTGGTGATGATAAAAATCCTGACGAAGAGAATGTTGAAACAGTATCACAAGATCAATCTAAAGAACAAGTTAATGAAGATAGTAATAATGATATGTCTGAAGAAAGTGATAACATTTTTGGAAACGGTTTAAGTAGTAATAATGTAAATGATAATAAAATTAATGAAAGTAATTTGGAAAAACGTTCGGACAACGGTGAAATTGATTCTTCTAATACATCAGGAGCTTTAAATAATGAATCTCCAAAGGAATTCAAGAAATCTAAAGACAATATCTCTGTTGATTTACAGAATGAGCAATCCAATGAAGGTATTGCAACTGAAAACTCGAACACTGATGCAGTGACATCTAATAAAAATGATATGAATAAGGAAACATCTAGCGATACTATCGTCACTTATTTTAACAATGAGCAAGCAAATGAGAAAACTGTTGGAAAAAGTTCAAATATTGATGCAGTTAAGACTGTTAAAGATGGTGAAATAAGAGATATAGTTAAAGAAAATCCAAAAGAGATTAATGAAATGACTAAATCAACAGAAATGGATGATCCTTTACAGAAGACGAAACAGTTTGCTCGTAAAACGGATAGTGATAAAAATCTAAGCTGTGGTGTTCCTATTCAAGATTTTAGTGATCCTCTGCAGTCTAGATTGTCTGTGGATGATGAGGTTTTTCTACCAAAGCATGAAGCCAAGTTAAAAGCAGATACTCACAGCGAAAGGTAAGTTATATGTGGATTCAATAATACTTTCTGGGTTGTTTATTATATAACACAATTTGTGTGATTTCAAAGTTGTAAACAAATACATTACAATTGTTTTAAAAATGCAAATATTTTACTCACTTAATATTACTAAATATTCAATTTCTGAAATATCATAATTTTTTTGACACTTTTGTAAAGTATTAGACTTAAATTCAACAAAGCGTGAATGGATTTAATTAGTCCGTTATATATTTGTATTTTTTTTGCCGGTTTCTTCTCATCGTTCCGAAGTGATGATTATTTCGTTACCGGAAAATGTCAATTCAAAGAAGCTAACACGGTTGACTAATAATAATGCAGAAAATTTAGATTCTCTATGTTATATTGAATTTTGTCCTGATTCTAATATTGAACTGGATATTGATTCTGATATTGGTTTTGATGCTGACACTGCTATTGAATTTGATACTGATTCTAATATTGCACTTGACACTAATCCTGATATTGGTTTTGATGCTGACACTGCTATTAAACTTCATACTGATATTGAATTTGATGATATTCGTTGGTATTCAGATTTCGATTGCGATTGTAATGTTGACTGTGTTTTCCATTTTGAAGTCGGTTTTGATTTTGACTTTCTTCAAGATGGTGCACAGATGACGTGGTGCTGTCGATGTCCCCCAACATAGTGATTCCAGCACCGACGCTGAACTTGTTACCAATACGCACCCCGCAAACCCCTCACACGCCGAGGGCTTTGAGGAAAGAATCTACGAAAACCCCACCCGCTAATGAGAAGGTTCAGGTATGAAAGATATATCTCGCTTTGGACCACATTGCAATATGATTCAGTCTTATATTACTTAAACCTCTAGAATTATATGTTTGAATATTTAAAATTAAATTTTATAAGAAACACTGTTTCGTTTAACTTTCTCGTTGTCTATTCTTAATTTATATTACCATAAATGCTCGTATAATATTTTATGGTATAGCAAATATTTCTCAGTGACACATATAAAGAAAATTCAATCTTGGTTTTCTCCTTATATCCTTTTTATTATTTTTAATTTTTAACAACAACTATTGTAATCACTCGAATAACTACTCTTTAGTCAAATTAATGTGACATTATTTAACAATTTTCTTAATAAACAATGCTTTCTTAAAAGTCTACATAATTTTTTTTATTCCAGGAATATCATCAGTTTGTTAGGCAGCCAATTACAGTTTCAGCCGATGACCCCGGGCTAAGGGCTTCTCTAGCCAGTTTCCGGGCTACAGGATGTTTATTACCCCCTAACAAACATAAACGTATGTACTTTTTTCAGTCTACGCGCAATCATGACAATAAAAAAAAATTAAACCCGTATTGGGTGTTCACCTGCTTTGCTAAAGAAAATTCCATAAATTTAAGTGCCACGTTACACTGCAAGGTGGCAGGCTGCACATACCCCTGAATTACTCCTGGGATTTGCAGGTTTCAGGTGCTTAAACTACCTTCTAATTTAAGATTAATATCATTGTTCACGCCGGCCGTGACTTTACGATTGACCTCGATCCCTGAACTCGGGCCCGTGAGAAGTTCAGGTAGGGTCGGTCCCTGAGACAGTGGGAGGAGAATTTGTCGGGGAGAATTCCACATAGAGGATCGAAACAGATGTGGTCGGCACCTACCTCGAATACCGTTCGCCGGTCTCCTCGGGCAGTGACGACCCTGTGGCAGGTGGCTGTTCACGCGTGGGTGTGTTTGCGATTGTGTGATATGCATGCATATGTTACGTGACCTGCAAAGCGACGCGGAGGCTGTGATCGGTGACGCCGATCTGCCGGGATCCACTCCAAGGCGGTATTTCTGCAGCCATGCACGGAATGATCAAAAAACTACACCCATGGGCCTGAGCGAACTGTGGACGCGTGATTCTGCCGCGCTTCGTCTGATACGAGAAAAGGGGGCGAACTGTTCGGTTCTTAATGCGCTGACTTCACCAATCGTAATTACAATACCAATAAACCGCGTGGAAACTACACTTTTCACCAAAAAACACGAGACGGGCCACTTTTTTGGTCCCGACGCGACGCCTCTTGACAGACAGTAGTCACAGATTAACTATGTTTTAGTTACATAAATTATGAAACGGCGCAGGCGGCGCCCTCTAACGCATGCAGATTGACTTCGCGCCGCTTTTCGATAGTTAGCGAGTTAGTACATCGAACAGCTTACAGATGGCGCGAACAATCACCAGTCACACATTGGAAAAAATATTTAGAAAAACATATTTAACAAGGCAAAAGTGCTGCAAAATCTTACATAAATAAAGTTTTTATGATTTAATGAAAACTCTCAATATGTATGTTTTTCAGCTGAATGTCCATGCTACAAGGTTTCTGTTGTCAAACGTACGGAATCTGAAGCGGATACTACGAAGTATATAGAAGCGGAACCCCTGGATGTGCTGTCACCAGAAAACCATCAGAGGTTGAGCCTATTGCTGTACAGCTACTGCAACAAGTCACCCAACATGCCTGACTTCTGCGTCAATCCATGGTGAGATCTATATTCAACTACTAACACCATCTATGTTAAACGAGCATAAACTCTGCTGCTACAGCACCATCTATACGACTATGTGATGTCAGTCATTAATTCTTTTTGTGTCCAGGATAGTGACGATGGAGATGTACGGGCGTCACGACCTCTCTTTGGGCGCATTCCTAGAGAAGTACTGCTTCAACAGCGAGCACAAGTGCCCCACTTCCAACTGTCACATACCCATGAACCAGCACATCAGGAAGTGAGTTACATTATCAATATACTAATGACCTCTTATTTTGTCGATGTTATATGTGTTGATCTTTATGTGATTTTCGCCCTGTATAGATTTGTACACGATGACGTATGCATCACGATAACCTGCAATACAATCGGACACAGCAACGTCGACAAAGCTAAGGAGGAACAAAGCAAACAAGTTAGTAACATATTTTGAAGGCTTCAAGTCTCGGCACGGCAGATTTTAGATATTCCACTCGGACGCACACATAAACACACACACACACACACACACACACACACACACACACACACACACACACACACACACACACACACATGAACGCACTCTCTGTGGTGCTCATTTTTAGGTAAAATCCGTTACTAGCCGCCTTTTAAGTACCTTTAATTACATATCTTTGTATAATAAGAGCTGTGAAATTTGTAAAATTATAAAAAGCTAGGGCTAGGGCAGCAGCATATGTGTCACAAATGTTTTAAATTATATATTGACAACAATGTCAAACGTACTGTTACTCTTGGGCCCTCAGTATTTATAAAAAGAAACACTACACTGGCTAGAAATTAACTTTATGAAATATTTATATAATTTTCACATCTTAGACCAGGGCTGGGCAAATGGCGGCCACATTCAGCCCTCGGTAGAATTTTGTCTGGCCCGTGAAGTACTGTATATATTATAATTAAAACACAAATATTCGTTTTTCTAGTAGATTTTTTGAAGGTACTTTGTTTTTATTTTCATCATAGAAGCAACATTAATTTAAGCGGTAGTTAATTTAATTAAAATTTAATCTTTAATTTTCCCAAAATCTATGATTTTTCGATTAAGTTTATTTAGTTAATAATAATATTTTTGATTATTTAATTGTTTATATATATTTATTAATTACATATATTTTAAATAACCCCCGGGGTAAAAATGTGATCCGACATCCTTAACAAAAACTTTAATTAAAATTAGAAAAAAAAAATTGTTTGGCCCGAGGTCAAATTTTCATCTGCAATATGGTCCGACTATAAAAATATTTGCCCACCCCTGAGACAGTTACAAGAATCATTTTATTCCGCGACCCACGAGGACCTCCAAAAGGTCTATCGGCAACAATAATGTTCAGGACCTCAGCCTCACTACTAGTCCAGACCGGCAGACAGAAACCAGATCCGTAGTCTTGGACAATAATTCAGCAGCAGAGCGACTGTTTTTATAGCAATATATCGCTGACTGATCGCTGATAATCTTTGTCAGTCAATATTTGCAGTTCAGCATTATAAATGTGTAGTGAAGTATTGTTATAAGAAAAATTAGCATGTAAATTGCACTCTCTATTCCTTCACTCTCATAGTCCGATGTGACGGGAATCCGACACGATGGGAGAGAGATCAGGCACAGGACCGACGGCTTAACGTGCTCTCCGAGGCACGGGGGTGAAGCACACCACCAACTTCCTAATTTCGGGCAAATATTGAGAAAATCTTAATAGAAAACTCAATATCGATTTTTAATTAGCGCCGCCCCGGGACTCGAACCCAGGACCTCATTTCTGTAGTCGAACATGCTAACCACTAGACCAATGAGGCAATAATAAATTAATTCAAAATATATGTATTCTCCGCCGTTGTTACACTTAGCGGAGCTTTCCTAAATCTTCCCAAGGAAAACATATTGATATTAATTGCATTAATTGCAGGTGATGTTTTGGTCACGATGCGAGCAATGTGGTACGGTATCGCGTGGGTCAAGGCTGTCTCGTACTGCACTATCCCTGTCTCTAGCTCAGTACATACGAACAAGACTAGCGGCTCCGCGGTACGCACGCACTCAATGCCCGCACCCACTTAACGCGCATTCGCACGCGTTCGTTAGTCGCCTCACCACTGCTTGTTTCAGGTAAAGTCAACATACCGTTACACCTTCAACTAAGAACACTTCAGACACATCTAACACTTGTCAACACATTAGACAGTGAATATTTAGCGGATATCCACCACAAACAGAAAATATTCCGGACACATCCTTCATAATGAAATCAACATTCTAAACAAGGCATATTCCGATCAAAATCGTCACATTGACATCAACACACTAGACAGGAAATAATCCGGACACATCTAACACATTGACATCAATATGTTATTTGTTTATGTATTATTATAAGTATGGGTTTATGTATGTCCATATCTGAAATTTCATTTTTCTTTTTTGCTAATCAAGTTATCGTTTTATATTGTTATATCTGTTTTGGTACATAAAAATATAAATAAATCAATACACTACATAGGTAATATTCCGAATGCATCCTACACCTTGACTTCAACACACTAGACAGGTAATATTTCGGACACATCCTACACATAGACATCAAACACTAGACAGGTAATATTCCGGACACATTCTACACGTGTTTAAATCAATATTCTAAATAAAGCATATTCCAGACACAACCTTCACATTGACTACAACACACTATAAAAGTAATATTCCGAATGCATCCTACACCTTGACTTCAACACACTAGACAGGTAATATTTCGGACACATCCTACACATAGACATCAAACACTAGACAGGTAATATTCCGGACACATTCTACACGTGTTTAAATCAATATTCTAAATAAAGCATATTCCAGACACAACCTTCACATTGACTACAACACACTATAAAAGTAATATTCCGAATGCATCCTACACCTTGACTTCAACACACTAGACAGGTAATATTTCGGACACATCCTACACATAGACATCAAACACTAGACAGGTAATATTCCGGACACATTCTACACGTGTTTAAATCAATATTCTAAATAAAGCATATTCCAGACACAACCTTCACATTGACTACAACACACTATAAAAGTAATATTCCGAATGCATCCTACACCTTGACTTCAACACACTAGACAGGTAATATTTCGGACACATCCTACACATAGACATCAAACACTAGACAGGTAATATTCCGGACACATTCTACACGTGTTTAAATCAATATTCTAAATAAAGCATATTCCAGACACAACCTTCACATTGACTACAACACACTATAAAAGTAATATTCCGAATGCATCCTACACCTTGACTTCATCACACTAGACAGGTAATATTTCGGACACATCCTACATGTTTACATCAATACTCTAAACACAGCATATTCCAGACACAACTTTCTCATTGACGACAACACACTATACAAATAATATTCCGAATGCATCCTACACATTGACTTCAACACATTAGACAGGGAGTAATCCGGAGACATTAACACACTATACAGGTAATATTTCGGACACATCCTACACGTTAACATCACTACTCTAAACAGCATATTCCAGACATAACCTTCACATTGACGACAACACGCTAGACAAGGAATATTTCGGACACATTCTATATATAGACATCAAAACACATTATATGGAATATTCGGGACACATCTAACACATAGACCTAAAAACATTGTGATGAGGAATATTCCGGGAACATTCATCATGATATAACAAAGTTAAAAAAAAACCTTCAGATATAACAAGATCCCGATGTACGAGATCCAGTTGCCACCAGATGTGATTGCCATCAACTACGACACAAAGCAGATGCGCGACGCACTCATTGCGCATCTCAACGAGCTCATGCTCAAAGGTATGGCGTTTCAGGATATTGCAACGTGTGTCGTTAGACACTCTTTTTATTTTATTGACTTGATAACGACTTATAGATCGGTAAACGTCGAATATACGCACATAAAAGCTTGACTCATTTTTACGATCCGTCTGAGCCGAGCGTGCGAGCGTGAACGCGGAACAAGCGATAGAGAGACGCGATCGGCCATTCCAATGTTTATTACAACAACAATCAATAGATTCTTGTGACATAGAATTGTTGTTTGTGAATCGACTTTACAGATAACCATTTTTTTATATTTGGGAGCAAATAGCGTACTTTTATTAAATTGTTCCACACCTCTTTTTTATGCTAAAAATAAGGCTATGACAAATTATTTTCAACTTACATAAGGATGCGTGCGTGCGTGCATGCATGCGTGTGTGTGTATTAGTGCGTCCGATTTTTTTATAAAACAATTTAAAAGAAATTCATTTATCATATAAAACTTAAAAAGACATGTACTTATTAATTCCGATGACTCATATTCATATACATTTATAATGTCATAGTTTGTATGTTAGGGCATATGTTACTATATCATGCAAAAACGGCCCAAAAGTTTCAACTGAAATTTGGCATATAGTGTTATGATATAAATCGTTAAGATACGTTTTATTATTATAGCTTAATAAGTGTTATTTCTCACGAGTCATATTGATGTTGCAGCAATGATTATCATAGATGGCGGTAGTACACGAGTTTAAAGTCACAGGAAATAACCAGAGTTATATTTTTTTGTGTGTTATATAATTGGTGAACGTCTTCAGGCCACGAGACGTTCAGCAACGCGACGGAAGTGGACCTGGAAAAGGAGTACGCTGCCTTCAAGCAGCACATGGAGCAGATCCACCTGGCGCTCACCTCTACCCACGAGCAAGCCACTTTAGCTGGTATCTTTTTATGCTTAACTTTTCTTATCTTGTTTGAACCTTATACTAAATAAATGATTTTTGAATCGTCACTGGGGGTACTTTTGTGGATCACCAGGTCTAACACTCCGACTGCATCTGACTTAAAGGTAGAAGGAATGGGGAGCAAACGGAGAGAACTCTACCTTCTGGCATCTCTTCTCCGGCGGATGGGTGGAACATCAACCACCCTGTCCCTTTCCCTCTTCAAATGCCTCGTTCTGTAAGATGACAGCCTCCCAAAGAACACGATACAACCAGCGAGACCATGGAGCGCCCAAGCCGGTTAATCTGTGGTGATAAAAGCCCCTTCCCACGTCTTGCACTTCAGTTGGTCTGTCGTGAACCAGCTCCAATATTTTGGTTCCTGCTCTCTTGCTCGTCTCTTCAAATGCCTCTTTCTGCAAGATGACAGCCTCAAAGAAGCCTCCTAACCTGGCTCCCAATCAGTGACAGTATTAGATAGCGCTGGAGCACCTAAGTCGGGTAATCTTAAACTTCACTCGCCAGCAATTTTGCTCCTGTTCCCAGGAATTTTGGCAATGTCATCCCGTCACTTTTATGGTTTTCCTTATTTACGTCTCGAATGTATAGGACACTAGATTGTAACAGGCTTTCTCTATCTTCCATCTTGGCTTCTTTGAAGGTGACCAGCCCATCACCATAACTTATCATATGTGTGATGGCAGTTTATTCATTGGCGTGACTGTATATATGTGTTCCCATAGTCAATATCATTGGTTGCTATTTTCTGTTGTTTTGTAGAGCGTGTACGCAAACTGTGGTCAGTATACGACAGCATCATCACGGGCGAGAAGATGCTACGAGATGCTCATGACGTCAGAGCCACACAGAAGCCACGCCCCTCTAATGACGTCACTAGTGAGTGATTCACCATATAATACGTGTACAGTTACCGAAATTCGACCGCACTGAATTATTGCTATAAAAAACCAGCAGGCGCCTACATATATATCACACCGCAATATAAAGTTCTCTTCACAGTTTAATGTATATATAACTAAATTTTTTTTCATATTAGTGCACTTTTCTCTTATATTACAGATTTTTAGTTATACCAAATTTTATACTTTAAAAATGATGAAATGCGTCAAAATCAATCTATTATTCAAATAGGATTAACGGGCTTTTTTAAATCGTCAAGGTAATACAATTGAATCTAGGGCAATAAAAATCGTACACTTTGTTGTTGATGAAAAGCCTAATCAGGCTCAAGACACAAAAAAGATGAACGAGCGCTCGATTTTATTAATAACCCTTGGATTGTCCGGCCGCGTTTTTATTAGCCCACGAGTTTAACGGAAATAACCGTAGCTTGTCCCGCCCTTTACGGACATTTTTATGTCGATTGCCCCTCGGGTCAAATGACGCTAAATTGACTCTTGAGACTTAAATGTTAATGCAAGACTATCAAATGTTAAAAATGTATGTTACCTAATAGTTAAACTATACAGTGTTATGTTTTGTTTATTAAATTAAGACTCTGGTGGCGTTATGTTGCGCTAAAATTTGAGATAGTGGAAAAAGTCCGTCTTGTAATTATTGGGTCATATCTTAAAAAATAACATTTATCTCAAGGGTTTTCATTGTTATTTACATCACTTATATAATCAAAAACACAAATACAGTTTATAAAATACCACAAAAAATACTTAACGACCTTCGACGTGACACACGCACCGTTGGTAACGGTAACTTTATAACTGATTTATTTTATATGCATGCATCTATGCATTTTTTGTTACGACAATTATAGAAAAGTGAAATAGATAATACACATTGTGATTTATTAAGAAAGAGAAGCTTATATTTCTGATTGCCCGAGTTTAGACATAATTATTGTATCGAGTCAACTAGTAGTCGACATTGGCAATCTAAGGTATACTGTGTTCAATAAATACGCCGGCTATGAGATACTGGTACAAACGTACAACAAAGTTCCCTTATAAATAAGTTTAAAAATTGTCCTATTAGCTTATAACACACACACACAAATACACAAATATAGGAAATAAGAAAAATTGTGCATCTCACTATAAATAATTGGCTAAATTTATTTATTAATATTAATAGCACACAGCAGCCAATCTCAAATTGAGATTAGCTATCGGCGAGGGATATATTAGTACACATGGTGTTTGTACAAACACAACTGCGCTGTCTAATTACATTAATGACTTTTCAGGTAATAAATTTAAAATAATAATAAATATTCTAAACGTTGCTTGTTTGTCAATCTTGTATTATATTGGTGTGTTAAGACTTTATGTGTTTATTTTGTAGCGGATGAGAAATCTGAAACGGAGGAAACAGCTGACAACGGGAGCAACGATATTTCAGGTCAGTTTTAAGAAATTCATTAAAATGTTATTAATCAGTTCATTACAATGAGATTAATGTATCATCATCATCAAAACTTCTAAAAGTTATGTTGCCACTATGTACCATTAACCTTTCCGGTCCTAAGTATCAAAAATATACACGTGATACTAACTGGGATACCAAAAGACCCCCAGTTCTTTTGTATTGACATTTGAAACAGAGCCATCGAAGCAACACGTGGATATCTATGTGCTTTATAAGCGGCCGTACAAATCGACGAAAAGGATAAGAGTCTCGTATATTTGTCTCGCTCTCTTCTTATGGTGGTACCGCGCCTGTGTGAGAGAGAGCAATAACATGTCACTAGGAGACTATAATAAAACGTGCTGATATAAACGTTGTGTATTAACTATTTCTGTTTTTGAAGTGAAACTTCTTTAGGTGCATGAGGGTAAAACTTTTACGGATGAAACGCGTGATTAGCATCACGAAAATGTGCAGCGTTTTTTGCTAATTCGCTTGAAGGTTAGCCACATTTTATATTTACAAATAACATCTGGCATTTTAATTTGCCACTCGTCATTTAATGATTTAATTTACTTTTTTTTGTAAAATATAAATATTTCATTAATTCTCTTTTCTTAATTTGAATTGATAATTTCTAATATTGATTAAAACACATGGCTTTTTCATTCGTCATTTGAGAATTTAATAATATTTGTATTAATATTTGACACTTTTAATATTTTAATGACAATTAAATTCGTTTAATTCCTAACATAACTTCCTTTTTTACATTTATATAAATACTAGCAGACCCGACAGTCATCGTTCTGTCAAAAAGATTTGGAATGTGGCAGATTTCAGTTTTACGAATGATTTTCGAAATGAAATTACAGCAGTACTAAATATCTATAGTTCTTTTGTGACTATTCAATTTGGTCCGGTGACTATTCAATTGATTTTGAACTTTTTGCGGCGGCAATAAAGTGCAAATTGTCTCTTTGACGTTACGAAAACACCTACATTGCTTAGACAACAGTGAGTACTTGTAATTACTTATGAACTTTATGGAATAACAATAAAGGTCAAATTGACTCTACATCTAGAAAACGTTTGTATGGGAAACAGAAAAGGGTTGTTTTTACGGGATTTGTGGTTTTCCAAAAAAGTTCCACTTCTGATATGTGTACTTTATACGCAAGCACTTTTAACTTTTTTACAGTTTTTTTCCTATTACCTTATTTATTATTTACTTTTCTTGTATGGTCTTGATTGGTCTATTTTATTTAGAAAATTGTTGTTTCGCAAATAAAATTAAATATAAAGAGTAATAACAGTTATTCCAATCACAATTTAATTTACTTTAAAACTGTTAATAAATATTGCCCCATTTATAATTGAATATAGACACGCTAAACTATGATCTAATAAAAAAAATCAATTTGCGGTGGTATAGTCTATGACAAATTTCTTTATTAGCAGCCATTCATTTTAATCACCATTTCATTGTGAAATTATGTTTACATATTTCATCGTCATTTTTAACCATAATTGTTTAATAAACCTAACAATATGTGACCCCTAATATTTCATTTCTCACAGAAAACCTCATCAAGGAGTCCGAAAAGGATCATGCAGGTACATTAAATGCTTCGTAGATTTAGAATTAATTATCACATTAGCATTTATTCATCATGTAGTTACTGTAGTCTAATCTATCAATAACATTTAATACTAAGTAGAACTTCAATACTAAGAATATAGATATTCATTTTTTACTTTAAGAAAAATATGACACCAAAAGGCTAGTTAATTATTATATTTAAAAGATTTTTATCGTGATACTATTTAATTGTGAAGTCAATTAGTCTAACATTGTCACATGTGACTTATCACACGTGGCGATAAAATTGTTATCGCAACTATTACAGAAAAAGAATTAATTAACTTGCATTTTTTAGATTTTTGTAATTGTGATGATTACATCACTCTATTTATCAACTTTATTAAATATTTACATAATTATTATTAAGAAAGTATTTTATTGAATGTAGACTCACCAAAAATACCGATGGTTCTTACGTATAAAGAATGTATTGTAGACATGTATTTTAGACCTTTTTGTAATTGTGATGATTACATCACCTCATTCATCAACTTTGATCATCGTTTGTTTCAATACAAAATAATTTATCTATGAAACACTGTCTTTCAAAAGTGGGATTTCGATATGTTTATTATGAAACTTGAGCATCCTCAGGAGAATGAGATTCTATAATCGAATTGACTGCATTATTTTAAAGCATTATTTTATTATTTTACTATTATTTTTATTGCATTATTTTACAGATTATTGTAAAGTTATTATAAATATGCTGACAATAACAGCATTCTTGAAATATTACTTAATCGGAGAAGTATCTTGTCCTCAAAGGATACCAGAGTCTTTTTAATATTTACAGATAATAAAGGAACAGGTGGAACATGTTAAAGAATTTGTATAATTGAGATATAAATTAACAAAAGATGGAACATGTCAAAGTGATATTGAAAGAGTTAATGCAGGGAATATGGTGAATGGTGCTCTGCACACCTTTATAAATAGCCAAATGGTGTCTGAAAAGGCCCGACTGGCTGTGCATGGAGGAATGTTGGTGCCAACCCATATGTATGGTAGTGAAAGTTGGGTATGACAGAAGAATCACAAAAGTAAAATAAATGCGGTAGAGATGAGAGCGTTGAGAAGTATGAGTGGATTAAAACTGAGGGACAGAGTAAGAAATAGTGTGATAAGAGAACGTTGTGGTATAAAAGAAGACGTAGTGACTAAAATTGAGAAAGGTATGCTTAGATGGTTTTGGCATGTAGAGAGAATGAATGAAAGGAGACTGACAAAAAGGATTTATGAGTCAAGAGTGAATGCAAAAGTTGGAAAGGGAAGACCAAGGCGAACGTTCCTGGATCAAATCCAGGACATTTTAAATAAGGGCCAAGTCAAGGGTACTTTAAATCGACGAACTTGTATGAAAGGTTTAATGAAAATGAAAGAAGCGAAGGACATTTGCAGGGATCGTGGCAAGTGGAAGGACGTAGTTTCTACCTGTCCCTATGGGAATGAGGTGTGATGCATTTATATTATAAATTAAAATACCACATACTTTTAACAGATTTATAAAAAAATCAGTTTAATTATAATACCACAATTTTTTTTAAATCTCGTTGTACAGTTTTTAAGTTTTCCACATAAAGATTTAATTTTTTCTTTAAAAAATTGATTATTTAAAATACAGTCACAGCATAATTATTGCACCTACGTTGTTTTTTTTTTTTCAATTTTTTTATATTTACATTTGCTTATATATCTACAAAGCAAATATTTATACATACACTTAATTGTTATCTGTGTTACACTTGTGTGTTTTGTGTATAATTCAAAAAAATATTAATTCAAATTTGCATTTTTAACACTTTTCAGTCATCAAATGTATGATAACACATTAGAAAATGAATCAAAAAAAAATCTTAAAGTATGAAAGTTAAATCTGTTTTGAGAAAATTCCGCGATAAAGTCAATCTGACATTTTTATTGCAGTGTCATTCCAATTTATTTATATTAGAACAAGTCAACAATCTTTCAAATTCCACATTTGTCAATTAGCCTTGTCTTTATTGTAAAGTATATATCATTTACAATATAATAATAATGTCAAATTTGACATTTATTTGACAGCTATGATCCAATTAGTGTTAGTGAACTCAAAAAAAATATTTAGTCTGTATTTTGATAGTTATACAAAATATTTCATTTCACTTTATTTAAAGAATGTTTCCTAAGGGTTTATAATAGGAATGCTAAACTTTAATAGACATACTAGAATTAATGAAGATGTTATTATTCTGTGATGTGTTAAATTTTTGTTTAATCTATGTTACCTCCAGGAGCTGAAGAAGATGAGGAAAAGGGCGACAAGAAAACAGTAAAACAAATACTGTCACAGTTGCTTTCCAACAATCAGCCTTCCAATCAGGTATAAATAGATGATAATTTTACTCTATTACACTACTTTTACAATTTTTAATCTATAATAATTTATTTATAAAATATTTAACCATTTAGTAGTAATTTGTTGTTGTGTAATGAATGTTATTATCATTAGCAATAAATGGTTTTTCTTATTTCCTTATGGTTTTGCATCTATATGTGCATTGTGTGTGATTATGTGTGCTTGCGTGTGTGTGAATGCATTGGTGTGTGGATACGTACGTACATATATGTGCATTTGTGTGTGAGAGAATTTGTATGTGCAAGTTTGTGGGAGCGTATCTGGGTCTGCATGTGTGTACGTCTGTATATTGGTACGTGTGTGTGTGTGTGTGTGTATGCGTACGTATGGGTGCGAGCATATGTGTCTTGAAGTTTGTATTGATGTGTGAGTCTGTACAGGTTGGAACAAAAGCCATTTTGATTGCCTATAACTTTGTTGAAAGAAAATAAAAAGAGTTTTGGTTTTCATAAAAAGTTTCTTTAGCTTTTATATTTTTTTCTTTATGATTGGAAAATTATATCGAGTAAATGGTGACGGCGATTCGCTATACAACTTTCAAACCTTTTATACAACATTTTAGTCCTGAAACGTTTCAGGCTGAATTTCTTCAATTTCGTGACAAATAATGTCTTCAAGAAGTTGAATCGTTTGGGGCTAGCTGGCCATGCTAAATCGCCATTTCGATAAATTAATGGAAAAACGTCATTCTTTTCATCAATAAGTAAATTGTTGAACTGCGTGTGAGGTGGCCCCATCTTGCTGAAACCACATGTCTTCTTGTCCTTGCTCTTGCATTTCAGGCACAAAAACAATTCGAATCATGTCTTGTTACCGTTAAAAACATAGGGACCAATGATGTTTCCATATTTCATTAAATGTAAAGACTAAATAAACTTTTTATTAAAAGGCAACCTAATTATCTTTTCTTTGAACCAAGTTATTAATATTCAAAATGATAGCGGGAATTTAGCCCCACCCCATATGAATACGTGCGTATGCGTGTGTGTTTGTATTGGAGTATGCGTGTGTACCTGAATGAGTGAGTTCTTAATCTATATTTCTATTGTCTTTTTAATCCATACCCAACAAGGGAGGATGCCAGCCCTCCCCCAATATTTCTTATCTTAGCCGTTCCTACCATTGCTTTCCAGCTGTTCTCGTTAAATCGACATTCCACCGTGATTTTAGAGTGCCCACCTTCAAGTTTTTTAATTAATCCATACTCAACAAGGGAGGATGCCAGCCCTCCCCCAATTTTTTTGTCTTAGTCGTTTCTACCATTGTTTTCCAGCTGTTCTCGTTAAATCATTATTCCTTCGTGATTTTGGAGTGCCCATCCTCCGTTTCATTAATCAATATTTGATATATAAAAAAAGTAATGTTTAATTGAAGAGCGGCATGATAATATCGAGCGGGCTGGTGCCGGTGGTGGTGAAGGCAGGCGAGATAGGCTCCGTCATAGCAGCCACGCTTGCATCTGTCACATACCAGAAGACACTGCAGCAGAACAGGCACGCGTGCGTATACCACACTAGCTATTCTCAACGACTATCAGGTCATTTCCAATACTTAGATATCTGGATTGTATGGTCATTCTAAATCCTGAACATGACCAGAAGAATCCAATTCTTCCAAACAGTGTTACAGCGTTTTGAAGTGAAACTTCTTTAGGCGCATGAGGGTAAAATTTTTACGGATGAAACGCAAGATGCAGCGTGCAGCGTTTTTTATGCTAGTTCGTTTGAAGGTTATGTAGTTTTAATATTTACAAATAATATCTTAATTTACCGCTCGTATTTAATCATTTAATATAGTATTTATCATAAAAAAGAAAATAAAAATATTTTATAAATTTGAAATTCAAAAACAAAATTTCATAATATAATATAATATATTGATAAAAAGCACGTGGCATATTTATGTTATTTGAAATTTCAATAGATTATTTACTCAATAGATATACATAATTTTTCTTTACGAAATTTTAATTTTAAAAATAGAAAATCTATAGTAATAATTTATTTACAATGATTTTGTATAAATTTAAATTGAGGTTAGGTATTTTCACTATTTACAAAAAATCACGAGGCATATTCGTCATCTGAGGTTTTACTATATTATTTATTAAACAATATGTTGGAGGGCAGGTGACTGTGGAAGGCTGGCGCCATCTATCTGGCAGTCCGGCGGGAGTCTCTCGGTAGTTGTCGAGTGGCGCTCGACCGGAGCGTTCGACTGTTGGGACTGTCGCTTTCCTAGCTATTATTGTTAATGAGTTTGTATAAATTGATATAGGGAACGTTAAGTGATTGAACATTATAATCCGAGTTAATTAGTAATGTTTGATTGCACCAACATTACCCACGAACGTCCACTCTATAAGACATTAAATTATGGATAGCATTAATGACAGCGGAGAACCCTACGCCCCTATGCTTTATGCTTCCTTCTCTCTTATTTGACGACAAATATAATATTTCTAATCGTTTTTTAATAATTCTCTTTAATCATTATTATTAATTATTAAATTCAATTAGTTTTTAATTTTCCGATCGCAATGCCATGAAGTGTAGTGCGCGAGTGTGAAATTGTATTGTTTCGACATTTTTAATATTTTAATGACAAATTACTGACATCATTTTCCCTCTAAGTCTCGGAAATCTAAGATTAGTATAAATATAAACAAAACTTAAGAATAGTTTGCCCAAAAGTTTTACTTGTGACTTTGTACGCACGCAACCACGCATAATTAGATACAGGTGACAATGACAAACTAAACGAATCCACAATTAATCAATGTTCAACTAAACCTCTTTTAGGTGTTAGTTTTAGAGATTTGGGCAGGAGAACGTCGTCACATCGAGGTATAAAGATATGTAATACTGATATTTCAGAAGCCAAACTGAGTTCGATGACGGAGACTCAAATGCTAACAAGGACAAAGCCGACACTGACAAAGCGAAAGCCAAAGCGAACGAGCACATCGAAGTACTTTTAAAGGTAAGTTTTTAGTGGCTATTGAACGAGACTGCATCGTCACGTTCGTACGAGAGAACAAAAGTTACAGTCAACGCGTCACTGTTGTGTTTTATTTAATTTCTGTACAATTATTAATGTCACTATTTTATAAAAGCGCTTCTTTATTGCTGACGAATTGGCGCTTAGTTTAATTTAACATTTTCGTTTACTGTCTTTCTTTGTTCTTACGGTTGTCTGGAAGAGAGCGTTATAAAGCGATAAGACCGCCTTTTGTCAATCCGCTTCCTAGTATAAGTTTGACTCTACTTAGTATGTAATAGTGGTGTACAATAAAGCGAATAAATAAATAAATTGTTGTACCGAAATGCTTTGCACTTTGCACGAAAATCCACGCTTGCGCAGAACAAGCGATAGAGAGGCACAATCGGTCTTAGCGTTCGAATTGTGTCACATCTCTTCCACTCCATTGGTCGATGCTTCCGAGTAGAAAATCGGCAGCACACCACTTTCAATTCAATTCATAATAGTATGCAGTTTTGCATCAATGTTTTCTTTTAGTGGTACACCATTGGTGGTGAAGTGGTGACTAGCTACAGACGAAATGTTACATGTAAAATTACGACTTCATAATCATTTCAAGTTATAAAGCTGCTGGAGATAGGTCTCCTCAATTATAGGAGGGAGGGTTCTAGAACATAGATCCAGCGATAAACAATGACGAGCACAATCTTTGCGGAAGAGTGTTGAAGGGGAAAGCGGTAGGAGAGTTAAAGAGGGGAGAGACCTTTCCATTTAAATTTTAAGTCCAAATGGTTAATTTCAGGACGGGCTGGTGTGTCGCGTATACTATGCTTGCCAGTTCCACAAACTGAGACACATGCTACTATCAGCGCTGGATAACGATGAGGAGAAGAAGCAGTTCTGGGAAGAGGCCAGGTGTTGTGATGACCTCAAAGATAAAGATAGTAAGTTGGATTGTTGACAGCTTCGCTAGCCAAATGGGCCGGTAAATTTAAAATAGGGGGAGCTGTAGGGCACAGACCTCTGTGGTAAAAACCCTCTCAGTCTGTCTAAATGTGTGAGGTGGTCTGTGCCCAGCTGCGGGACGTTATTTATTCATACTCTTATTGCACATGAATAAAAGAGAAACTTGCAAGTGACAAAAAGGTACAAAAGGCGGTCGTATCGTCTATCCTAAATAGCGATTTCTTTCGGACAGGCGTTGGGTTGAAAAAGCTGTAAGTAAAATTTGGGATGGGTAATAATTAAGTAGCAGCCTATTAACGTCCCACTGCTGGGTGCAGGCCTTTTTACTGATGTGCACACCACGCTGCTCCACTGTGAATTGGCAGGCATAGTACAGAAGTGCACTCTCTATTCCTTCACTCTCATAGTCCGGTGTGACGGAAATCCGATAGGACCGGAGAGAGATCAGACACCGGACCGTCGACTTTACGTGCTCTCCGAAGCACGAGGGTGTAGCACACCGCCCAACTTCTCAACTTCGGGCAAATACTGTGATAATCGCAACAGAAAACTCAATATCAATTAGGAATTGGCTCAACCCGGGACTCGAACCCAGGACTTCATGTCTGCGGCTGAACATGCTAACCACTAGACCAATGAAGCAGCCGGATGGGTAATAGCATAAATAATAATACATAAATATTGAAGCGGCGACGCAGTGGATGCCACCGTCCATGTGGCGAGGTTGAGTCTAAGAAAGAGAGAAGAAAATTTAGGGAAAAAGGAATCGCGTGCACGTACCTGGAGTGTCGTGCTCACCTGCTACTTCTAGAAGCAGACTTGTGCATGGCCGTGGATGCGGCGGCGGTAAACACTATCACTCTATCTTACACGTTCAGCGGCTCACTCCTTCTATAGTTCATGCGGTTATTATACCTTTTAGACGAAGACACGAGCGGAATTATATGCGGTAGGTGGAACACAACTTGTCGCGGTGGATGCGTAAGCGAGTATATGCACGCGAGGGAAAAGGTAGGGTACTTTGAAAAAGATTTCATTAGGCGGCACCATCAAAATATAAAAACCCAAAGTACTGCCAAAAGTGGCGTAAATTACATTATTAGTAGGAAGTCTTTGAATCGTTTATCCACAAGTACGATAGGAAGTTTGATGATGCTGAAGAGATGGTTCAAGGAGCGAGAACAAACTGCCCAGCTTACTGAGAAAGAAAGGTCTTATAAGAGATATTTTCTCTAGTTAAAGTTCCCCTCTCATCAGTGACCATAAAATTTGACCTTGACTTTGACCTTGTGTTGACCTTCATGTTTCACCTTGCCTAAACAGTTTGATATTGAGTGTAATTTAATGTTTCCTTTAGACAAGGGTCTGTGCGAGATCGAGGAAGGGTTCATCAGGTCGTTGGCGCACTGCGTACCATGGGCGGCCCGTGGAGGCAAGTCAGGCTCCACCTTCTGCAAAACTAAAGGTAAACATTCACTACTGGTGTGAGATAGAGCAAAAGATGTAAAACTTTTGTTACATGCAGAAACAACACTTAAAACGCAGCGATTTTTCTAGGCAACTGTTACCCATCATGTAGTGACGAAACGTATTATATTAATTAATTAAACGAAAATATTACAATATTAAAGTACACAATACAATTAGTAAATGATAAAGACAGAAGTCAGGTGAATTTATTATAGCAGTACTGGTTATTACAAAGACAACAATGCCCTAACGCAGTCACTGAGAAATGCGTACCGAACCCTTTTTTTTTTTTCGAAGTGTGTAGTTGCTGTTAGCCCTACTGGCTTTTACAGCCTAACCGAGAGGGATGGCGAGCGCAGAAGCTCTGCCGATGGGTGGGCCCGTAGAAGGGCCCTGCTGCGTCGGGGGAAAACGTTGCTCTAAGGGCGCCTCCTGCGAGGCTCGGACCTAGGCTTAGAGCAACGTTTGCTGCTGCTGAAAAAGACAATTGGACAGGTGCTTAATCTTGACGCCCATGGGTCCGCGACTGGGAGCTGCGGCCGGGGTGCGTCAGATAGCGGGGGAGCGTACCGAACCCGAGCGCTCGGCTCCTTGTATAGCACCCATAGTGCGCCCTCGGACGCACGTCCCTTTATTGTTTGTTTCTATTTAACTAAACTTTCTATTTAATCAACTGCCTTAGCAACAAGTACATACGTCTACTTCCGTCAAATACATCCATATAAAAACCTATATACATATGGACAAAATAGCTGACGTCACTGACTTCCTAGTAAAATCCAAATACAGGGACAGTGATTTACTTCTTCCAAACAGACTAACATGTTCTTTTTAACAGATCCGCACTGCCCGACAGCTCCAATAATAATGTTAACAAATGGGTCGATTGCTTCTATTTATAAATTCCATTCGTAATTAGTTACAGGTGACAATCGTTTATTTAACTATCTTCACAATGATTAATTATACATTTTTTGCAATAATTTTAAGATAATGTAATTTTCTCATTATATTCAAAATCAAATCAAAATCAAAATCAAAACTATCTTTATTCAAGTAGGCATATTACAGCACTTTTGAATCGTCAAATTATATTTTTTTTTCCACACTCTGATTCTAATATACATCTGATGACGGTACTCATGATCGGCTTAAAATCTAAAGTTACGAGGGTTCCTTCGCGCCCTGATCCGAGAAGAACCCACAACAAACTCAGTCGGGTATTTTTTTTTTCCCATCATCATTACAATAACAAATTAGTTTACTATATTTTAATTAAAATTAGAGCAATTTGTTCACTCCCAAGCGTTTCTATCGTCTAGGTAATCTTGCAACTTATAATACGATTTTTCTATCAACTTTCTTTTAACAAAGACTTTGAATTTATTAATTGACATCTTTAGAACGTCTTGTGGGAGTTTATTATAGAAACGTATACAGTTACCCTTAAATGAGTTGTTAATCTTATGCAGCCTACTAGAATTTATAACAAGTTTGTTTTGTGAATGAATTGTGAATGAACAATATTGTGAATGAACAGTGATTATTGGTGTATCCTGCGTAGTTCCCTACACCGTAGGATAATGGAGAAACATGTTCTCAGTGAGAGTCTATATCCCGAAAGGAGTAATTGCCTAAAAATCTCAAGAAGTAGGGAAAATCGTAATGTCAGCTTTTTTATTTCAGATGACAGATACGTGCTGAAGGAGATGACGAAACCCGAGTGGCAGCAGTTCCTGGAGTTCGCACCGCACTATTTCAACTACGTCACCAACTGTCGACAAAGAAAACTGCCCAGCTTACTCGGTAAACTCTTTTTTTATGCTGACTGTACCTAAAGTCATCAGTTTATTGAAGTGAAACTTCTTTAGACGCACGGAGGTAAAATTTTGTTCGGATGAAACGCGTGATTAGCGTCACGAAGATGTGCAACGTTTTTTATGCTATTTCGTTTGAACGTTAGGTAGTTTCAATATTTACAAATAACATGTCTTATTTTAATTTGCCACTCGTCATTTAATAATTTAGTATACACAAAATAAAAATATTCACAATTTCTTTGAGATTTCAATAAACTATTTGTAATAATGTTCGACTAAACTTTTAATATTTTAATGACAGTTAAATTCCTTTGTCCCTCTGGTGGTGTATTCCTGACCCAGAAATCGTATGTGGTTAGTGGACTGTATAAGAGGAGGGGGAATTCTATCTAATAAAGTTAATTCTGAAATGTAAAGTTTTAGAATTGTATAAATATAAATAAGACTTAAAAATTTGTTTGCCAAAGGGGCTTCACTTCTGACATGTGTACTTGGCACGCACGCACTTTTACTTTTTTACCATACTTATTTTACTAACGTTTTAACACTAGCAAGATTAAGAATATTGTTGGTAACGTCATTACGGAATAAATCTTTCTTTCTTTCTTAATAATATTTTGCATGTGTGTTTTGTATGTTGAGGTAAATCCAAAACTGATTGCGGTATTTTATTAAAAATGCGTAAAAATGCCCTTAAATCTGAAATTACATGTGTATTTTTTTTTTATTACTTATGTATATTCGTATTCAATTTTATTTCTCAGCTCGTATTCTTGGTGTGTTCAGTGTGGGCGGTGCAGGCAGTGGGGTTTTAGTCATGGAGAATGTATGGTGAGTGGCGACATTATAATTTTATTCAGTCAGTGTTTGCTGTCAATTTAAAAAAAAAAAAAATAACCGTGTAACATAAAAAAAGTTTATCCCAATTCCTACCCCATTTTACCTTTTGGACTCTTCTCACTGGTGATGGTCCCGTTGGCTACGCTAGCGGGCCCATCCAGGTCCATTCGGGTATCGCTACTGCCATTGAGTCGTCGTTATCGTCACCAACGCCTACGTCAGGAGGCGGTGACAGCAGAAGCTCCCGAGGCAGGGGACGCCCAGTGTTTGGCTGCTCTCGGGTTCTGGCTGGCAATACTGTGGAAGTGTGTGTGTGTGTGGGGAGTTCTCCGCGTGGCGAAACAACACCAAGTTCCGGACGAACACTTCCACGGTAGACGTCATTTTGACGTACCGCCTACTATCATACATAGGCACTTGTACTGCTGGATTTGCAGCCTACTCTGGTACCCTGAAGGAATAACAGGCAGAGGCCGCATACGTCAATCTGTAGCGAACGTAGGCTCTGTAGACCTTCAGTTTGGCTTTTACTGGGAGACTTGAGGTAAAAAGCGGCCGCAGCAGCGACCGAGCCGCCGCAGCCTGGCCCACGGCGTGAATCACCGTATCGCTCAGGCGTAGCACACGATCGATGCAGCACCCCAAGTAGCGTATTGAGGTATGCCAATCTACGTCCTGCCCCCCGATATTCAGGTGGCGATGCGGCTCATAACGGCCAAACATATGACCGACGTTGACAAACATCTTCCACCTGTCCAGCCAGTCCGGCAGCAGATCCAGAAGACGTTGTAATTTGATAACGGCGTGTTTAATGTAAGACGACGCGATGTATGCGCTGTCATCGGCATAGAGCGCCAACAGCACCTCCATTTTCCTCTCGCCCAGAAGATTGTCGCGGAGGGTAGATCATCCGTGTAAGCGGTGTAAGGGTGTGTCCAAGAGCTTCGCCAGGAAGCCGGGATGCCAGACACGGTCGAAGGCCTACTCCATATCTAAGAAGACCCCCATGACGCATCTGCCGCCGTTCATCTAGCAGGCGATGTGGTTTAAGGTTCTCGTCAGCTAAGTAAACGCTCGAACAATTTGGTTACGTGCGGTAATAGCGTGATGGGGCAATATCGAGGCGATTGGTTTGAGGAGAGTAATGTCCTTCCCCAACTTCCACGTCGTCGAGAAGTGGCCCGTACAGAGAATTCCGTTGAACAGCCTCGTGAGCGCTGCGAGGCCCCTCTTGTGTAGCTGCTGTAACGCAACAATTGGAACTCCGTCATCTCCCGGTGCCTTCCTCTTTGTATATAATACCAAAGAGAAAGAAACCATAATAACCTTTAACGTAATCTTAAAATAGATGGCGCTGCACAATTTTCTAATTCACAAATAATAATACCAAAAAACCCTTAAAAATTATTTTTAATAATACACGCCAGCCCCATTTAAACTTATAAACTAAGACACTTAATTTTCGTTGTATTCTATAAAATAAATTATCTATAATACTATTATACAGGGAGAGTGCGTGTATAGTAGGAATTTATATAATGAACAGGTACGGTTCCGGCGGTGCCGGCGTGGAGCAGAGGTTCGACCTGAAGGGTGCCAGCAGGCAGAGATTAGCAGCGGGCGCTGCAGCAGCACCCCCGACCACCGCAGTACTTGTTGACGAGAACTTACTGAGACGTGAGTTGATTGTAAAAAATATGTATATACAAAAGTATTTAACGGTCTCGCTTTGCTACTAATGTATATTATATGTGTGCGTTTTAACTTAGGTGTCCATTTAGTAAGTAGCAGCCCATTAACTGGACTGCCTCATTTGTCTAGTGGTTAGCATGTTCGACTGCAGACATGAGGTCCTGGGTCCTGGTTCGAGTCCCAGGTCGGGCCAATCCAAAAATGGATATTGAGTTTTCTATTAAGATGCTCTCAATATTTGCCCGAAGTTGGGAAGTTGGCGGTGTGATCCACCCCCGTGCCTCGGAGAGCACGTTAAGCCGTCGGTCCTGCGCCCGATCTCTCTCCGGTTGTGTCGGATTACCGTCACATCGGACTATGAGAGTGAAGGAATAGAGAGTGCACTTGTGTACTATGCCTGCCAATCCGCAGTGGAGCAGCGTGGTGGGTCTATGCTCTAAAAACCCTCTCTCATATAAGCGAGGAGGCCTGTGCCCAGCAGTCCATTTAGTACTTTACTACAATACATGTGAACGTGACTTGCACGTATGTGTTACAGGTACAGTCACGTTTGTATGCGTGCGCGTGCGGGTGATGATTATCCCCGTGCATGGGCGCTGAGAGAGAGAATACACTTTATTGTATTACATAGATACAGTAACTTAATCATAAAGTACAAAAAGGCGGCTTTATCGCTAAGTAGCGATTTCTTCCAGGAAATGCGAGAGTTTAGGATATTTTGTTACGAAAACGGGTAATTGGTGTCTAAAATGTACAATATGAAGAAAGAATAAAGCATAGACATCATCATTAGTGGGTTCCATAAATCAATCTCCAAACTGTGGGCTTTGGTGGGTAATATTGGTGCAAAAAACTTTATTAATTAACTTAGATTATAATGTTCAATCACTTAATGTTTCCGATATCAATTTACACAAACACATTAACAATAATAGTTAGGAACGCGACAGTTTCAACAGTCTACCACACCGGCGGGCCTTCACTCAACAATTCCAGAACCCACGCCGGCTTGTGACACATTGACTCTGTTTAGCGTCGATAGATAGATGGCGCCGGTGTTCCGCAAACTATTTGACTCCGACATTAGTCGTTTAAGTGGACAGGGAGCGATAGTGATTTAAAGATGTTTTTAAATACATCCAAAGATTTAGCCTCTCTGATCGACAGAAGTAGCTCGTTTCATAACAGGGATTGAACCACTACCGCAAATGATTGCCCAAAGAACATAGATTTGTGAGGAATAACATTTAGTTTGAGGCTCCGGTATGGCCTTGAACAGCTTCTGTGCGAATCATTAAAAACAAAATGTTCTTTGAGATAGGCTAGAGAAAAAATAAATTCCAATAGTAGCATGTCAACTTGCTCGGATGTATGGCGTGGGTGGGTGCATTAACACGCGTTCCTTTGTTTGTCGTTTTGTGTGCGGATAGCTGACACTTATCCTTGTGCCCTATACAAGGTTCCAGTTGCGTGTGTCCAATGAGGTGTGTGTATGTGTGTGGCAGTGCGTTGGGAGCGGCAACTGGCGGTTGGTGGGCGTGGTGCACGGGCGTTGTGGGCAGGCGTGGAGCGCGACACGCGCTTCCTGGCCGACAACGCGGTGATGGACTACTCGCTGCTGCTGGGCATAAGGCACACCACGCTGGTTCTGGGCATTATCGGTAAGCACAATACGCATCCATATAAATGCTCCCCCACTCACTTGTAATGAGACCTTACAAACTATTCGCCTGATTGATTTAAAGTTCCAGCTGGAATAATTGGCTGGTATAACAACTTCTCTGTTAGTATACCCTGGATTGATTTAAAATGTCCATCCGGGGTATTTCACAACCAAGTTGTTGGGTACGGGCCTCGAGGCAATGCCTCATTACTCGGGCTAATTTTCTCAGGCATCGATGATGCCCGGTATTTGTTTCTGCCTGTCATTCTAACGGGCTGGTTCCCACTAGCTTACTCCGGCGGGACCATCCAGGTCAATCCGAGTTCTGTCACTGCCGTCGAGTCGTCAACGCCGTCATCTTTACCCACACCTGGTGGTGGTGACAGCAGGAGGTAGTGCACGCCCAATACTTACAGATCTAGGATGCTGGCTGGCAATGCCTTGGAGGTGTGTGTGCGGGGAGTTGTCCTTGTGGCGGAACATGTTCCTCGCCAACTGCCGGACGAACACCTCCACGGTTAGCGTCTTGGTGTCACGATGAATGACGTCATTCCTGACGTACCTCGGAGCTCCTACTATGAGGCGTAGGCACTTATTCTGCTGAGTCTGCAGACTCTTCTTAAAATGTGTGTGTGTGTGCAAGTTCCACAATCCATTTTACCCTCACACAGTTATTAGAAATCACTATTATTATTTTAATATATTTTTATATGGAGATCGTTGTTGTTGATACCGGAAGATGTCTCAAGTTTAATGACAACTTCCGATTATGGTTGTTGTTTTGACGTCGACTATGATTAATACGAGTATTTTTCGAGTGAGAGTACACTTGTTTGCGAATAATTCTTCAACGCCATCTATTGATAGGTTACGTGAATGGTTTACTTTCTATGTAATGGGTTTAAGATAACATTGATCTAGATAGATTTAATTGCCTCAGATTACATCAGAACTTTCACGTGGGACAAGAAGTTGGAACACCTGGTGAAGAAGAACCTTGGATCCGGTCAGCCGACAGTGGTATCCCCGGAGCAGTACAAGAGGAGGTTCTGTACCGCATGTCGGAAGTACTTCCTCCACTGTCCTGAACATTGGGAGCATCTATATACAGAAACATAACTTAAACCTCATTAAAAATTGCGTGGAAGACTTGATGGTAAGTGACTCTTGCGTAATAACTAAGGCACGCTATTAGTTTGAAAATAGTCGAACTAGAACCGACGTATACATATTTAGCGAGTTACTACGTTATTATTTTCCAGCGTCAATATACTTGTGTTTTCAAGTAATATAGAGCAATGTGTAAATTAAATTATTTAAGCCAATTAATAATAAAATCAAAGTTTTATCTAAGTTACCATTTGCTTTAATTTGAAAATATATAATATTATTGATTCGTTCATAACAAAATGTCTGTAAAGTCGGTCTGCGGACGATAATTTTACGTGAGTGTCATAAGAAAACACTTCTGAAACATTATTGTTCTAGTAAACAATGGATCTAGGCCCATCGCGCCTCTCTACCAACAATTTATAAGACGTTAAAAATGTTTCTAAAAAAATTGCTCATTTTTTAACAATTGAATCGTTAATAATGTCCTTTTCAATTTATAAGCTCAAATTCAATAATATTAAAGATCACAGTAGACGACACGTGTTATTAACATTTTATTAATCTGTTATGAGAAATTCTACAGCGCCATCTATGTAACGAGTTTAAGAAGTTCGTACTAGATGGCGTAGGAGTTGACTTTCACAATCAAAGTGAAACTCTTTTTCCATCTTCTCAAATTAAATCCATAACAGATTACACAGATAACCAGTTTTTTTTTGAAGTGAAACGTCTTCAGGCGCATGAGGCGTAAAAAAATTTCGGATGAAACGCGTGATTTAGAGTCACGAAGACACGCAGCGTTTTTTGTGCTTATTTTGTATTTTGTTTGAAGATTTGGTGGATTTAATATTTAAACTATTTTTAATTAATAATTTATAATATTGACAAAAAACACGTGGCATTTTTATTTTATTTGAGATTTAAATAAATTAATTCTACAAAAATTTCGACACTTAATGACAATTCAATCCTTAACATATCTCCCTTTTTCCCTCCCTCTAATTATCGAAAATGTAAACTTCTTTTACATTTGTATAAATATAAACAAGACCTAAAAATTAGTTTGCCAAAGAAGTTTCACTTCTCACTTTGAAAAAGGTACCTTTACATGTAACGAGTTTAAGAAGTTCGTACTAGATGGCGTAGGAATTACTATGAAAGTGAAACTTTTTTCCATCGCCTCAAATTTAATCCGTAAGCCGACTTTACAGATTATCATTTTTTTTTTGTTTTATTGTCCCACTACTGGGCCTCCTCACTCAAAGGAAAGAGGGGTTTTAGAACATAGACCCACCATGCCCCTAAACTAAAAAAGAAAATGGCGTACAAGATAAAAATCTTAAAATCTATAAATTAATTAGATCAGCTTAATAGTGAGAATATAGTTTAATTTTGTTAAGAACTTTCTAGAAACTATTTTCTATGAATACATATTGTATTATAAAATGTAATAGACAATTTTGTTTTTTTTTTACACTTTTGTACTTACGCCGTTCTTCCTCTCGTCAAAATTCAATATAAAAATTGGCGTATTTATTTTTTTTTTATTATAAATAATTGGAAAATGATCTCTTGCGGTTGGAATTGGAATCATGTATTTGAAAATTAAGAGGAATTACTTTTATGAATGCATTCCAAAGTTTATATGAATTGTATTAATTTATTAATAATAATAATTTACACTTGAAAAGTGAAATGTGAAATAAAATTTTATGCAAATGATTTATTTTTATTTTTAAACTCTTTAAGATATGTAACAGCCTATTGAGATCTGTGGTTGGTCTGTGGTTGGGGTTGGTCTGTGGTTGGCTGTCAAACTGACAAGTACTAAAATCACCTGTTCCCTGTACATTTTATTTAAATAATAGATAAATACAAAATAATTACTACAGATTTTGTTAGTTATTAGAAATATTTATATATAATTGTATAAAAGTTAATAAGTTTACACTTTCGAGAGATTTAATCGTGCATTCAGAACAGAGGAACAATCGACTTGTGCAAGTTTGAATGCCAACGGCAAAACTAATTGTGGGTATTGCTTTTGATTTCATTATATTGTCAATAACAATAAAATGCAACTTTTACTGTTATCTCCAAATAAAAGTAATACTTCTGTATAGTATAGTGGCAATTTCTGACAATATTTTGCTAGCCCTATTCCAATTTCATAAGTTAGAATATTTCTTCTTTTTTTTAT
>JACTOM010000830.1:12153-56633 GCA_015832385.1 Elymnias hypermnestra | reverse complement strand
TTAATAAAGTGTTTGATTGCACCAACATTACCAATGGGCGCCCACAGAATAAGAAATTAAATAATGGATCCAATTAATAACGATGTCGGCGGAGAACCCTACGCCCCTGTGCTTTATGCTTCTCCGTTCTCTCTTATTCTCCGACATATGTATATATAAACATAATCTGATGTAACACTTTGTGTAAGATGATTTTGTATAGCTTATAAGAAAACATCACCAGTGTGTATAGATTTGGCTGATGCAGGGTCATTTGTTTTGGTTACTGTATTTGAACATATACCATGAGTGTGTATAACTAGAGTAGTAAATAACCGAAGTTTTAAAATATATTAAGATTTATAAAAAACGAACAATATTCGCTTGTTGAAACCTGTGCACAACTTGCACTGGAACAGTGTGGTAGGTCTATGTTATAAAACTCTCTCTATTATGAGTGAGGAGACCTGTCAGACCCAGCAGTGGGACTTTAATAGGCTTTTACATGCTTTTAAATATATAAACAAAAATTATTATCACTTATAATATACTACAAAATGTAAATAGGCCTTTTAATATTCCAATCTCTTTATTAGACTTCTAGCTAAGTCTGAATATTATTTGATAACTATTAATTTCTTTTGAATTTCTGGAATTTTATTTTTTATATCAATATGAATAAAATTTTCTACATATTTGAACACAAACAAAATTGGTGTGTCACTCAAATGTTTTGTCAAATACCCTCATTTTATACTAAATCAATGTGCTTAATTCAAGAGGGTTAAATATATTTTTTTAATCAGCTTACCAAACCTGATGGTAGATAACTAATTGAGTAAATATCATGAAATTATGCTCTTTACGGAATACATAGTATATGATTTTATCATGAATAAAAATTAGGAATACTTAAGAAAAGAACAAGTAATATCCTCTTGTTAACTTAGCCGATCCGAAGCGGGGTATTTCAAATCCCCCATAATTTAGTTTTAATTTAATAACTTGAATATTAGAAATATTCTGTTTATATGGTATGCACGTGATATAGCGATTACTCTATTTCAGGTATCCATACAAATGAGCTGGGGTCTTTTGGTACCCCCTTTCGGAGTACTCGTAAATTTTTTTATATTTAGGGCCGAAAAGGTTAAACCTATTGCATAGATTTTTTCTATACTTTACTTATAAACGTTTTACGTGAGCTTTGAATAGATGGCGCTGCCAAATTTTACACTCAAACTAATTTCTGAAAAATCTATAGTACCATCACTTACAAGTAAAAACAAATGTATTTGAACTTGAATAGATGAATAAAAGAATTCTATTATTAATAGTTTGAAATTTCAACGGTATATACAAGGTGTAAGGAGACCGCACCCGAAAACGAAGACAGATGATAGTACTAATGACACCATTGATCGTAACTTTAGATTTTAAGCCGATCTTGAGTACCGTCATCAGATGTATATTAGAATCAGAGTGTGGAAAAAAAATATAATTTGACGATTCAAAAGTGCTGTAATATGCCTACTTGAATAAAGATATTTTTGATTGATTGATTGGTTGATCCCACTGCTGGGCACAGGACCGCTCGGTTTGAGGCAGATTACACATGCTACCACAATTACTCCTTTTGTTTCTACTCTCAAAATAGCAGTCGAGTCAAACCGGGATTGCTCTGCGGCAAGTGTTTCTTTCTACCCTCATAATTGAAGTCTAGTTAAATCAGGACACAACCGCGGGTAAAATTTCTTTCTACCATCATAATTGAAGTAAAGTCAAGTGAGTTAGTGCCCCGAGTAAAATTTCGTTCTACCCTCATAATTAACGTCGAGTTAAATCGGGACATAACTGCGGTTAAAATTTTTTTCTACTGTCATAATTGAAGTAAAGACGAATGGGTCAGTTTCGTAGGTAGGTAGGTACCCTCATAATTGAAGTCGAGTCAAAGCGGGATAGTCCCGCAGCAAACATCTTTCTACCCTCAAATTGAAGTCAATTTAAAGTAGGATATTTTCGTTGATCCTCAAAATTTAACTTAAGGTAGGATAATTCCGTGGATAGTTTTTGTTTCTACCTTCAGAATTGAAGTACAGTCAAGTGGGTAGATCGTAAGTTATCTTTCTACCCTCATAATTGAAGCAGACTCAAAGCGGAATAACTCCGCGGCGAACATATCTTTCTACACTCAAATTGAAGTAGGATATTATTGTATATAGTTTTTGTTTCTACCCTCAAAATGAACTAGAATTAAGGTAGCATATTTCCGTGGGTAATTTCCTTACTATATACTAATGGATATACGTATCTATGTATGTATCTTTGTCCGTATGTATTGATGTTTAAGTATTATTAGTCATCCCACTTTTTAGGGTTCCTGGAAGAGATGTGGTGGATAAATAAAAAATTAAGTCAAGGATTAGGATATTTTTTTGGGTAATTTTTGTTTCTATCCACCAAAATGCTAGTGGAGTCAAGTTACTTCTAAAACTTGTACAGGTAACTTCTGTCTACACTCAAAATCAAATGAGTATAAATAATTAACACTGCGATCTCGTGGTAAATAAATGATATTTAATAAATTATCTTATAAGTAGCGGTGTTCGGCCGACGTGATTGCAAACGGCGTGTGTGTCCGTCTGTCTCATCAGGTGGGATCTAGCGCGGAGCTGAGGGAGTGTAATCGCTCTAAACCCGACAGCAGCTCCCTGCAAGAAATAAACTTCTTTAGGGCAAATTGTTGACTGATGAAACGCGTGATTAGCGTCACGAAGGTGTGCTGCGTTTTTATGCTAATTCGTTTGAAAGTAATATAGTTTTAATATTAAAAAATAACATTTTTTCTAAATTTAATACTATATAGAAAATCGAGTGAATGAGCTGTGGTTAACATTATCTACGTATGGGGTGAGTGGTAATCTGATTCATGCATTAAGTCTCTCTATGAGGGTTCTGGTGCTTGTGTCAGAATAAACGAGACGTACACGGAGTGGTTTCCTGGCGAAAGAGGTGTTGCGATAGGGATGTGTTGCATCACCATGGCTGCATTTACAATAATAATAGCTAGGAACGCGACAATTTCAAAATTCGATCGCACCGGCGGGCCGTCACCCGAGAACTACCGAGAGACGCGGGCCGGACTGCCACTTATTGACTATGCCCCATGCCGATAGACAGATGGCGCCAACGTTCCAAAGACAATTGCACACGGACCAACGATCCACAGACTATTGCACTCCGACATATATATAAACCTTCCTCTTGAATCACTTTATTGCTAAAAACTACATCGAAATCCGTTCCACACACGATACGGATCAGCTGCTGTCACATTTAGGCTGATATTTGTGTTTTCTTTTATTTTTCATAAATTATCATGTTATGTTTAGAGCAAAAGGACTTTGAGGAATGCCCTTTTGTTGTTAACCGCAGTCAGTAAAAAAAGGTTTTGGAAGAGTAGTTCCAGCCCTACCAAATAACTCTCCTGGCGCCCAAATTTGGATATACTTAGTTAAATTTAGTAATAATTAATTAGGCAATTAGTTGAGACACTACTTCATAAGAATCAATGGAAGTAAAGTCAAGTGGGTTAGTGCCGTGGGTAAATTTTCGTTCTACCCTCAATAATTAAAGTCGAGTTATCGGCATGACCGCAAGTAAATTTTTTTTCTACCATCATAATTGAAGTAAAGTCGAATGGCCTAGTATCGTAGTTAATTTATCTTCCTACCCTCAGAATTGAACTCAATTTAATGTGGGATATGTCCGTGGTAATTTTTGTTTCTACCCTCAGAATTGAACTCTATTTAATGTGGGATATTTCCGTGGGTAATTTTTGTTTATACCCTCAGAATTTAAGTACAGTTAAGCGGGTAGACTCGTAGGTGAGTTATCGTTCTACCGTCATAATTGAAGTAGACTCAATGCGGGATAAATTCGTGGTGAACAAATCTTTCTACACTCAAATTGTGTGATAATCACAAGCATTTTACTACACCTAAAAGAGTAACAAATGGCTAAAAGATCTAATCCTATGTAATGATATTCACCTAAGCGATGTCTCGGCTACAGTGGCGGCGTGCCGAATGTCGGTGGCCGCGTTGGTCTGCATATTCCTTAGAGATCGCACCTCTTCCTGAGACTCTGCCAACTCCTCCTGGAGAGATACAAAATGACATTATTTTTGATTTGAAACATGTACTGACGCATGCCGTGGCGATGCGTCACCACGTCGTATCTCTTCCCCCACCCGTTTCGGCGAACGGTGTACATAAATAAACAATCACAGTGTAACTATATATAACTTAAAAGGTACAATAAAGATTTTTGTATACGCATTGGTATATGTGAGTCTGAGTGTGCGGGTGTGCTTGTTTGTGTTTGCATATAAATAAACGATAACAGAGTAAAATTAAAAAGTACAATCAAGATGTCTATATGGGCATTAAAGGTTTGTGTGTATGTCTGTGTGTGTATGCTTGAAATTTGACTAATGTTGTTTGTAGTATAAGTATAGGATAGCGTATAGTGTAGTTTAATATATATAGTATAGTGTATAGTGTTATATAGTTTTGCATTTAGGTTTAAATGTTTCTTAATTTTGTAGTTGTTTATTTTCCCTTCTTTAATTGTGACTTCGTTAGTATTTAGAATCTAGGATATAGTTTCAATATAGTTTTCTACTTTTGTAATTTTAAGTCGCAAGGGTGTCTGTGAAGTAACTTAGGTTCTCCCTGAAAACCAGCGTCGCAGCTTGCTGCGGCTTCGAGCTGAGTGGCGAACCTTATTTGCTTCACAGATATATATTTCTTCTTCTTTTTTATATTATTTATTGTAAAAAGTGTGAAAGCAAATAAAAATTTTATTTATTTATTTATTTATTTATGCGTGCTTATTTGTGTGTATATATAACAAAACAATAACAAAGTAAACTTAAAAGGTACAATCAACATGTTTGTATAGGCATTAGTGTATGCGTGAGTTTGTGTGTGTTCTACTAAAAAATAAAGTGGCACAAAACTCTGTGGTTATTCTTCAAAACATAGTATTTATAAATCAATATTAGTCTTTCATATACATTTTCATCTTTTAAATATGTATATGAATGGTATTAATATCTTATTTACCTCCCAAAAAAATAATTCAGGGGATTCTGTCTCATATCTTATCATATTGTGACCAGACAACACATGGAGATCTATTACACAATATTAACAATGATAAAAATGAATTGGACAGACCTATGGAACAAGGACTTTAATGTAAATGTGAAAGGGATTTGGTATCATACCATGCAGTCGAGAACCATCCAATCTTGGATTGACAGCTGTTCATTTAAACATTAGGACACTGTACATGATCTGTGGCTATGTTCAGGATGCATTCCAACGAATAATTGTAATTTCCTGTGCTGCACTTGGGCACCCTTTAATGGAGTCTATTGCGCGTCCGTAGATTTAGAAAAGGCCTATGATCGAGTGGTGAGGAATGAGTTGTGGTCAACGTTATCTACGTATGGTGTGAGCGGTAATCTGATTTAAGCATTGAAGTCTCTCTATGAGGGTTCTAGTGCTTGTGTCAGAATAAACGAAAGAGGTGTTCGACAGGGATGTGTTGCGTCACCATGGCTGTTCAACCTTTTCATGGATAAATGTTTGACAGATTTAAAAGAATGTATGTATGGGTTAAGAATGAATGAATTAGTCATCAAATGTTTACTCTACGCTGATGATCAAGTAATACTTGCGTCATCCGCTAACGAGCTTCAGGAGATGCTAAATATTATGAATGAAGCTTTGAAAGGGAAAGGAATGAAAGTGAATGTAAACAAAACGAAAGTTATGCTTTTTGAACGAGATGAATCTATGATGAATGGCAATATTTTGATAGATGGGGAACAAGTGGAAGAGGTGAAAGAATTTGTATACTTGGGATCTAAATTTACAAAAGATGGAACATGTGAAAGTGATATCGAAAGGAGAGTGAATGCAGGGAATATGGTAAATGGTGCTCTGCATGCTTTTATGAATAGCCAGATGGTGTCTCAAAGGGCTAGACTGGCAGTGCATGCTGGAGTGTTGGTGCCAACACTTATGTATGGTAGTGAAAGTTGGGTATGGCAGAAGAATCACAAAAGTAAAATAAATGCGGTAGAGATGAGAGCGTTGAGAAGCATGAGTGGATTAAAACTGAGTGACAGAGTGAGAAATAGTGTGATAAGAGAACGTTGTGGTATAAAAGAAGACGTAGTGACTAAAATTGAAAAAGGTATGCTTAGATGGTTTGGGCATGTAGAGAGAATGAATGAAAGGAGACTGACAAAAAGGATTTATGAGTCAAGAGTGAATGCGAAAGTTGGAAGGGGAAGACCAAGGCGAACGTTCCTGGACCAAATCCAGGACATTTTAAATAAGGGTCAGGTCAAGAGTACTCTAAACCGACGAACTTGTATGAAAGGTTTAATGAGAATGAAAGAAGCGAAGGAGATATGGAAGGATTGTGGCAAGTGGAAGGATGTGTCTCTGCCTACCCCTATGGGAATAAGGCGTGATGTTATGTATGTGTATGTATGTATGTAGTTTTTAATTGTAATAGTAAATATTATGAATGAAGCTTTGCAAAGAAAAAAATTAAAGTGAACGTGAACAAAACGAAAGTTATGCTTTTTGAAAGAGATTAATTTATGATTAATGGCAATATGTTGGGGAACAAGTGGAAGATGTGAAAAAATTAGTATACTTGGGATCTAAATTTACAAAAAATAGAACATGTGAAAGTGGTATTGAAAGAAGAGTGAATGCAGGGAATATGGGAAATGGTGCAGATGGTGTTTCAAAGGGCCAGACTGGCTGTGCATGGAGGAGTGTTGGTGCCAACACCTATGTATGGTAGCGAAAGTTGGCTATGGCAGAAGAATCACAAAAGTAAAATAAATGTGGTAGAGATGAGAATTATGAGTGGATTGAAATTGAGGCTAAAGTAAGAAATAATGTGATAAGAGAATGTTTAGATATAAAAGAAGATGTAGTGACTAAAATTGAGAAAGGTATGCTTAGATAGTTTGGGCATGTAGAGAGAATGAATGAAAGGAGACTGACAAAAGGGAATTATGAGTCAAGAGAGAATGGGAAAGTTGGAAGGGGAAGACTAAGGCGATCGTTCCTGGACCAAATCCAGGACATTCTAAACAAGAGTACTCTAAACCGACGCACTTGTATGAAAGATTTAATGAGAATGAAAGAAGCGAAGGAGATAGGCAAGGATCGTGGCAAGTGGAAGGATGTGATCTCTGCCTACACCTATGGGTATTACCTTTTTATACATTTGTTCATGTAAACTTTAATCATAATATGTAATTGTTTCTTTTAAGGTGTACAATAAAGGGTATTATTATTGTAGTGACAAGTGATTTCTATTTCAACTTATAGTTATAAGCTTGTTTTGAAAGTTTGAATTACTGCTGTTATTAAGAAAAGTAACATCTTTTAAGTCATTATTAATACCTCTTTTTTTATCTCTGAATAACAATAACGTCTTCGCCTTCGTCTTAACAGAATACATACCTTCAATTTCTGTATTTCGTTTTTCAGTTTGGAAACGTTTGTCTCGGCTTCTGTTGCTCGTGCCTATAATGATATATAATTAAAAATACGATTTTCATCTTACGTTTCGAAGTTATTAACTTTTTGCTTTCGAATTATTCGATATCTTTTAAATAATCTGAAATTCCACGAGTAATTGGAAAAAAAAATCGAATAATTCGCGAATTAATTGAATATCTCTGGATATTCAATTGTTTATCGAAATATTTGACTAACGAATAATATACTTTTCGTTTAAAAATGAATTATCCAAAGCATAAAATTGCTCATTTGTCGGTACCATGAAAAAATCTAGATGTTAATATTGGCAAGAGATTAGGAAAATATTTTTAACAGAAAATGAAAGATTACTTTCCACAGCTAGCGATATTGTATCTGATAAAAGAACTTCATTATAACCCGATTCAGTATTGTATTTAATATTTTTAAATATAACATAATTTCTGTTATTTCAGTCTCTTTAAAATAAAAATCATAATAATTGTTCTATTTGTGTCAACATGATTTCAATAGAATTTATGTAGATTTATATTTGAACATAAGAAACTCTTCAGTGAATATACTCAAAAATTCAAAAAAAAAATTGGAAAAAAATAGAAAAAATTTTTTTTTCCAATTATTCGGGAACTTTGGAAAGAACGCACAACTCTGGTAACAATATATTTTTTCTATAACAAACTGCTAATTTAAAAGGTGTCACTTTTTTAAAATATTAATCAAATAAAATTGTAGAAATATAGGAGTGAATGTGTTGCTCTATTAGAATAAAAATCTTAATAAAGTATGATGATAAAAAAAGTGACACCCAACTATGTTTGTTGTGGGCTTCTTCTCTGGACGCGAAGGTCCTTGTAACTCTAGATTGTAAATCGTTCTATGATATCGTTATCACTCGTATATTGGAGTGATATTCAAATATGCTGTTCGTAAATGATTGTACCGTGAATTTGTGACCAGACAGACTTAATATGGTGTCCCCTCTCAAGGAAACAGTCTTTAGGACGTTATTCAGAACAGCCGATTGCAAACAACACAGCGTGGCATAACTACGGAACAAAAGGTGGGTGATTCATTTGTTTCCATTCGACAGCATTTAATCACCTAGTCTTTATTAAGTAGAATACCCCTAATACAGTCCACAAAGCTCTTTCGATTCCTGAGTCGATCAGTCCCAAATTATTTTGGCCTTCGGCCACCAAAATTATTTGGACTCGAATCCAAAGGATATCCAACGTATGTAAAAGACTTATTTGAATAAAGACATTTTTACTTGAATCAACTCATATACATATATGCAAGGTGTTGGAAAACCGCTCCCGAAAACGAAGACAGGTGATAGTACTAATGAAAAAATCTATTCTGATTAAAAAAATATATCATGTTTTAAAATTGCTACCACGCTCTCGAACGCACGGTTCAAGGCACTTGGCTATATTTAGTCGATTCTTGTACACTCATAGGCAGCTGCAACGTGCGGTTCTTGACCCGAGCGTTAGCTGACTGTGTTTAATTATTGGTGTCTTTTTTTTTGTAAAGTATCGTATTTTTTATGACACTAGTTTCATTTAGCTGTACTAACATGGCGGAGATTAAATAATGATAATAAAACGTTTTAAAAATGTCATTTTTTTATCAGCATCGATCTTTTTATACATTCACAAACATAATTTATGGTTAGAACATTTATTTGATCTGTATGTATGTCTGAAAAGGTCAGTATATGGATTAGAGAACTTACAGCTGTATCCATGAGGTTGTTCTCTACACGGTGAGTAGCTGCTTCCAATTGTCCAGCATATTCACGGTCAGCCAGTCGCGCCTCATGCAGACGAGCCCTAAGAGCAGCCTCAGAAGCCCTAGCAGCTGCAGCCTCCGCCCTTAAGAGCGAGGCAGCTTCCCTGGCAGACTTAGCCTCCTCTTCAGCGCGAGACCTTCGACTGCGCTCCATGAACAACTCCGACCTACAAATACCAGCTGTTTTATCTACTGATTTTTCCTAGCTGATTTATTTATTTAAATCAATTTTTTTGCGGCACCTTTTCTAAATTGAATTTTTTTTTTCATAGTGGAGCTTTTTTTTTAAGATTTCTTTTTTTATTTATTATGTTTATTAAAGTACATCAACAACACATATATTTAACAATATAAAGTTGTACACATATTGTTGAGCTGTATCCAGCCTTTATAACACCTACTGTAAATTCAGGAAACCAGGATTGATTGTGGATATCAGCCGTCATTAATGTGAATTAGTTTTTGGTCCATATTGTGCAAGAAATCTCAGCAGTTATTGGTAAATCTAGATAATAGGTCTCGGGAAATCTAATAAGATATGTGTAATTGTAGTTCTTGTTATATTTTGTGAGAGCTCTAGCTCATAAACATGAGAAACTTTGCAATAAAACTAAATATATTGCTGATCAAGAGAAGACGTTTAGCCAGGTCTATTTCCATTAAGTCCAGTAGTCAGAAGCTAAAGGAATAATTAGGAAAAGGATTATCCAGAAGACTACTCACTCACTCAACAAATCAAAATAAAGTGCTACCTGGTTTGAGTCAACCAGACTACCACTTCAAGCTCTACCCCATTGAATTGCAGATCCTCTTAGTCATTGTCACTCAGGTTTTTAGAGCGGTTGAGGAACTCTAGTTAATCACTTTTAGATAAAGAGGGATACGTTAGGTCTCAGAGGGTATTCTGTAATTCAGAGTCTGTTTCAGGACAGAGAGCTGTTACGTATTCGTAACACCGACGAAAAAGAGATGGCGCTACTGTCAAGTATTGAGTATACTTTTGACTGGCTGTACACTATAAAATCTATGCTACTTTTGCTTTTTTTGTAACGTTTAACCTCACCAGAGTAAATAAGGTGTTAACTGTCTAACCGAAAACTTAATCCAATAGTATAATTATTTAAAACTATCAAAGATCAAGATGATTTTCTTCACGTCGAAGTTAGACGGGGGTAAGAGGAGCACTCTTACCCCCCGGCAGTATAGTTCAAACAAGTAATTAGACAAATATAGACTGTTCCTTTCCAAAGTCCCACAGTCCCAATGGGAGAAACTCTTGCATTGGGGTATGCAAAGGCATTACCTTTTTGCAAATTATAATTATGAATAAATTATATATTATAACAGAAACTTCTACTGTATATAATTTGAAAATCGTAATTATAAAAATATATTAATATTATTGCATGCCATTGTTGCTTGTGTAAATGTAACATCCTATTTACTACATCCTATTACAATGATTTGATTTGAATGATGAAAACTACAAGACTACTGGGACATCAGTCAGACTAAGTCAGAGTAAACTCACATGAGCTAAAACTGAATATTGTTCTTTAATTAATTACAATCAGTTGTTATAAAAATAAAAACTAACCTTGTACGTTCTAATTCTGAGATAATTTGTTGGAGCTGCTCGTCCTGATGTTCAGGCTCGGGAGATGTCCTCCCAGGATGTACTGGCAGAAAATCTGGAAGTCTCATGGACTCTGCACCTTTAAATACATAAACATGAATTGCATACAAATACCTATTGCCAACATGATAGTTTAGTACTAAAATGTATAGCATTTGAAGAATAAACCCTAAATGTTTAAAATCTGATGACCTTCCATTATGGTTTTTAAGAAACAACATAATAGATTCTAAAATGTGAGATTTCTGTGAAATAATTTCTTTCATAGAAAATCATTCAATTCATGTTCGGAAATGTGTATACTCACAAATATATTTATATGCTATATAATTCATCTGTACGTGTGTTCCTGAATTCCTAAACAGATGTTTTTAGGTCTTTATTGACAATTTGATTTGATGCATAACAAATTAAAATTGTGAACATGGAATAAATGATACATAAATAAAATTAAAAGGCTCATTTGCCATTTATACCGCAACATTTAAAATGGCAGAGGTGAGTGACAGATATGTAATATACTAGTGATAAACCTGATTTCGAAATGAATAAATATATATTCTGCATACTGAAATAAATATTAAATAAAAAGGTCTGCAGCTCAACAAAACTGCTTTACAACAGGACAGCCCTGAATCATTATTATGTACGATAATGATTTTCGGCTTCAGCTATCAGCTTATTACTATGATGCAGCATTAGTTAAGATTAAGATATTAAAATATATTTATTAACCATATGTACATATAGAACATGAATTATGAAAATGAAATGATAATATAACACTAAAGAAATTGCAGCACCAGATTATCATGCTCTGTTTGCTTGTTTAAGAGGAAATGTTTTACATTTAAAACATCACTAACAAATTGATTTGGAACTTAAATTCGCCAGAATTTAGTTGCCCATTACATATTATTATTATTTAATACAAAATCTTAAGAGATAATTCAGACAATGTTCAAAGGAGGCCTTATCGCTTGCAGCAATTTCCCTTTAAAATAATGTCTAATTAGTGTAATTGGTTGAGCTGGAAGGCTTGGGCATTCACAAGCTTTTAATCAGCTTGATTGTAACCAGTTTAGTTATTTGTAGATGACCTGGTACTGTAGACAAGATGACATTCTTAGTATGGTAATGTTAGAAGAACACATAAAAAATGTCAGTTTAAGATTGATATGTACAATGATAACATGAACAATTTTTAGTTTTCTATTTCTTTGATGTAGTGTTATCATACTTAGAAGGTTATTTTGATTAGGGGGGGAAGTTAACCAGTTTTTTTATACCATAAGGAAATTTCTCATTCTTTCTAAACCCTATTCTTTAAGAAAACCTAACAATAACTAGAACATCACACAATACCGCTATTAAAATATCATTAAAGCATATAAGTAATATTAATAATCAATATCTACAACAATACATCCATATATAACCATCATAACTGTATTCAATTGATGTTGTTTATGGTCATAGGAAGTCTATATTAGTATGCTACATGCATACAGTTATGTTCATTGAACTATCTATATATTAAGGTACTGGTACAATAAGTAATAATTACAATCATAGAAAAACTGAATAGATGACTAAAAGCTTGAGTGTATATTTTTTTGCCGCTTATAGGTATGCGCATGATTCTGATCTCAATGGAGGGTAAGTGATGATGATGCAGGCTTAGATAGTAGTGCGCTAACCTGGTAATTACCTCTTAATGGACTCTACATAGCGTAATGCTGCAATGCAAATTTTTTTCTTTGTATCCCTGCTATACAGACTAGTAAAGATGTACAAAGGAAGACAAAAAAAACAATTAATTTATCAACTAAACCTAAGATTTTTACCTTTTTAGGTCAATTACTTTTGTGACCTAACTACTGTTTGTACCTGTTAAGAATGCAGTGAGTCATAACCAATCAAATCTTTTCAAATTACATGGTCAAGTTTACAGTAACCATTCAACTAGTCATTGTGAACTACTGGTCACTGAATTTAGTCCTACTCCCAATGATGAATTCAAACAACACATGATAATACAAATATGTAGACTTTATTAAACATAATAAAAATTGCACATGAAAAATTGAGATATATTTACTCTAAACTACATTTATAATAACATAGGAATGATTTAAAATTATCAATCATCATTGTGAAATTTCAGCCTTCAAAACATCAACATCCAGCTTATTGTAGCCCTCATGAAATACAAGTTTTACCTCCGTAATCCTCCTAGCATGGTAATTACCCCCAGGTACGCAAGAATTAAGCTATCACACCTTATATAACAGTTTATTGGATTACATATACAGTTTTAATTACTAAAAAGATAAAAGTCACAGTCAGTAGATGTCAAACTGTCCTTGCATGTGTAAATTAAATTTATGCAACATTGTATTTTAATTAATAAAGAAATACTCATCAAACTTACATTTTATTTTAAATATTTGAGTAGCTTTTTGTGGGAATGATCACTTTATATTCATATGAATTCTTGTGACATTGGGCAAAGGCACCTCTAAATAGAAAATATAATTGTTATTTAAAATGCACCATTATACTTTTTGATAAAAAAAATGTTTTTGAAGATATTTATGGGTATATGTAATATCTACAAGGGACATTATAAGATTGTTTAAGCAAGAAAAAAAAATGTTTGAGCTTTATTTCAGTTGCACACAGAAGCAAGATATTACTCATTATAATCTACCACAGAATTGACTATCCAAAGTGGTGGTAGATTTATTATCAATGGACAGACTACTGACAACAAAGTGCGCTGAGCCTACTTGAATAAAAAATATTTTGATTTTAATAACAATGTAAAATGTAACTAACCTGCATTAGGTGGGAGATCCAAGGGAAAGCTGTTCCTAGGAGATATGTTCCTCCGATCCGCAGAGTTCACTGACTCTGTGAGATCTAAACTTAAGTGCACAGGTAGATCTAGTGGCATAGGTCCAGCTGCCTCTGCTCCTGATGGCAAATCCAATGGAATGCTGCGGCTAGAAGGTCCTGAGTCAGCCGATGTTGAAGCTGCACCCAAGTAACTTTCATAATCATAGCCTCTATTACTCCCATAACCACTTTTATTCCGTCGCCCAAGTGAAGAAGATGAACCAATATTAAAATTAGTGTTAAAAGTAAAATCAGGTAAATTATCGAGATCCACAGATATCGGACCATTCGAGTTCAAATATGCCTGCTCCACTAAAATGTGATCTTGTACGAAGTCCGGTAATGAAGGCATACCGAGAGGTTCAGATGCTAAATTTGGCCTATGGAAAAACGGCCCATCGGAACTGTCCGCGTATAGATTATGCTTAGAATCAGAATTATCCACTACACTAAAAGGTATTTCTACAGAGCTACTTGAAGAGGTATCATCACTGATGCGGTGGCTTATGCCGTCACTTTGTTTATCTTTGGTTTGTGTTTCACTCGAGCGACTCTTTTCTCGTCGCGATTCGTTGTGAATGTCAATTTTTGTTGGAGAGTGCTGAACCGTGTTAGCGTAAACCTTAGGTCTGGCTCCGGTGTTTTCGTACGTAGAATTCCCCGGTAATGACAGATCGCGCTTTAAAAAATGCCGTAAGGAGAACGGATTCTCTTCTTTGCGCACTGCGCCAGACGATTCTGTGAAAATAAAGCACCGAGTGAGGAATGTCCCTTTATATTTAGGTAACAAAAAACAACTTCGCAAAACACCTACTGGAAGATGAGCTTATTGGCTCTAAGGGACCGGTGTCTCCGTTTTCCTTCACGTCGTACTTCGCTTCTTCTATGCCTAAGTCGGGTTTAGCTGCGTTTTGTTGATTTTCTTGAAAGGGTCCTGCATTATTCGAATTTTGTGGTGATTTTTTATCCGAAACACCGTCTTCGTCCTCCGCCATGATAATGAAAATGACAATTCGAGTTTGCGTTTAGAAATCTATGTTACATTTTAAAAATAAAATCATTAAAGAAATTTTTTTATCTGTGGTACAGATAAATAATTACTAGAGGTGGCGTGGTATCAATCATTTTAATAGAAAATATATTTTCAAATAATAATAAAGACGTAAAAATAACAATAACATTCATAGGTACCGTTGTTATGTTATAATATATTGTATATTCGAAATTGTAAGATATAAATTTAATTATAAAAAGGGGGATACTTGCCATGTTTAGAATTGTAACTGCAACATAAAGCGCCGCTTTGTAATTATCATAGTAAGCAATAAAACATTAATAATTTACGTAGAATAATTAGCACCTTGCTATATACTGTAACTAAGTTATTATTTAAAACTATTGTATAAAATTGGGAAACTAAAATTAATGTTTTAATTATGTATTTCGTTATCACAACATTGGTAACCCCGCCAATATCAAAATCTGCCAGCTACTTTGTATTTGCAAAGTAGATTATAGACGAATAGAACGAAACGTGGGAACGTACCTATGTAGATATTTGTGTGTGTTTATATATATATATATATATATATATATATATATATGCATATATATATATATATATATGCATATATATATATATATACTTATTTTAATCCATAGTCACCACGCTCTACCCCTTCTCTTTCAGCAGTTAATCTATCCCAAAAGGTTACTTGGAAGAAATCGCTACATAGCGATAAGACCGTATTATTGTATTGTTTTGTCTTTTATTTATGCTTTACGTATCACTTTTATAGATTTTATATGGTCAATGAAACTTTTAAAATAAGGAGACATCTGTCTTAAATATTTATTTTTCATTTTTTATTTAAACTTAACAGCTTTTAACAATTTTAAGACTTCTTGAAGCTAAAAATAATGGAAAATTTATCTTTGTGATTTATTAAAAAATAAAACGACATTATTGTATTCATAAGGCTTGTTTATTTTTCATAACCGACAGTATGTTAGATCATAAATAACAATTGGATATATGTATTTAAAACAACACAAAATAAATTCGTTTATAATAAATGCGCTATCATAAACACTAGATTAATTACTTAATATAAAAAAATATTTTAATAGGTAGGTCTGACTGAGCATATTTTTAGCTTATTAAAGCATCACACGTTGAATAACATTACTTACTTCACTATTATGTTTTATATCACCGTATATATTTCTGAATTATTGCACATCAGAAATAACTTATATTAGTTTACGATTAAATATTATAAGTCGTTTGTTTATTTAGAAGATTTTAATATTATCTTATTGATACTTAATTTTAGCAACAGCCAACCAATTCACCGATTAGCCCATTGTATCTCAGCGATAGAATAACAATGTTTTAAATTGAAAATTATATTATATGTAAGTAAGAAGAAAATTATCAAATAATTATAAAATGGTATTTTAGTATGCAATCTGTACTACGTGGTAACACATTCAGAATTTAACAGTTAGTATTTTCCTGTTAAAGTTTTACGTATGTTCAAATGAATGAGTAAATTAAAATCTTAATTCTTTTATTTATATATTTTAGCTCCAATAATCACTTAATTTTATGTTACGTGACACATAGAATGATTTTTGAACCAACTTGTCAAAGTTTATTTGACATTGACAGTTTTACGTGTCTTTTTAAAATGAACCTGTAGTGACATTAATGTAATTTATAGTAAGTAAGTGCAATATTGAATTATCAATTTATTCTATTAAAATTAAAGTTTTTTTTGAACAATAAGACTAAATGTTTAATGGAGACTGGGAATCTATTAAAGGAATAGAATCAGTATTTTTATAGTCTATGATCTTTTTTAATAAAACGTTTCTCGACGAATTAAATTATATAAGTGAGTAGGAAAATGACTCATGTAACCAAAAAGGTTATACATAAGAGATATATATGACCTCTTTTATAATTATCACTATAAAAGCGGCTTTATATATCTTTAAATATTCAGCATATTTTTTTGTAAGAAAAAACAATTTTTAACATGATTTTATACACATATAATTTTCTGTAACGGATAAAAACATTTTTTTCGTAAAATTTGGCACAGACTTATATAAAGTGAATCGATGTGATTGCTCTAAGCAGGACTATATTTAGAGAAGGTACAAATCTTGAGTTTTACAAGTTCACAAATACTTTTGACCATTATTTTTTATACAGAAGTTATGGTAAATGAGGAATTTGAAAAAAATCTAAATATTTTCCAAAATGAAAAAAAAAATGTTTAAAATAGTCCTAATAAATAGTTTTACATAAATCATTGATGATACGAAAACATAGATACAAAAAAATAAATTTTGTGAATATTTTTTAATTTCTTTTCCAAATATTTTACAAAATAAATTGCTAACAATAATTACTTGGTCCTTTTCAAACGTTATATAAAAAGAAATTTTTGTTTTGGAAATCATACAATTGTGCCTCGAATATTTAGATACCTTATATCTTTAATTTGTCAGTATTTTTTAAAGGATTTTGGACACAAAATAACTTACAAATTTTTTTAAATATTTTCCATAAACAATGATCACACTTTGCCACCTAATTCTCAATTAGGGCGTACATTTCAACAAAAAAAAAAATAGAGTGCTACAAAAAAATCAGTCTTCACGATGTCTAAAGGAAGAACTAATCAGTTGTTTACATAATAAAATAATAATTCCGAAATCTAGTAATTTTATTGCACTTTTTTTTAATCTTTCGTTGTATTGTTACAGTACAAATAAATAATATTGAAAATAAATATATTAAGTCCCTTGTACACGACATTTTCTATTACCGTTCCGGTTTATATTCTAACAGAATGAGAATAAATTAGGCTTTTAATTAGGTTTTGTAATAACTATTTCGTTTACAAGGGAGGTTTCACATTTATTAACAATTCAACAAACTTATAAATAAAACATATTTAATTATTATTATTATAGCTATGTTAATATGGCGCACCAATTGAAAAGAAATATATACCACTTGGATAGTTAATAAAAGTAATAATAAAAATCACGTATAAAAAAAAGATCAATTCAACCAAACGTAAGTTGTTTTTCTATTACTTATGTATTTTAAAGACATTAGACATAATTTTCTATAAAATATCTTTAGAAATGAAAGTTTTCTAAAAAAAATGTGTAATTTAACGAAACTCATACGTTAAATTTGTAACAAAACTCATTACAGTTCATATATGAATGAAATATAACTATGTGCGTCTAGCTCAACTATAGCGACTAACATACACAGCGCGTTATTAAAATCACAAAATTATGTGGCTCGATACGACTTTTAAAATATGAAACCGCAAAGTAAATCAGCATTAAATTTCAAAACAATTAGGAACAAAAACTTTAATTTGTTCAAGGAATTTAAAGTGTTCAAGGAATTCAAAAAAGTGGCGTATGGAAGAATTTTCATAAAATGTGTTTAAATGGACGTAGACAAGCAAAAACAATCCGATTAAAAATATGCGGATTTCTTTTGTGATGTAGACCGAATTTAATGTATAATTTCAAAGACAATGTTCAAATCAACATGATATAATAAAGCTATTATAAACCGATCTGGAATACGAAATGTTTATTCCTTGATTCTATTTCTAGATATAAGCAATTTCACGATAAAAATTATATTATCAACTTTAATTGAGAAAATAAGGCAAATCGAGACTTATTTTTCGTGTGAAAAAAATAAAGAAATTGCGAAAATATTACTAAATGTTGTGTTGAAAAAGTTAATTACAAGACGGCACCTTTAACTGACCGTATCGTGTAAATACGCCATTATGATTAATGTCTTGGTAAATTGTAATAAATAGATTTCTAATTTGCAGACATTTTCTTCGTAAAGCGCTATTTACAAACACAATTTCTTCGGAAATTATATAAAATATAAGAACAAAAAAACATGACTTTTCAAACTGGCCCATATAAACTAACACATATAATAGAATAACATTTTCAATAAATAAAATCTCCCAAATAGTCTAAGTGTTGTTAGAATAAATGCCAAAACCTTATCAAGACTTTAAATTTTATATTAATAACAATTATACACTCTTTTTTTACATACAATTCGCTCTACGTACGATTATGGACAAAAGATTTATCTCCAAACGCGACTTCATGGTATATTCAAGTCGTATCATGATGTGACGTGAAAATACTGTGACGTGACGCAATCCCATTAAATTGTGGAGTGATTGTTTTTTGTGAGTTTTAATTGAGAGAGAAGCGTACTTTGTCACGTTTCTGTGAGAGGGAAGCGTACTTTGTCAAGTTTCTGTGAGAGAGAAGCATACTTTGTCACTTCTCTGAGAGTGGGTAGCGTACTTTATCCCTTTACTGTGAGAGAGAAGCGTAATTTCTCCCGTTTCTTTGACAGAGAAGCGTACTTTATCACATTACCGTGTGAGAGAGAAGCCTACTTTCTCACGTCTATCAGAAAGTAGTATACTTTGTCACGTCTCTGAGAGTGCGTAGCGTACTTTGTCACTTTACCGTGAGAGAGAAGCGTAATTTCTCCCGTTTTTTTGACAGAGAAGCGTACTTTATCACATTACCGTGTGAGAGAGAAGCCTACTTTGTCACGTCTCTGTCAGAAAGTAGCATACTTTGTCACTGCTCTGAGTGTGCGTAGCATATTTTGTCACTTTACCGTAAGAGAGAAGCGTACTTTGTCACGTTTCTGTGAGAGAAAACGTACTTTACCACCTCTCTGAGATGACGTAGTGTTCTTTCGTGAGAAAGAGAGAACCCTACTTTATCACATCTCTGTCAGAAAGTAGCATACTTTGTCACGTCTCTGTGAGTGTGTTATAAACTTTTTAGGTTCTTAGAATGTTCATTTGCTTCTATTACAGTGCAAATGAATATGCAAAGGCTAGTAATCTCGCAATAGATACTTTATAGGACAGTTTCACTGTGAAGTTACATTTAACCTAAATTAACTGATATTTTTCTGTACTGTAACTTTAAGTTATTACGTATAATTAGTGTAATTATTAATATTATAGGGTTGGGTAGTTCTATAAGTACTTCTTTTAACTTTTTTTATTATCTTTACACTACTCTGTAACTCTTTTACGATTTAAGTTTTTCTTTTTATTTGACCTATTGCTGATGTCCGTTGCCACACAAGGATTTAGCTGAAAATCAGTGCTGAGCTAAATTCCTTTTCGAATTGTTAATTATTATCACTATGCTTTATTAAATTTGTATTAGTTGTACAATTCGAATAATCGTTTCTTTCTAAGATAAGGGTCTAAAACAGGTTGAGAAACCTGATTTAGGTTTTCGCAATGTGTTACCCGTTAGGCTTATGCTGAATAATTAACTGCTTTGCTTTACGCAAAACGGACAGGAGATCTCGAAGACTCAACAAGTTTTTATGGCTTTTTAAAGGAGTTCTTCATCGTAGAAGACAATGAGTCGAGTTTTAGGGAGTATTACTACTTTCTAAAAAAAGAAGTTCGCTGTAATATATTCCGCAGTCAGATAATTCATTCTTTTGTCCATAATCGTTTATATTTTGGCAACGATATTAATACTAATCGTCTCTATACTCTACCTACATACATCATCCGAAAATCAATACATTTATACATAAATAGTTGAAAAATATCTGTGTATTTCTTATAAAGATGTTTTGTACATAGCGGGTACAGTTGAACACTATTCATGCCATTTAATTAAGTCTTTTAATATATTTAGTATTATCTGTAGTAATGAGAAACCGAAATTATTAACCAATATTAATATTATAGATGTATCTGAACGGAACTAACACAAAAAGAATCGGGATCAAAATATGATATAGACTATAAATAATGAATTGATGGTTTAAACGTAGTCCATAGATAACCGTTTCCGAAACTATTCAACAACGTACAGTTTGGTGACTATACGATGAATAATTGTAATGTGTTTTTGTATTGCGGGTATTTAGAAAAAATGGGATGAGAAAGAAGAAGGTAGATACGCCTTTCATTATTTTCTTAGCAACATGGACTAATACACTAGCTGCAAGGTTGTGTTTTTGTATTGCGGGTATTTAGAAAATATGGGATAAGAAGAAATAGTTACGCCTTTCAGTATTTTCTTAGCAACATGCACTAATACACTAGTAGCAAGGTTGTGTTTTTGTGTTGCGGGTATTTAGAAAAAATGGGATGAGAAAGAAAAAGTAGATATGCCTTTCATTATTTTCTTAAACATGGACTAATACACTAGTTGCAAGGTTGTCGCAATTGTTTTATTCAGTGCCATTAGTAAATTTAAAGGTGAACAAATATAAACATCTAATACCGTATAAGACAATAGATTCACGAGATATAGGACCACACGACCTTCGCACAAGAACTGTAATTTAGAAACGTTATCTCCCTGAGCTGATAACGACTGCGTCGCGAATTGTTCTATATGAAAAATACGACCACACATAACTTTAATCGGTGATGGATCAACATTTATACAGATAAGCAGTACTGAAATGGATCAGAATAATTTTGAAAGGATTTCATTCAAGTAGTAAGACAAAGCCTATTACAATGTTTGCAGAAAATACATGGAGGATGGAAAGCAAACACGTTATAACCCATAAAATATTGTTCTAACAAATCTTTTGCATAATACCGCTAAAGTCAATCTGTTTAGCAAAACAATATAAATGTAGAATACAAAAATGGAAACACTAATCGATAAATACGGATAGATTTTTTTAAAAGGAGTGTTCTACCGTTTGCATATGCATAAAGCAGTTTTAATAGTAAACGAAAACATTGAAATCAATTGAAAAGGGATGGAAACTTCTGATAAGAAACGCTGTTTGCCATTCTGACTGATAACAAGAATATTACAAAAGGAGCAAAGTAAGTCAAGCATCAATGCAATCTATAATGATTGTGACGAACTATTAACTTCAAACCAATCTGACTGATAGCAACAATTGTTATGATAATTTCATAGATTGAAATAAAAACAAGCAATATATGGCACCAAGAGAGTGTTAGCAATCTAATAACCATATACTATAGATAACGAAAATTATGTTAAACGATCAACATCGAAGTACCAATGCAAACGAAAGTGACTTTGACGAACAATTAATTTCCAATCACGTTAACTGATAGTGACAATCTAATAAAAAAATTATGGATTAAATGAAAACAAGACGGAAGGAATAAAGAATTGCAGTAGTATATACGTAATATTCATTAAACAATCTAATTGAAAAGCAACATCGCATTTGTAGGTTCAGACAATAGATAAAATACCAAAAGATAACTCAAGCTAATATTGATGGCCTTAAAACATTTAGTAATTAAATACGATTATTATAGGTAATAAGTACGTAATTATTCAGTACCGCGAGAGGACAATAGAACTAAAGTAGTTAAAGACAATTGCTAGAGCCATTAAATAAACGTTTTCATACCAAATGTTAGTGATTATGATAATACCATTGAAAATGTATAAGATTAAATAGAAACTGAATCTAAAAACATCAAGATAACTGCCAAAGCGAAAGAAAAATACTAACGATTAGCATTTATTGTTCTGAAAACTAAATACTTATGTAACTTGAAGAATATAAAATTTGAATAAACTGAATTTCAAAAGCCAAAAACAGACACATAGGCACATCTTAATATAGCAAACGTCAAAGTAGCTTACAATACAGTAGATGTATTATGAATATCAAGATCTTTAAAGGTCACAACAAAGTACTCAAAATTATGCATGAAAGATCGACGCCTTGATAACAAAGTCTGCGGATTAGGTCCATATGCGTGACGAAATGCTATTGAATTTTGAGTAAAACCATGAAACAATGTCGTTCTGGACAAATGTGAAGCGAATTATAATATTACACAAACAAATTTCGGATTGCCAAGTAATTTAGATTTCGAGGAAGAGGCTATTGGAGTATTAAGTAAACTTGTATTATAATCATATAACATTGTAAAACATTATATAAAAAGCGAAATTTATGAGAAGGACCAACGACAGACAGGTCACGTCATTTCAGAAGTGGGATTTTCGGAGTCAAAATTGTAGTTAAAGTTAAGATTATATAAAAAGCAATTTTAGAAGTGAACTCTATGAGAAGAAACAACGACGGACATGGCCCGTCATTTTAGAAGTGGGATGTTTGGAGTCAAAATTGTAGTTCAAGAAAGGATTACATATAAAGTGATTTAAGAAGTGGGATATTCGGAGTCAACTATGTAGTTAAAGAAAAGATTATATATAAAGTGAAATTTATGAGAAGGACCGACGACAGACATGTATTCAAGAAGAGTAAGGTATCTCGATAAAAAGAATTTATAAATTATGAGGCATATCGTAAAAGAATTAAAATCAATTACGATAAAGAAAAGAAAATGTGTAGCGACACCATTACTCGCAAAAAACATAAGAAGCACACCTTATCTTGTTTACACATGGGACAACACATTTCCCGTCGCAACCATTTTATCAACTAAAACAAATCTGCTGATTACTGAATGTCAATTTGTCCGTCAGGATGATAAGCGTATAATGAACGTGGAATATAAATACATCTGTCTTCCATATTGTTAGGGATAATTAGGCAAATACCCACGCAGAACATTCATCACCATTCATAGTATAATCAAAATTATAGAAGAACATATTGGAAATTCATTCATCCAAGCTTCAGCATTCTTTTTAAGATTGCATCAATAATCCTATTTATTTGCAACTGTTCTAGTGTGTAGTCCGAATCTATTTTCTTAGTCTCTATAGTCATACCATTTTGACAAATGACAAAATTTTATTTAGCAAACTTAGAAAACGTGTTAGCTGCCAACATCATCATTAATTGATCGCCCTTAGTCAGTATTTTTGGGAGTTCATTTTCAAAGTAGATTTTTAAAAAGATAAGGCCCATATTTCCATATTTAACCCACAGAATCAGCGTTGGATCACTGTGCCAATTTAAAACTAGTTCTCGCTTTTTTAAATCGATAACAGAATCTTTACTGCCCATTAATGAGATAAGAAATACTATTGCATAATTACACTTCAGGGTTACAAAATGTACTTCAGTAATAGACCACGATTAGTTGATATACAAAATAAGAACTTCAAAGTATGTCAAGACTATACCCTCTAAGAACGTAGCGTTAATATCACAGGATTTTTGACCTTAAGTGATCATTAGAGAACCAAGATCCTGAATGACATCAATGAAACCTAGATACAGAGGAGTATCAAGGGTTTCACTTGGAAAACTGCCGATGAATAGACAGATAGAAATGATGTGGTCTTGTATTAACAAGAATATACCAAAACCAATCAATTGCGTCTTCATAATGAGACTAAGAGGTAAGGCACAAAGAAATAGCATTCAAAAAGTCCCCGGTAGTTGTATTTCCTTGTATTTGGCTTTCGTCCAAAATAGTATCCTTCATTATAGTTTTACCACCTTGATAGGAACTGTCAAATTCATCTTTTTGAGAATAAAATTCATTCGACAAATTCATATTCTGTATGTGCTGTCAAACTTATGCTTTTGTAGCTGACAAATCTTTGGAAAAATTCATAATCTATGTGTCATTGTCACATTATCCAAAGATGTCTAATCCACAAAAGAATGAATGCGACAGCAAATTGCAAGGAAGATAAACTGTTACGGGTTTAAGGACCAATTAGTAGGTAATGCAAATTTGACTTCTTTATTTCTCAAAATCTGGAGTTTATAAAAGCTAAATTCTATATAAGATTTAATTCATTGATTTATGATCTGGTCGGAAAATTGTTGAGCAAGTATTCTTTTAGAATAGAGGAGGATGGTTCAGGGTTTAACTTACAATTTTGCTGTTTTACGACAAGATATGCATTTATAAATAAATGTCCCATATCCTATAGTCCTCCAATGAAAACTAGGTCCCTTATTGGCGAGAATTTCAGTTATAATAGTCACTTTTTATCATCGTTTGTGACTAGCTGCATGTTTTATACGATTTATATAATTGTAGATGTGATTCAAAGAAATTATCACGTTAGAATTGTGATTAGTGGTTCTCCGAAGGTCGAATTTATTGTCATGCAAATAATTTTATTCAGAATAGATAAGATGACTAAATTATCATTGACAAATATTTTAAAATGTATATACTGATAAATTGAAAGTGCATTTGTTACACATGCTTTTAAAATGGTCAAGTTTTTAATGTTGGTGCAATCAAACCCTTTTTTATTAACTTAGATTATAAAGTCCAATCACTAAATGTTCCTGATATCAAACCACACAAACATAAAATAGTTAGAAACGCGGGGACCGTTACTCGAGAACTGTCGAGAACGCCGCTGGCCTGTGACTCATTGACTCTGTCCAGCGCCGATAGATGGCGCTGGCGTTCCGGAAACATTTTTATTCCGACTACTATTTATTTGATTGAACACAATATTTTTTATATAAAGAAATGCATCAATAAAAACAAAAAAAAAATTGGGAATATGAACGATTTAGGTTGATATCGTCAAAATTTTAAAGAGAACTTATCGATTCTTCAAAATTATGTCTCACAAATAGAATGAATCTCACTCTCCTGAGCTACCATAGCAGGGATATTCCCTCTTTGTAAATATCCCCACTTGAAAAATAATTGCATTCTATGTTAAACAGCAGTAAACAAACTCGAGACAATTCCCGAAATAGCATTTAACGGAAGTGGCACATCTAAATATTTTAGTAATATAATAACAAAAGCATAAATGGTGTTATGAAGGATTGAAGTTTAACCTTCTTTTATAGACTGACTAATTTCGTCAATGACGTAATCAATAGTTTTTATAAGGCGATGTATATGGATCTATTTTTTTATGACGGTAGTATAAAAAAAAATGACGCATCACCTTCGATAAGTATTAAACAAGATTTTTTTTATTCATTACGCTGTTGGTTTGAAGTTCCAAGTCTTTTTTGTATACAAATAAGTAAAATTGTTCGTATGGAATTAAATGGACTTCACAAGTATTGTTTAAATTCTGAAAGACAGTTTTAATCAAAATATCTGATCCAGAAGTTTCTTTGGCCAGTAATTTAGTCATTTTAGATGACATTAAAAAATCGAAGAACAGAAGGATAAATATTTTTAGTCTCGTTATTTTTACAGTGTTATGCAAAATAATTGTTTTTAATTTTAAACAAAATTAGAAACATAGTGGTTAAGTTTTAGAGATAACTATTACTATATTTGTAAAATGACTATTATATTACTATATTTTTGTATAATGAACATATGCCACTTCCGGTTTAATGCTATTCCGGAAATTGTGTCAAGTTTAATTACAACTTCCGTTTAACGTCGACTGTGATTGGTGAACCTATTTTTCTAGTAGGGTATTTGACTAATTACCAATGTATGTAATTGGTGAATGGTCATTTACCCTCAAGAAGGTAAGAAGTAATACTTCTTACCTTCTTGAGGTGCGCTTGACTTGGTAGTAAGCTGATGAATGCGTTATGAGCGCGTTTCAAAAAGTGTAATCGGGCGAGGCAAACGGACAGCGAGCACAATAAATTAAGAAGTGAATCTTCTTTAGCTGTGCTTGATCAGGAAGTAAGCTGCTGAATGCGCGACGAGCTCGTTATGAATAGTGTGTTCGGTCGTGGCGATCTTTAGGCGCGCTTGATTTAGGAGTAAGCTGATGGATGAGTGACGAGCCCGTTATGAAAAGCGTGAACTTTCTTAAAGCGCTTGACTTGGGAGTGAACTGATGAATGCGTGACGAGCTCGAAATGAAAAGTTTGAGCAGCTAAGGCCAGTATATGGATGACATGATGTTTTTTTGTCTGCCTCTTCCCGCTAATTGCCGAAGTTTGAACCGATATTAAAAGGAGTTTCACTAGCATTTCCTTTGTATCTGATCATTGCCCAATGTACGTCATTGGTTCAATAGTCATACGTTATTTCTTTGTAGTCTCAGGATGAACTATATAAGAGTTTATATGCATTGTTTTTCGTGATCCCTTCAATAACCTCGTCGAGGTCGTAAAACAGACTTAACGACTCATAATTAGCCACTGACGTAAACAATACTCGTTCACATTTCGCATATCCGCCGATCGCATATCGGCAATAACAAATACTAAAATAACCAACAGTAATTTCGACATTCGGAGAGTCAGTCTTTTAAAATGAAACTTTAGAAAGGCACAGACGCGAATACAGGAATTCACTTTAAAGTTCAGACAGACAGAACGGGGTCTTTTTGTGACCTTTTTTGACCTTCAGAAATCTACAAAAGACTTCATCCCAATAGCAAAACGCATCCAACTATTTACTGACTTTAAGTACTAGATTAGTATAAAAATTATATTAGATTATATTCATTAAAAAAAGCAAGAAGAAACAAAAAATCTAGATTTTCGTTGCAATCTTTAAAAGATTATATTTCAGAGGAAGGTAATTTTAGGTAGAATGAAGTATTTCTGGAAACGAAGATTCCTACACCCGTGACATTAAATACAAAAGTAAAGACGGTATTGATGGAGTCATGAAATATTTTATGACACCATATAGAGTCAGGGACAGGGAAGTGATAAATTTGGAGCAAATATACTCCTATAGGCAAAATAATTGCCCTTTTGATGGCAAGACAAAAAATAGTACTATTAGGTACAAAGCAAGAGCATCTGTATCTACTTTCCTTTGGAAAAAAAACATATTATAGAAAGGATTTAATTTTAAAATGACATAAACGTGATGAGGAAGATGTCCTGATTTTTGGACAGCCTGAAATATTGATTTTCCTGTTTTTTTTTTTATTAGAAATAAATCAATAAACAATAGGAATCATCTGATAATAAACCTCTAAGACATTTAGGACCAAAAGAATTAGCAGTACCAGTTGTGTTATCAAATCAAACTTCATTATGCTTAGATTTAACAAAACTTAAGTCATCAGGTTCAAAGTTATTTCCAATTTTCACTCATAATAGCTTAAAGAACGACTTAGAAATCTAAAGTTTCAAGGGTTTCATCACACCATTTTCTGAGAAAGGTTATAAGGATCTTTTCCCATATTGACCTCTTCTGTATTCGTGTCTGAAAAAAATAACACTCACGACGATACCGAGAGAAGCTTTTACCCAACGTCCAATTTTTGATGACGTATCCTGGCTCCTATCCATAAATCACTTATACAAAAGTCTCACGATGCCGGGTGCAGCACCCGGTGGCTGACCCCTAGCTGTCACTGCTTGTCTCCGCATCCGAAGTAGGGGCGGTATGCTAGCTCGAGGAACTGCTAGTGGATAAGGTGTCGCGGCCCATCTCCGCAGCCATTATCGCTATGGTCAGCTCCTTCCGAGCCTTCTGCACCACCCAAACCATAAGCATTACGCCGATCAGTATCTGAAATTGTAATAATGGCATGTTAAAACTAATTTTATTCCGGTGAGTAGACTAAATCTTTACATATTATAAAACAAAGACCTCTACAGCATCTGCTTTCACGAGGTTGTCACTAATATATAGTAATTAGTTTATGACTGGTTAACGATTTAATTAAATTGGTGGAATTATAACTATACATGCAAGTGTCGAAAATAATGAAGCTGCCTGGGAGATTTCATATAAACCATTAGATTTAACAAAATAATGTATGGGCTATTTCTCTTCCATAAATCTACAAGCCATCATGTTATCTTCAAATAAATATACCCACGGTCGTTAAGTATGAGTTCTGCTTCAACTAATTTACATAATCATCAAATAGATGACGCCATACTTTAGGTGTACGCAAACGAACTTGTGCTGATCGGTTATTATTAGTAGTAGCAGCCCATTAACGTCCCACTACTGGGCACAGGCCTCCTCACTCCGATGAGCAAGGGTTTTTAGAGCATAGACCCACCACGCTGCTCCACTGCGGATTGGCAGGCATAGTACACAAGTGCACTCTCTATTCCTTCACTCTCATAGTCCGATGTGACGGGAATCCGACACGACCGGAGAGAGATCAGGCGCAGGACCGACGGCTTAACGTGCTCTCCGAGGCGCGGGGGTGGATCACACCGCCAACTTCCCAACTTCGGGCAAACATTGAGAAAATCTTAATAGAAAACTCAATATTGATTTTTGAATTGGCCCGACCCGGGACTCGAACCCAGTACATCATGTCTGTAGTCGAACATGCTAACCACTAGACCAATGAGGCAGTTAGACCAATGAGGCAGTTATTATTAGTATACATTTAATACTTATAGTGAAATGTAGAACGAACTACTTCAGAGTGATCATCTTCTAGAGTAGGTAATAACTGGATAAAACTCAAGACAACTCGTTAAGTGAAGCGACTTTGATGCGGCCTACTAACCTAACCTTATTAACGGCTAACCTTTATTTAAGTCTTGTTACAGTTATAAAAAATAAGCTTTTATTGCTCTTTTCTTTTTAACTTAAACTCTGTTCTCGGCATTCGTTCTTCCTTCCTCACAGCTTGTCTGTCAACACAGGCCATCATTTCCGATCTTTTGCTGTACGTAGCCATTTTGGTCCTGTTACTTTCGTCAGGACATCTTCCCATCACTTAATTGGTCTTGCTCTATTTCTTTTGCTATTTCTAAAGTAGTTTCTTTATTTTCGTCTACTTTCGCTTCTTTTCTTTCATCATGAATAGAGTCCATTGATATTTTAATTTTTCCCTGATTAAATTTTCCAGAACTTGGTCTTTTATTGAATTCTTTTTCAATGCATTTTATCTCTTCGCCTTACCCCCAATACACTTCTCTCTATTACATTCTGACAGATATTTGTAAATAGCTAATTTAGTGATCATACCAAAATTTCATGGATTGCGTAGACCATAAGAAAGCTTTGGAGCAAACTAATTACATGATGATGATGAATGATGAAATTTGAGGCAGTGATGAGAGGCTATGGATGCTTTTTTCTCCAGTAGTTAGACTTGCGCATCGTCTGCTCCTTTCTAATTTCTTAATGGGACTAATCAGGCGTACAAAGCAAAATTGCGTCCATTCCGACTCTCTAGTGCTCTATTTAAGGATAGGGAGGATATCGCAGGGTCTTAGTGGGTACTCCGGCATGTCAGCAATTCCCAAAACAGGTTTGACTTTTGAAGTCCATTCTGGGTGCGTAAAGACAGCCTTCCTTCCTTCCAGGGCGAAAAGAAGGTCAAATAAAAATACGAAAACCTTGTATTCGCATTCCAACAGTAGTGACAATCAACATTCGATAGTTAATAATTCAACATTACCTTTTATATGTACTCACGATATATTTATCTTATCAAGTGATAATATTGATCGATAAGTTAACTCAAATATTTGTTGATTATTTGGAGGACGTTCGGTGCATATATTCGATGTAATAGTTTAATAAGCGGTTCGACAAATACAATTTATTGAGAACCCACGATGAGACTAAACTCTCTCTAGCTTGTACCCTGCAGTGATACGAAAGAATAGAACGGAATTTCAAATTCAAAAATTATCTATAGTTATTATCATTTATACAAATTCTTTTATACATAAAACACAGTGAACACTGCCTTCAATATATCTTTAAAAAAAATAATATCTTGGCAACCGATTGAATCTTTTATTCAAATGCGAGGACGCATCCCGATCTAATTATAAATCTGCTGCGTAATTATTTTATTTTCATTCTTTCTTTCAAAGAATATGTATTTAACAGCATTATACAGGCAATGCAGAGTAGCAAAGTTTAAACAATAAAAAAATATGAACTTTATAAAGGAGTATTTTTTTTTATTCAACGGCAAGCAATTTTGTTATAGAAGAGCCACAAATGTTATGAGTATGCATAGCATCACGCCGCATTCCCATAGGGGTAGGCAGATACCACGTTCTGCCACTTGCCACGATCCTTGCATATCTCCTTCGCTTCTTTCATTCTCATTAAACCTTTCATACAAGTTCGTCGGTTTAGAGTACTCTTGACCTGGTTCACCTTGGTCTTCCCCATCCAAATTTCCCATTCACTTTTGACTCATAAATCCTTTTTGTCAGTCTCCTTTCATTCAATCTCTCTACGTGCCCAAACGATCGAAGCATACCTTTCTCAATTTTAGTCACTACATCTTTTTTTATACCACAACGATCTCTTATCACACTATTTCTCACTTTGTCACTCAATTTCAACCCACTCATACTTCTCAACGCTCTCATCTCTACCGCATTTATTTTACTTTTATGCTTCTTTTGCCATACCCAACTTTCACTACCATACATACGTGTTGGCATCATAACTCCTTAATGCACAGCCAGTCTGGACCTTTGAGACAACATCTGGCTATTCAATGTTATGAGGATATTGGTAAAAGCCACAAACGTTATCAAGATATGAAAGTATTTTGCATTTTGAACGAAATTTATCGCTACTCTCATTTGTATGCCTGCAAAAATCCTTTGATAATATAAGGAATTCCGGATCTCGTGGATATGTGGGTAAATCCGTATTCCCTAAATCCCTTCTACAAACTGGGGGTAGTTACTAAATATGAAGTCAATTGCCAATAGCCTAATGGTTTTGAAGTCTATAAAAAACAGGTACAAACATCGAGAGAGTTAATAAATTAAATGAATTGTCACTATTAAGAGTATTGTATTGTAAAACAAAGCAATATTCTTAACACAGTCTATTGATAAGAGAGGGCAATCGTCCCAATTGGACAGACGCAAGGACGTATCCAAATCTAATTATACAGCAAACGCATGATTAGATTACAGCCAGACAAAATTAATATGGCAGTGATGATTATTTCTTGGAGACGTCATCTGTTAATTTCGTATGGAATGTGTTTTATTTTATTTAAGTCATGATGGCCTAGTGTTGCGAGATTTGAATTCTTATTCAGACAAGCTTTCGGTTCATAGGAAGGAAAGCCCACGAGAGATTGGTACTAGGCAGCGCATATTTGCCTCCGTGAATCCTCAGTCAGACTCCTCCGAGACGCCAGGGAAAAATGCAAAAGCTGAACTCGTAATGTTTCACTCATCGATGATAACGGTTGCTCTGTGTTTTATTGAGTATAACGAGGTCTCCACACAACCGAGTCCCACACTCTTACTGGTTAGCAGATTTACTAGCAGAGCTTCGATCTTCGGTAGGTTAAATTTAGGAAATTGCGTTTTAATTAGTCTGAGTCTGGACTGATGGGAGGTTTCGGCTGTGGCTGGTTATCAGCCCCAAGTAAAGAGAATTATGTTCCGGTACGATGCTGTGAAGAAACCATAAGAGATGAATTCCGGCTTACCAGATTAATGTGCTTCCAACTTGGACTGTATCATTACTTACCATAAGGTGTGAACCCTGTCGCAAAAAAACTTAATAAACTTACGTGCTTGTTTATTCTTTCAAATCCATCAATGTGCTTTTCGAAGAAATGAAATCGGGATTGTGAGACTCGCTAAGTAACCAGAATACCCACTAAAACCCAGCGCATCCCTCGTCATCCTTGGACGATATCACTAGTGGGTCCCAAGTCGCATTCCACTCTAGTGACTCTGATGATACCGATTATGACATACAGTATACTGAGAGGATTAGTGGAGCGCACGCCTGCGCCTTTTGGCACCCAGCCCCTTCTACAAAGAGGGAGGGCATCAGCCGCATCCTCCCTTTGCCTCCTTTAGCGAGATGATAGTCTTGCAAAAGAAGGCAATCGCCATCGATTAGATAAGGCATAATTAGGCATACAATTATTTTGGACTAATTACAAATTCAATGACACCGGAACAAAAAAAAGCCTTTACACTTGGCGCCACCAATCTACGGGTATGATTTTCAACCCGCTGAATACGAAGTCAGTTTAGGCCATACAGCCTTCAATTTCGAGTATATTGCAAAAAACCTCAAAAAATAGCGAATAAGAATGCTTTTGCATTCAAAATTACAAATTTGGATTCAGCCTGGGTCCCACATTTTGTTTGTGATCGAGGAAATATTATGTTGACACGATGGGTAAATACAAAAAACAGCGAAAGCTTTAAATTTACAATTCCCACGATCTGGACTTCACCAACTAGTTCGCATGACTGTTACTTCTGTGTGACTAAATTGTTGGTTTTATTTTGTCGAATAAAAGTAAAATACAGTACGCCAATGTTTCATCAGCTGTTAAGCCACAGAAAACAGTTATATATTTTTTTCTTGCGGCTTCTTTTAGGGCTGTTGGAAGCGGGAGTCTCATTATACTCTTTATTTGGTGGAACCAACTTGTGGGTGAGTGAATCCTTAGTCTTTTTCCTTGGACCCTTCCCACTACAACCAGATTATCTGGCTGTTTACGGGCGATTTGACTTTTCAGGCGAGATTTCGTGATGAATATATTCGACAGTTGTTGTCATGATATCTCACATCTTCGTTTACATGGCTATTGTGTATATGTACATTATCATTTCAATAAAATGTTAGTTTTATTCTTGAGACCATCAACTCGCACTTGACTGCCTTGCAATCGTATCTGAAAAGTTGCCAGGACGGTTCAGGCCAAAAGCAATAGCACTCTTAAAGGTTAATCTGGTTTAACAACAGAGTGACCTTGGAATACTAACAAAATGCCAAAGTAAATACTAGTTTATACTGGATTTTATTTCTAACTGACCTGCCATAGTTTGTATAACAAGAGTGAAGACGAAGGAAATGAGATTGAAAGTTTATGGAATAAATTTAAAGATGAAGTGATTGGTGCTGCTATTGATGTATGTGGAGTATCTAAAAGGAGGAAAGGTAAGAAAGAGAAGAATTTGTGGATGGACAAAAATGCTCGAGCAGCTGTGTGTGAAAAGAAGAATGCTTGGTCCGATTGGATGGCTACAAAAGCGAACCAACGAATGCAAGGCAACGAAGGCAACGAATGATGACGTAAAAAAAGGCAAGAATGGCATACAAAAGGGTGAAAGTAATCGTGAAACAAGCTGTAAGAATGAAAAAAGAAGAATACAGCGATATGTATGATAGGAGATGATTTTCAGTCAAACAAAAAGTTTTTCTGGGACTCAATACAAATTCCCCGAGGGAGATCTACTACCTCGGAGTTTTGTAAAATCAGGAGTGTTTAATAAAAGGAGAAGGATGGATATTGAAGCGATGGAAGGATCATTTTGAAAGTTTGTTTGAAAGAAATGAAGCAGAGGTAAATATGGCCTCCGTGGATAGCAATGAATGTAAGATAAATGATAGCGATATTAGTATGGATGACATTATGAAAGCGAAAAAAAGTATTAGATCAGGTAAGGCTGCTGGGTGACAGAGTGTCAGTGGAGATGCTGAAGGCTGGCCGCGGTATTGTGGCTGCTCAGCTGTACTGCCTTTTCAATATATGCTTGGAGAAAGGTGAAGTCCCAAGAGATTGGAGTAAGGCCGTAAATGATTTAGAAGAGGAATGGGATGTACGGATCAGGTCTTTTCTTTACGCTGCATAAATGAAAAATGTTTGGCCAAACACCAAAAAGTTTATTGCGCTTTCGTAGANAGAGGTGTTCCACAGGGATGTGTTGCGTCACCAAGGCTGTTCAACCTATTCATGGATAAATGTTTGACAGATTTAAAAGAAAGTATGTATGGGTTAAGAATGAATTGAATTGAATTGAATGAATTACTCATCAAATGTTTACTCTACGCTGATGATCAAGTAATACTTGCGTCATCCGCTAAAGGAGATGCTAAATATTATGAATGAAGCTTTGAAAGGGAACGGAATGAAAGTGAATGTAAACAAAACGAAATTTATGCTTTTTGAACGAGATGAATCTATGACGAATGGCAATATTTTGATAGATGGAGAACAAGTGGAAGAGGTGTAAGAATTTGTATACTTGGGATCAAAATTTACAAAAGATGGAACATGTGAAAGTGATATTGAAAGGAGAGTAAGTGCAGGGAATATGGTAAATGGTGCTCTGCACGCTTTTATTATGAATATCCAGATGGTGTCTCAAAGGGCTAGACTAGCTGTGCATGCTGGAGTGTTGGTGCCAACGCTTATGTATGGTAGTGAAAGTTGGGTATGGCAGAAGGATCACAAAAGTAAAATAAATGTGGTAAAGATGAGAGCGTTGAGAAGTATGAGTGGATTAAAACTGAGGAACAGGGTAAGAAATAGTGTTATAAGAGAACGTTGTAGTATAAAAGAAGATGTAGTGACTAAAATTGAGAAAGGTATGCTTAGATGATGTGGGCATGTAGAGAGAATGAATGAAAAGAGACTGACAAAAAGGATTTATGAGTCAAGAGTGAATGCGAAAGTTGGAAGTGGAAGACCAAGGCGAACGTTCCAGGACCAAATCCAGGACATTTTAAATAAGGACCAGGTCAAGAGTATTCTAAACCGACGAATTTGTATGAAGGGTTTAATGAGAGTGAAAGAAGCGAGGGAGATATGCAAGGATCGTGGCAAGTGGAAGGATGTTGTCTCTGCCTACCCCTATGGGAATGAGGCTTGATGCTATGTATGTATGTTTGTATTTATGACTGTAGGGTCGGAGTTTTGGGAATCGGTGAGAAAGAAGTTCTCACAGTACCCAATAAAACCCAGCGGAACCCTCTTCATTAGTTAATGGGACATCCGAGGATTATTCTTATCTTATGTCCCGGATAAGTCCGACTAAGAGTCCACAAATGCGGAGGACCTACGTCAACATATGCCGCCTTGTATCCCGCCTTCTTCGACGGTGAAAGAGAACGTCAACAGCATTTTACTTCTTTTTAAGGAGTGAGACAATGATAAAATTTTTAAAACACTACGCATACGCATACAGAGTATAAATGCGTATCTATCAAACGCTGACAATGATGTTAAATGTCATAAGGTTATATTAAAAAAAAGTTTACATTGTCAAAACCACTAAGGAGGTTACATTAGAAAAGTCACTATGGTCCTTATGTTTTCTACAAATTTCTGATGTTCTAACTAACTTTGTTGATTTTTTTCTTTTAAATGAACCCTCTCCCTATTAACACATCAGAAACATAATTTAGCAAACGTATGAAAGAGTTTTTACAAAAACCATCGTTCATTGAGACGTTTTGCATCATTAATTAAACTATCGAAATATGTATATCAAGTTCAATGGACAGTATAATTTTCGCATTTTTTTTAAATTTAAATTAACAATGTAGCCTTTTCGAAATATGTGATTATAGAAGAGTCTTCGATAATAAAATGTTAATAATGTTCTAACTTATTTTAAATTAATTATAGTCGTATTTCGACCACTGGACGACCACCATTAAAAATCAAAATATTCCCGATTAAGTTCACGCAAAAAGCAGTTTCTAATCGTCATTAGTCCGTCCGTTGGTAACAAATTTACCAACGATTCGGAAAGTTGAATCCGCTGAGAAGAAACCGGCAAGAAACTCAACGGTTACTCTTTTTTAATATAGTTTTGTAGGTTCCCATAGGGGTAGGCAGAGACCACGTCCTTCCACTTCCCACGATCCTTGCATATCTTCTTCGCTTCTTACATTCTCATTCAACCTTTCATACAAGTTCCTGGGTTCAGAGCACTCTTGATCTGGGCCTTATTTAAAAATGTCCTGGATTTGGTCCAGGAATGTTCGCCTTGGTCTTCCGCTTCCAACCTTTCCAACCTTCCAACCTTTCACTCTTGACTCATAAATCCCTTTTGTCAGTCTCCTTTCATTCATTCTCTCTACGTGCCCAAAACATCTAAGCACACATTTCTCAATTTTAGTCACTATTTCTTACTTTGTCACTCAATTTCAATCCACTCATACTTCTCAACTGTCATATTCTGACTTCCGACATAATAATACGCCTTTTGTAAAAGGACTTTTAACACATAACAATCGTAAAAAAAATGTAAAACGTCGGCAAGGGGATAAATGTATGTTTTAGTAATGATTAAATGTTAACTCCCATTACCCCTTGGTGGACACGAGTGGAGGGGATAAGAAACAGAGCACAAACAGAACCACAAACATAACAAACACTGTATAATGCTTCTATCTCATTCACTCTCACGTTCAATCTAATCAATTTACGTGTCCATCTCTTTTTACTGTCGCTTTTTCGTTTCAACGACTTTTAAATCACAATGATGCCGAAGAAGTTTTCACTTTTAAAATAAGTCACCAAAAAAAAAACAAAGTAATTATAATAAATAGTGGAATCGCTTTTGCTTGTATCGTTTCGCGAGACATTGACACCGTTTGAATGTCCCAGGTTTAATACGTGACTGTTGTATTCATTGATTCGTTGATTGAATTTAATGTATTCTTATGCCTTGACTGCCTCATTGGTCTAGTGGTTAACTTGTTCGACTACAGATATGAGGTCCTGGGTTCGAGTCCCGGGTCGGGCCAATTTGAAATCGATATTGAGATTTCTATTAAGATTTTCTCAATATTTGCCCGAAGTTGGGAAAAAATTGGCGGTGTGATGCACCGGTCGGTGAGGTGTCGGTCCTGCGCCTGATGTCTCTCCGGTCGTGTCGGATTCCCGTCACATCGGACTATGAGAGTGAAGGAATAGAGAGTGCACTTGTGTAATATGCCTGCCAATCCGCGGTGGAGCAGCGTGGTGGGTCTATGCTCTAAAAACCCTCTCTCATATGAGTGACGAGGCATGTGCCCTGTCTTAATGGGCTGCTACTTACTACTTCTTACAATACAGTTTTGACGGCCTTACTGACACAGTGATACGAGTACTCGCTTTGCTAGCATAGGGCCCCGGGTTCGATTCTCAGTAGGGTGAATTTAGGAAATCGTATTTTCTAATTTTCGTGACGTCAGACTAGGCTATAGGAGCTGCAGCTGAAAATCGGTCGGTCAGGTTTCTGGCACACAGCAATACCGAGCTGTTCTGCCTTTTCGGGGCTGGGGGGGGGGGGGGTTTGCACAGCATTTAAACCATTAGTTGTGGTTTCAATGTAGTGCAATTACTCAGTGCATGTTTTTCACAGATGTTTAAGCTGACGCACGAGTCATCGAAAGGTTTTTTTACTTACGTATGTGTACGATAAATATTAGATGAATATTCAACTGGTTTTTATATATAATACCTATGTCTTATCTATTTTATAAGCTTATAATTATTATCTTAAATGTAAAAAACAGTATCGTATCTTATTAACGCATGCATTATTTGAATAATGACTTCTGAATCTTGTATAGTAAACGAACAATGACGTTGATTTATTTTTTATTAATACAATCATTCATTATGTATTTGCAGGATGTAATGTTACTACAAACGTTATATGTTATTGAAGACGGACATAAAGAGAGTTTCGTATTACTGAAGGGACGAGAGAGAGAGGTGCGAGCACTCATTTTCTCTTTCTCATATTTTATTTCAGTCATATTGTCTAGTGGAATTTATTTACGCTCCCTTAGTAAACTAGTGAATGAGAGCGTTACGAAAAGTGTAATCGGGCGAGGTGAACGGAATTTGAGAGAGAGATATTAAAATACTCGTAGAGAGAGTTGCGTAAGGTAAAACAAAAATTTCGTTTTCCCTTAAAAACTAATTCTTCCTGTCAAACATTTGATGTTCCTCCCGACGTCTAGAAATCGTTTACATGTAAAAGTCGTCCAGAAATGAAATGAAAATTTAAAGTGAAGTTTTTGAACTTCTTTAGGCGCATAAGGGTAACACTTTTGTACGGATACAAGGCGTGATTAGCATCACGAGAATTAAATATTTTAATCTCAACATATAGTCGTCATTTAATATGCTAATTTTCAAAATTTAATACTATATAAAAAAATAAAAAAAAATTAATGATTTGTAAAATTGACAAAAAACATCGCATTTTTATTAATAATTCGTTATTTGAGACTTCAATAATGTGTCTATAAATTTTCGACACTTTAAATATTCTAATGACAATTAAATTGCTAATACATCTTCCTTTTTCCCTCCCTCGTAAGTCTCGGAAATCTAATGTTATACATTTGTAAGAATATAATTAAATTTGTACGCACGAACTTTTAATTTTTATTTTATTGCATTGGTTTTGAATGTCAAACGTTTGTGTTGCGGACGGGAGCACCAATCCTAGCGCGCCGCCGGCGGTGACTAATCTTGATTGGTCAAACGCCGGCGATCCCCCTTCCTCTCCTACGTCAGCATCCGCGATCGCCCCCTTTCCTGCTCGTCGCGCCGTATATACGCGCCGAGTAGGAGAGCTGTATAAGAGGCCTCTTCCAGAGTTTGATTGACACATTTCGCCTTAGACTCCCGAACGGAGTAGACCCCAGCATTAAGCGCAATTTTTCCTCCTCCTCCTCTGGTTATCGCTCACTGCTGAGCATTGTGATGTTCCCGACGAAGCAAGCTGTGCCATCTTTGCGCCGATCGGTAGCGATGTGGATGGCCTGACTAGGTTTGGTATCCAGCTGTTCCGATACCTGATCGGACCATCACTTCATACTTCGGCCTCTGGGTATTTTGCCTTCCGTCTTTCCGGTCAATATGAGTTTCTCTAGGTTATCTCTCGGCCTTCGCGCGATATGTCCAAAGAACTGTAGACATATCAGTCCAGGGGATCCGCAACATTCGCCGACAGCACCACATTTCAAGAGAATCGTCTATCAGTCGCTTTGAGTGTCCAAGCTTCTGAGCCATATAGAAAAATCGGGAAGACCAGAGTCCTGACAATGTATATTTTTGTCTTTTTTATATGATCCGGTTCTTCCAAATCTTCTCTAGCTGGCTCATTGCGGATTTCGTCATGCCTATGCGTCGTCTGATTTCATGGTCCTACTCACCCGTTCGATATTGGTGAACCCAGATATATAAATTTATCATCCATGTCGTACCCGAGCAGCATATGCACACTATGTGATGAATCTGATCTATCCACGATGATGATTTTAGTTTTGGCTTTAATAATTTTGAGGCCCATCTCTAAGCTTGTAGAAACTCTGCCATTTCTGTCACTATAGCTGTCAATAGGATAGTGTCATTGGAGATCCGTGTGCCACCAATCATTATACCACCCTCCCATCCATCCAGCGAACTTTCAAGAACCCGTAACTCTGCCGAAACGAACCCAAAGACTGAAGCAGAAAGTGAAGACCCAAGCTGTGAATATTAAAGAAGCGACCCCTTACACAACGTAGAACACCGAATATCGAAGCCCTAGGAACCCCATACAGTCCACTGAACACGGAGGAATTTGCCTGAACCTGAATCCCTCCCAGTTTGATGCGTTTTCCCAGTTCGTGCCATCATTCAGAAATCGAATTATTAAATTTAAAAGAATACTTTTTGTATTTTTGACATTTGATCACAAATATAACATTTTACGGACTTTGTCGAGGAATTGGGCGTAAAGGTCGCGTGTTAGATTAAAAGTTTTTTTTTCTGGTTAAGATATGATCGCATTTTTACTAAAGTTCCGCGGAATCCATGGTCTACATCATACTCGCTTTTTTTTACCTTTCATTAACCCCTTTGGCAAACCAAAAGTTTGTGCTACGAGGAGCATACGAGTAGCAAATATATTTTACGAAACGAACCATATAATATGCCGTAGGGTTACCGTCGCTTTGATATAATCGAATCAAGATTGACGCATGGAGAGGGGTTTCTCATTCGGATGTGGGCAGGTTATATATAGAACAGATCGATATTGTGTATCCAATATGACGCATTGAACACAGTGCAATTTCATTATAGAAATAGAAAAGTTGAACACAATGGTCCATGGTGACGTTTGAAGGCCTCGCTGGCTCAATGACGCGGACACACTTCGTTAGCCATGGTCCTGGGTGGGATATACAGCAGGGCAAATTTAGAAAGATCTTTCCAATGAGAGGATGTGGGCATGAGTATCCTTGAAGGAAGCCCACGAGCGAGAGGGAGAGAATGCAGCGGATGCTACCCCTCACCGCCGAAGAAGGGAGGGTATTAGTTTTGCGCGCCTCCTCCAGCCTACTTGAATCCTCAGTTGGACTTATCTAAGGTACCATGGACGAATGCGAAAGTTGAACACCTGGTGCCTCACTTATGGATGCAGAGGGTTCCGCTGGGTTTTAGATGGTATTGCGAGGTTTCCTTCCTGGCAGAGTGCCATAGTTTTGATCTATGGGTCGGGGTACGTACCTAAAAGCATTTCCCAACGAAAAAAAAGTACGAATTTAGAAAATTAAAACTAATTTGCCTGAATCTGGATTTGTTGAAGGCTTCGGCTGTGGCTAGTTACCAACTGTACCGTATGGGTGAATGACCGCTTTCTAAGGTATCAGCAATAAAAAAAAAACAAAAAATATAGAGACATACTACAACTGGTTGGACGAACTTTCCTATCGTCTGATATTTTTTCGTTTATCTATCGCTTGTCGCGTTACTACCGGCAGCGATAAAATAAAATAATTCCGAAAGAGCAGCCACGGCCAATATGGCGGCGCTCATGGCTCGCAACGGCTGCATTGTGGCTTCATACAGGCAATTTATTTTCACAAAATGTATATTAAAGTATATAAGATGCTTCCATCAAAAACATTTTTTTTTATTATTTTATCTGTCTGTATGTATCTTTCGCCTAATCTCTATAACGCACCTACATACGCGCCTGAATATACAATTTTTAAACTTGTACTGGTTGATATTTGATGGTAAAACAGTTTTTTTTATGAAATTTATTTGATAACAAGTAAATACCCCATAACCAGGTTAGCGTGCTACTGTCTAAGACTGCGTTATCACTAACCAATAAAGAACATATTCACTATAGTTTACAATTCAAATAATAGGTAGCTACTACATTTATAACTTTGACAGCCGTAACACTTCGTAACAACCTATTACTACTGTCAAAGATATTGAAAGGCACGAAGCCTTGAACTGTAATGTCCCTACAAAACGTACGAGACAGAATACAATACGGCAGGGCTCGCAAACCTGTGGCTATTAATAAAATTATTTAAAACCATTCCATTAGCAGACAAAATTTTATAGCGATCATTATTATTAGATTTGTTGGATTGCTATTAAATTACTATATTTGTTTATTATGCTGAGATTTTTGTAATTATGTCCGTAAAACGTTTATATGTTCTACTTCCGGGTTAATACTATTCCGGAAATTGCCTCAAGTTTAATTGCAAACGACTGTGATTGGTGGACATATTATTTTTAGTGTGGAGAGTTTTACAAGGAGGGTATAAGAAATGGTAGCACATGTTGGGGGAATGGAGAATGGGAAAGGAATCCAACAAATTAGTAAGCGAATTTAAAACTTTATTGATAATGATATACAAGAATGATTTAATTTTAAAATAAAACTACCTTCTACGCGCACGCTTCCAAGAAGAAACTAGAAAAAACTCAGCTAGTTGTCCTAATAAGTCTGTTACCTTAGACTTCTATTACCTTCTACCTGAGAATAGATGTTACCATACTTTAAGATCAATCAAGGTTAGCTAGTCCAACTACTGTAGTTATGCCACTATAACTACTTTTTACATTTTAATAAAAGTGACAACAATAATCAAACCATATGATTCACACCTCTTTATTAATCCTTATCCCAATAAATGTTTTATTAAAGACCGTTTCAATAACTGTAAAATACTTTTTCAATTATTCAAATGATCAAAATAATGTAAAACGCTCCACTCAAAAATAATAAGCCCACCAATCACAGTCATCGTTAAAACGACAACTTTAAACAGATATTATTATACTTGAGACAATTTCTGGAATAGTATTAAACCGGAAGTAGCACATGTAAACGTTTTATTGATATAAATACAAAGATATCAGCTTAATAAACACGTAGTAATTTAATAGCAATCCAATAAATAAAATTACAATGATCGCTAACAAATTGTTTACTGGATACAGATATTTCTATGGAAGAAATAATTTAGGGCAGAAAAGTATAAGTGATATAGATTAGTTTGCACTGCCCTGCCCTATTAATTTATTTGATAAGCATCCAATTATAAATAAAAAACTAGTGATGTAAGACTCTATCTTCACTAAATCTTACATGTCTATATTTCATCAACAAATACAAATACACTCACTCCTAGTAAGTACATAGCGAATATCTCAGTTTTGTCTTTTCATTGTTTCCAAATTCTTACGTCTTAATATCTACTCTGTTATTTTGAATATTATTGAATAATTTGTGTAATCCGTAATTGGCCTTGTTTTAATTATATTAAGTATTCTATGCAACAATTTGATGATGAATGGCAATATTTTGATAGGGAACAAATGGAAGAGGTGAAGGAATTTGTATACTTGGGATCTAAATTTACAAAAGATGGAACATGTGAAAGTGATACTGAAAGGAGAGTGAATACAGGGAATATGGTAAATGGTGCCCTGCGCGCCTTTATGAATTTCCAGATGGTATCTCGAAGGGCCAGACCGGCTGTACATGCAGGAGTGTTGGTGCCAACACTTATGTATGGTAGTGAAAGTTGGGTATGGCAGAAGAAGCACTAAAGTAAAATAAATGCGGTAGAAATGATAGCGTTGAGAAGTATGAGTGGATTAAACTGAGGGCCAGAGTAAGAAATAGTGTGATAAGAGAACGTTGTGGTATAAAAGAAGATGTAGTGTTTAAAATTGAGACAGGTATGCTTAGATGGTATGGGCATGTAGAGAGAATGAAAGAAAGGAGACTGACAAAATTAATGAGTCAAGAGTGAACGCGAAAGTTGGAAGGGGAAGATTAAGGCGAACGTTCCTGGATTAAATCCAGGACATTTTAAATAAGGGCCAAGTCAAGAGTACTCTGAACCGTCGAACTTGTATGAAAGGTTTAATGAGAATGAAAGAAGCGAAGGAGATATGCAAGGATCGTGGCAAGTGGAAGGACGTTGTCTCTGCCTACTCCTATGGGAATGAGGCGTGATGCTATGTACGAGTATGTATGTGTATGCAACTATTTGTTAAAACGCAACAGCGTTTAAAATAAACAAATTAGATCTCCGTCTCAACGCCCTATCGTAACACTCTCGTCAAGTATTCAGCAACTTACTCCCCAAGTCAAGCGTAAGTAAAGAAACATTATTTAAAAAATAACAAGAAAATATCTTTATAAGTACATTGCCACACATTACAATATATTTCAGTACATTTTATAATACCCTGCGATGTGTGGCATAACCTAGAAAATGGACGCAGCTCAGCATTTATGCTACAGTCTCTAGTCCATGCAGCGCTGATTTTCATTTTAAGGCCTTCGCACGCTCTTAGCTATTATCTCAATCTAAGTTTTTGTGTTTCATCTGTATGTCTGTGTGAAATAAAGTGTTTTTATTAATCTTAAAACTAATTATGTAATTGCATTTATATGAAACAAAGATATCGATTTAAATTTTTGAATTATATATATTTTAGGTTTCATACCCCTGCATTATGATACACATACATTTGCTTTTATACCGTCGTCAATTTGTAGTCTGAAATGTCAATTGGCATCCCGTTATAAAACGAGCTACCGCCGACATGTAGAGACCCTTATATTATAACTTACTGTTTCTCGTGTAATTTCCGAT
>JACTOM010000830.1:0-12075 GCA_015832385.1 Elymnias hypermnestra | reverse complement strand
TTCCCCTATTAAAGCCATATTATTTTTTGTAAGCATTGCTTTTGTTGCTTTCGCTTGAAACACTTTGAAGGTCTTCGCGGTTAAAGTGGGTAGTTATTAAAACGTGACTAAGTCAAACGTTTTCTTCAGAGCTGGTATAAAAGGTTGTCTGATATGAATAGCGCAAAATAGACTTCGCACTTTCACGGAAAAGCGAAAACGTTTCGTTTTATCGTCTATCTCAGTAATGTTGCCTTGTATAAAAGAACTAGGGCTTCATTTTATATCGATAATATAACCTTAAAGGTGACTCTATTAACAGTCAATTGCAGGTATAAATACTTACTATATTAAGTAAGTAGCAGCCCTTTAACGTCACTCCGAGGAGCGAGGGTTTTTAGAGCATAGACCCACCACGCTGCTCCACTGTGGATTGGCAGGTATAGTACACAAGTGCACTCTCTATTCCTTCACTCACATATTCCGACGTGACGGGAATCCGACACAACCGGAGAGATCAGGCGCAGGACCGACGGCTTAACGTGTTCTCCGAGGCACGGGGGTGGATCACACCGCCAACTTCCCAACTTCGGGCAAATATTGAGCAAATCTTAATAGAAAACTATTGATTTTTGAATTGGACCGACCCGGGACTCGAACCCAGGACCTCATGTCTGTAGTCGAACATGCTAACCACTAGACCAATAAGGCAGTCACTATATTGTACACCTTATAAAAACATTGCTATCTTAATGGGAACTCATTAAGCCATGAAAGGAAATAGACATAACAAGTCACTATACATGAAAAAATACATAATATACATACATAGCATCACGCCTCATTCTTATAGGGGTTGACAGAGACCACGTCCTTGACCACTTGCCACGATCCTTGCATATCTCTTTCGCTTCTTATATTCTTGACCTGGCCCTTATTTAAAATGTCCTGGATTTGGTCCAGGAACGTTCGCCTTGGTCTTCCCCTTGCAACTTTCTTTATGTCAGTCTCCTTTCATTCAGTCCCTCCACATGCCCAAACCATCTAAGCCAATTTTAGTCACTACATCTTTTATACCACAACGTTCTCTTATCACACTATTTCTTACTTTGTCACTTATTTTCAATTCATTCAGCATGAGGCTTTTCATTGCTCTCTACCGTATTTATTTTACTTTTATGCTTCTTCTGCCACGGCACAAACACTCCACCATACACAGCCAGTCTGGCCTTTTGAGAGACCATCTGGCTATTCATAAAGGCGTGCAAAGCACCATTTACCATATACCCAGCATTTCATTCACTTTTGTAAATTTAGATCCCAAGTATACAAATTCTTTCACCTCTTCCTCTTGTTTCCCATCTATCAAAATATTGCCATTCATCATTGATTCATCTTTTTCACAAAGGATAACTTCGTTTTGTTTACATACACTTTAATTCTTTTATATGCTTACCTGAAATGCAAATACTATGTAGCCGGTCAAATGCGACTCGTGTAGGACGTCGTGCATAGATCTCAAGGTAGACCCTAGGTACACGTTGATGACTTGAGCTGGCAGTAAGCCTAGCAACGTTGCGAGGTGATACCCACAGCCTCTAACGTCGCTTACCTGAAAAGGAAACAGAAAATTAACTTGGTTGTTCCCCACAGGTTAGATATTATAGTCTTTGTCGAAAGCTGACTACTTGTCAAAGAATCATGGAAATTAATCAGAACGGTATTACTTTATACGTTTACGAGCCACTATCTTAAGTGAAATGGCATTTATGTGCTAACCTTTAAGGAATACTTCATTCATTGTATCATTATTTCTCGTCAGGGTAGATAGAAATCTATCACGCCTATATATATTTTCGAATAATTAGAATTCTTTGCTAATTATTAGTGTATTTTCGATTTATAAATTTAATTGTAATTTAACGGAATTTTTAAATTTAACAGTCTATTCTATATCTATTATTATAGTTTTTTTTTTATTTTAAAGAGAATGAATTAACAGAGATTATATAGTAGCAAATACAATATCATAAAAAATACAACATTTAAAAATTTGCTACATTTTTTTGTTAAAAAATAAATAAGATACGAGCAGTGGGAAATAATCTTCACTTTCAGCCAAAGTATAAGGTATTCCTAAATATTTTTAAACGCAAAGCATATTATTCGTAAGTTGAATATTCCGATACAGGATTTAAATAGAAACAATTGAAAATTCAGAGATGTTTCATTAAGTTATTCGAAAATTTTAGAATTATTCGTTCTTTTTTAGAATTATTCGTGTAATCGAATCTTAATATTCGATTATTAATATGGAGATTCGATTCGAACGATATTCGCACACCCCTAATAAATATCAATCGCTGTTCGTTAGTCTCGCTAAAACTCGACAGCACCTGGACTGTTTGGCTTTGAATTACTTGTGAAAGTCCAAGGAAGGTTTAAAAGTAGGGTAAATATGAAAACAAATGCTTGCATTATATTAAAAACAACAATTTCGCTTTGCCTTAGAAACTATCCCAATCTGTCAAACATTTGATGTTGGTCCCATCGTTTAGAAACCAAATTAAATTTAAAAGAATACTTTTGTCTTTGACATTTGACATTGACAACCAACAATTCTGATCGCAACTATTCGTCGGACTTTGGCGGGAATCTGGACGTAAAGTCGCGTTTTTTGATTACGAATTCTTTTTGTTCCGGTTAAGTTTTAACCAGATTTGACGACTTCCAGCCTCCGAAAAGGCTTTAGTACCATAGACCACATCTTTACGCTGCGGCAGATTATACAGAAGACCGAAGAGTATAATCCACTTTGCTTAGCGTTCGTGGACTATGAGAAAGCCTTCGATTCGGTGGAAACAAGGGCCGTGTTGAGATCTTTACAGAGATACCTAATTGACTACCGGTACATACACGTGTTGAGGTGTTTGTACGAAAACGCCACCATGTCAGTTCGTATACAGGACCAAAGCACAGCGTCTATCCAACTGCAACCCCGAAACTTTTCACTGCGGCGCTGGAAGACCTTTTTAAGCTTTTGGAGTGGAACGGACTAGGCATCAACATCGACGGCGAGTACATCACTTATCTACGGTTTGCCGATGACGTCAGTCATTATGGCAGAGACTCTCGAATATCTCAATACAATGCTCGATGACCTCAGCAGAGTTTCTCAACAGGTGGGCCTGAAAATGAACATGGATAAGACGAAAATTATGTCTAATATCCATGTACCGCCACACCCAATCATCGTTGAGAACTCAGCTCTCGAAATTGTTGATGAGTACACATACCTGGGACACATAGTCCAGCTAGGTAAGTCCAATTTCGAGAAGGAGGTCAACCGCCGAATCCAACTCGGTTGGGCTGCGTTCGGGAAGCTACGCCAGATATTTTCGTCCGATAACCCTCAGTGCCTAAAGACCAAAGTNAATTGTTAAAAATGAAATCCAGACGCAAACTTCATCTCGCAGCGTTACTCTTTGAGGTCGTTAAAACTGGTAAACCGTCGTACCTCAGGAGTAAGCTGGTTTGGATGCGCGATGAAGTAACCGATAGACTTAGAAGTTTTAGGAATCGGCTAGCTTGCCCCCGTCATCACACCGCTGCATTCAGGGGTAGTTTTAAATATTCAGCCACAAGATGCTGGAACAATATTCCACCACCCATAAAGGACTCCAAAAGTATTCACACATTTAAATATAAACTAAAACTTTTCTTACTTAACAAACAAATCGAATTCGAAAGTTATGCGGCTGTAGTATCTGTATTATAGTATAATAAAAAAATAAATAATAGCTATAAGTAAAGTGTATTTCATTAAATAATTATTGCATTTAGTTTTATTTATTAACTTAAGTAGTTTTATAAACTGTAAATCTGTTTTACTTATTATTTTCGCTTGCATGTATTCTGCTCACAATTGTACAATTTGAATAAACGTTTCTTTCTTTCTTTCTTTCTTTCTTCTTTCTGAAGACCAAAGTCTTCGAACAGTGCGTGTTGCCAGTGATGACCTACGGTTCTGAGACGTGGTCGCCGATTATGGGCCTTATGCGGAAGCTCAGTCACTCAGAGTGCGATGGAGAGGGCTATGCTCGGAGTTTCTCTACGTGATCGAATTAGAAATGAAGACATCCGTAGTAGAACCAAAGTCACCGACATAGTTCTACGAATCGCGGACCTGAAGTGGCAATGGGCAGGACACATAGTCCGAAGGACCGATGGACGTTGGGGGCCGAAGGTGCTGGAGTGGCGACCCTGCACCGGACGGCGCAGTGTAGGGAGGCCCCAACAAGGTGGACTGACGACATAAAGAGGGTCGCCGGTTGCCGCTGGAGCCAGGCGGCGCAAGATCGGGCCTTGTGGACGTCATTACGTGAGACCCTTGTCCAGTAGTGGACGTCCATCGATTGAAGCGACGACGACGATGACGAAGTTTTAACTACGTTTTATTACTAAACTTGAAACATTGTTGCAATTACCATTTAGCTTTGGTACGAAGTTTGCCGGCTCAGCTAGTATGCAATAAATAAGACAAATACACGTCCTGGTATGACGTCCATAGAGCTGCATTCGCGTAACGTAAGTAACCATGCATAATTAGTTTAAACTGGATATAGCGACTTAGCACGGCAAACTCGTTACCATTAAAATAAAATCGCTATAGAAAAGTGGATGTAATTACTTCACTTCTATTTGAGTGCGAGTAAATTGTGCGATACCGCACGCCATATGATAAGTGGGCAACCTTTTTTACTTCTACATCGTGTAACTAAGTTAGGCCAGTTTTTATTGTGATACTTTAAAGCATATAATACATTTCGATTATTAACGTCAACACATTAATGGGAACAATATTTCGCCAAATTTCGAAGGTTCTTGAAAGATCATTTCTTCCTTAAAGTAGAAATAATATATTTTTGTTCAATTTAAAGTCAATAATGTTGTTAAAATCTTTTGTTTTCGTATAGTATAGAGTCCATATATAGATATTTATAGATTCGTATATACAAAATGTTTGTTAACTATAGTGTGTATATATTTGTAAGATTGTCATTTTAGAGAAAAAAGTTGTTTGTGTAATTAATGTAATCCCTGATAAGAAATAAAACGCCAATCATAGGACGTTCTTTTTATCGAATAAAATACCAACCAACGTTGTTTGCTTGTCACAATAGTGCACGTTTGCCAGCCGCAAACAGCGCATAATAGATAGCCAATTTGGTAAACGCGTTCTTGCCGAACAACAGTTCGAATCGCCATATATAATCTTCGTCTGGTGACAAGTAGACGGCGGAGCGTTGGGATAAAGTATCTGGTGGCATTTTCATTTATCTTGAACCGGCAAATCTTCGCAAGAGTGAGCTAACGAAGGGGCTCACAATTCGCAAAAAAAATAATCAGCATCTCTGGCACAGCGATGATAATTCTGTAGATGAATTTTAGAAAATCGTATTGAAATGATGTGCTTTTTATCGCACATTAAGGGTATAAGAGCTGGAGAGGACGTCAACGCATTGTCGGCGTGATCCTGCCTTGTTTAGATGGAAAAGAAGTCTGGGAAGGTCACCTTTAGACCGACAGAGGTACTGCCTAGATATGGGTCGAACTTCATTACCCGCAAGTTCTATCTACTGATTGCCACTACTTACAAGAATAGTCCGCGATTTAGAGGACCAAAATTAAAAAGTGACATCGTCAGTATCGTATGCCGAAAACAGAACGGAAGTACCGACAACTTCGAAAAGAACACAGCGCAAGATAGAAAGATTCTGCCCCTGACAGCTCCACTTGTGCACTCCAAGCAACTGCAGTCAAGTCAAAAAATCGTGGTGGTACCCGTAAATAAATACGGACCTGGGTGTTTCAGTGAGTATCTGTATCGGATAGGACGCGAGACGAGACATCACTATGTCACCACTGGGATGAGGAGAGACACGATGCTCAGCACATGCTTGCGGTGTGAATAGGTACCTTTACTTTACCATCAGGCGTGATTTAGGTAAAGCGCATATCCATGCATCAGAGGAGGGTTTTACCGAGTATTTCCACCAACGTATAGTTAGAAGATTTCCCCAAGTGAGAAAAAGGATATGAGAGCTACGCGTAAAAGTATCAGATACACTCTCTATAGCACGTTACAGGAAATCATGAAATGTAGTGTTATATGTTAGAACAGACAGTCAAATGACATCATCAACATGTGGTACTACGACAGACAATGTCTGTCATGTAGACATAATAAGCTCTACTACTCTAGTACTACGTTACTACGCATAAAAGATATCATCGTTTAGCGCATATCTTCTTAAACTGTATCATTATTTGCAATCGGGCGAAATAATAACGTGCGCTCAAAAAGTTTCCATGGAAAATTCCTCGATGTATAACATCAGTAAAGTCAACAGTAGGAGACGTAAAGGCGATTAAAGATTTTACGACATTTTCATGCTGGATTTAACGTTGTTAGCGACATTCTGATGAAAACATGCAAATAATCGTGTTAGTCCAATCGGAGGCAGCCATGCAATGTGCCGCGGGTATTTTCGAATCGCCGCGCAGAGATGTAAACATTGTTTGATGTAAGCATAGGGCTAGCGATGTGATAAAAATCAAATTTTAGTATGAAGCTTTTATTAAAATAATATTTTTATGCAAGCCATCGAAGTGACTATACCAGTTTGGGCTGGCTACCTGCCTATCTGCCTACTTGCCTTCCTGCTTACCTGTGTACTTATGTACTTGCCTATCTGCCTAATTGCCTACATGCGTACCTGCCTACCTAAATATCTGTTTATCGGCCTACCTGGCTACATGAATATCTGCCTGACAGCCTACCTGCTTACCTGTCTTCGTGTGTACTTGCCTAATTGCCTACCTGCTTATCTGGCTACCTGAATATCTGCCTAACTGCCTACCTGCTTACCTATGTACTTGTCTACCTGCCTACTTGCCTAATTGCCTAACTGCTTACCTGGCTACCTGAATATCTGGCTAACTGCCTATCTGTTTAACTGCCTTCCTGTGTACTTGCCTTGTTGCCTACCTGTTTACCTGGCTACCTGAATACCTGCCCCCCTGCTTACCTGAATACTTGCCTAATTGCCTACCTGTTTACCTGGCTACCTGTGTACTTGACTACATGCTTACCTGCCTACCTGAATACCTACCTAACTCTTTACCTGGCGACCTGAACACCTGCCTACTTGTCTACCTGCCTACATACCCTACCAGTTTACAAAAATTAAAACTACTTACTGAAATAAATTAATATCTAAGACATAAATACGAAAATAAAATGATATAAAAATTTTTGTTAGTAACCTCAATCTAATTTATGTCAGTGTGTGTTGTATACTAGGACGCACTAGGAATTTGTCTGAAATATGCAAATTATTACATCGCCTCAAAACTATTTGTCCGCTTATTGCATGTCGTATTACAGATGGAAGCGGGATTTTATCTATTTAAGTTGTGCACTGTATATAAATAAGTCAATTATATAAATGTTTGGGATGTGCGAATATCGATCGTATGAAATATAATCTCTGGATTTTCAATTGTTTCTCTTTAAATAATTCAAATCGTATAAAGAAACATTCGACGAAAAGTATATTTTTCGTTTAATAAATATTTAGGAATACCTTGTACTTCGGCTGAAAGTGAAAGATTATTTTCTACTGCTGACGATATTGTATCTGCTAAAGGAATTTCATTATTACTAGATTCAGTATCGTATTTATTATTTTAAAACCAAAAATTGTAGCAAATTTGTAAAAAAAATTGTAAATCATTCGAATTATTCGGGAACTTTCGATTAGAATTCCGAATCGAATATTAACATTCGATTCGAACGAATAATTCGCAAGTTCGAATTATTCGCACACCTCTAGTAAATACGAGTATATTAACATAACTCTTGGTAGTACTGTTGACAAACCTTACGAATAGATATGGCGGCGATCACGGTTGTCATCAGCTGTTTCATTTGCATCGTGGTTTCATAAAACTACCACTTGCGACTGTACGTTATTTCTAGTAATCGTTTTTGAAACAAACCTTAGGATACGATTCAAGAATTTATTAAATATTGGAAATCAAATATCAGAGACACGTAACTAGTATAAACGAAAGTGGATCAGCTATTGACTCGAAATCGAATTTTATTTTCTACAAAAATTCATGGTCATAAATAAATAGGATTTTCATAATAGAGGTCGATATCCAAACTAAAATATTCTTTATTTCCAGTAAACTCTTTTTGTCAATGACCCTACCACCGGCTCACAAACTACAGACTAGATGGAGAAGAATCCGGCAGAAACTCCATATGTCTTTTACTCTTTTTTTTTATTCATGTATACTTAATATAAATTCAAATAAAATACATCGATATCCATTTTCATTTAATATAAAAACAAATAACACCCAATTAAATACAATTGCACCATCAACACCCATTAAATGTAAAACAAATAGCACACAATTATCGTTATGACATATTAAAAGTCAACAGTTTTAATTTAAAGAAATAGACTTGGCTTTATATCGCAGAGCAGCTCTTTTTACTGACACACAATAAACTTATAATACAATAACTCGTGGCTAACGTTGATACAAAAACGGTCCTCTCGACTAACTTTTATGACTATTTATACATTTGTCGTTAATGATGCCATTAGCATAAACCACCAATGGCAGCGTTTGGCGGCAAATACATTTTTTAATTATCTTATTTATTAAGAAACTACCAGTCCCCGTTAGTGTTTAATAGTTGCAATTAATATAATTTAAGTAATTCTAATCGTTTATGAAATATTACAACTATTATATCGCAAATTGGCATCATTTACAATGTTTACAAATTCACCAATCGCAATCAACATTTGTGATGTTTCAAGGTCATCGTTTTCTAAGAATACGGTTTAGTCAAATGACGAACCGTACCCTTTATTTCAAATATTATTTAGCACATGCAATTTAATTTTTTTTTATTGGCGATTGACAACCCTAATCCGATATACAACTACCAGAGAAAACTGAAGCCGGGCTGAAAATATTTATCGTGTCACGGCACACGTTCAGCACACGCAAAAAAAATCTCAACATTAACAAATAACACCAGCGTCATTCGTCAGGAATGTCGTGTTTACATTGCTTTGACCTGCCGCCGTTATAATAATCGAAGGCGACGTTTATACATGTTCTACAAAGAAATGGTGTATTTCGAACTTTCATTACATTATAATAAAAATGGTCAGGTTAATTAAACAGCCGCGAAATCAAATAATTGATAATGATTTCTTTTAAGAAATTCTCAGCGTTTGCTCGAAGTTGTGTAGTTGGTGTGATCCATCCCCGTGAGCACGTTAAGCTGTCGGTCTTACGCCTGATATCTCTGAGGTTGTGACGGATTGCCGTCCCATCGAAGAAATAGTGTGCACTTGTCCACACTGTGGTTCCGCCCAGGAGAAGCCCTTGAAACAGCGTTTGCAGTAGGGATAGGTCTCGCCTTCCTCTCCTTAAGAGATCACCCCCCTCTTTACGGTTACGCTGCAAAAGCCAGTAGAGCTAAAGACAGTTCAAGACACTCCGAAAAAAGTATACTTGTGTTACCACATACACTAATGTACTATGCCAGCCAATCTGTATTGCGTGGAGGCTCTATGCTCTAAAAACTCTCTCTCCTAGCCCAGCAGTGGGACGTTAATGGGCTGCCACTTACCTTCTAAGTAAATAACCAAAATCGGAACATAATTTTCCGTCGTTCTCATGCTCTGGTCTTTTTTAACTGGGAAGTGCTTTAAAGCACCCCGACCGGAGAGTTGGAAATATGGGACTCATTCACAAGGCTGAAGGTCCACTAAAACCCAATGATCCCACTTCATCTTATAGTAAGATAACAGCAGCTTGCGCAATCCAGTGCAGTCACATGGATCGTGGTCACGAAGTAACTACTGTACGCCTTTGTGTTCAGGGGCAGAATCTATCTACTTTACGTCTTATTCTTTTATTGGCCACAGGACCCACGTTCTTTTTTCGGCAAACTACATTTGCAACATCACTCTTTAGTTTTGAAAAATTAGCATCGATTGATCATTTGGCATAACTTCAGTATGGTGTCCTGAATGAAGCCGAATCAAGGCCGGTTCAAGGCTCCGAGAGAAGACGCATAAGTCCACGTCTTCTGCTACCCAAACTTCTGCAACAATTAGCAGGGGTATTCGGAGCAACCTCCCGAGACAACGATCTCGCAAAAGTCGGTTAAGGCTTTCCACCCTGCTTCGCTGGTCAGCAAGAGGTCATTACAAGAATTAATAAGATTCGTTTTCATGGTACAAAACCCCTTTATCTTATGACCTTAGGTCATACAAATCTTTCAATGAATTTGTACACTTAATTTTATCACAAAGAATTAGAAATATTTAGTTGAACTATCATATTGCCAAATCTATTCAGCAAATTGATCTACTCTTAACCATTTCCGTTTATATGAAAGATCTACTAAAATCTACTGAATTTGATTACTTGTCTTTTGGGGAAACGTTAGTGAGGAAGCCTGTGACCAGCTGAGTGGCATAAAAAAGCCGCTTGGCTTTGTCTAAACGAATAAAGGAGGGATGTAGCAATACATTTTTGGTGTCGTATTGTGAGTTACGGAACTAGAATCCCATTGGGTTAGCAGCATAGGAGGAGAACAGAATACCGCTCCTAGTCTAATCTAGGGAATAGAACCTATTGCTATTGCGATAATTACTTCCCGGTAAATGGTAGTCTATTGAACCGTCACGTGCCGTACGTCATTTACAGACGATAATAGACATGTTGATGTGTGAATTGATAGTTATTACAAACAACAATAGCCGCTTGTTGTGTGTTTTTTTTTGCATAACAGTTCTGATAATGAGCATGCTATGCTTATTGTTCTAAAAGTTTATTAGGCATCAACTTTAAGGTTCCAGCATCAAGGGCTCCTAAACAAGATACCTGCGTATTTTATATGAGTATATATTAAAGAAACCGTTGTTATTTTTCGGAACATAATAGTTGATATAAATTCTAAGTCCACAAATAAATAATGCGACGGTTTTCAGTGTAATTCATGATTCCATTATCCCGTTATTAGTGCAAGTTCACGTCGCGAAAGGAACACGTATAACAAATCAAAGGTTGTATGGTAAAAGAAAGTAGTAAGTTTCCCTTATATCCGAATCCCATTGAAATACGGTAAAATACGTTCTTAGTAAGAGACTACATCGTGAGAAGATAGTTTATTATGCCGATTTTCAAGACAATATAGTGATTCTTTCGTTTATACATCCGGATCATGTGGGAATATGGGGAAACTCGTTCTAAGTGAGCGTCTTTGTTGTCTCTGTTGAAAAAAAGTATGTTATTTCTGAGGGTCTAGATTGTCTATGTACCAAATTTCATTTAATTAGGTTCAGTAGTTTAATCGTGGAAGCGCGACAGACTGACAAAGTTACTTTCTCATTTGTAATATTAGTAAGGATTAATTTGAAGGACTTAGACAATAAAAAAGTCCGTGAGTTCAAAGATGTATACTTTGAAGTTAAACTTCTTTGACAAATATTTTAAGATTAGACTAGATTTATATATATATATATCTCAAACTCATTAACACTAATAGCTAGGAACGCGTCAGTTTCAATAGTCGACCACTCCGGACGACCGCCACTCGACAACTGCCGAGAGGCGGGCCGGACTGCCACTTATTGACTCTGCCCCCACGCCGATACACAGGTGGCGCCAGCGTTCCACAGACTCATGCACTCCGACTTATTTATATATATATATCAGGGATCCGCTGGGTTTTAGTGGGTATTCTGTTATCAGTGAGTCCCACACTCCCGATGGAATTTAGCTTTCATCGGGGTGCGTAAAGGTATTTCCCAGCGCAAAAAAAAGACCATGAAAGTTTTATTATCCGTATGAAGGATGAGGCCGTATGAACGTTAAAAACAAAGTGGCTTGGCTCCTGATTGTGTTGTTGTTTTTATATGATTAAATTCTATACAACACGCAGCGAATGCGATTTATTTATTTATTTAAAAACAATACAAAATACAC
>JACTOM010000903.1:1048567-1167287 GCA_015832385.1 Elymnias hypermnestra | reverse complement strand
ACAACCGCTCACCCCATACGTAGATAACATTGACCACAGCTCACTCAACACTCGACACTTGACATAAAATATAATGCATAAAAATTAATAATAATGCAATTTTTTAGGCTTCATGGTCATCAGACTTTACATTTTTGTCGCGGAGCAAGGTACTAGCAACTGTGTATTGTAATCACAAAGTGCATAAAGAAACATGGAAAAATCAGGTTGATTTTTACATTACTCTACCTACTAGGGAAATGTATAATCTGTGCATTTTTTAGTCTGTGGATTTTTACTTGGCGCTAGTATTTGCTTCGAATACTTCGTTTTTGTTACTTCGTTTGGTTGCTTTGTAATAACAATAATAATAGAAATTAAGTCTTTTGTATTTTTTTCTTTATTTTGTCTTTTAGTTTGTACTATTTTATTTTATAAATATAACAGACGCTAACGACCTAAATCAGCATTTGTAAAACCGGTAAGAATTGTTTTTGTAAGCTATTGTTATTTTAATTTTCTCCATGAACAACAGCAAATTAGGACTTCTTTCTGTTATCTTTTAATATCAGCCTTCTTACTAAATACTTTTTTGTATATAACTTTTACAAAAAAAGTATTCAAGGGAAAGTAACACGCCCGCCGCCATTTTCAAACCAAAAAATTGCTTGCTATGAAGGTACTTTATAATATATTTTCTTAACTTATTAAAATGTTTTATTATCCTACGCTGTTATATTACATGATTAGTAATTAAACACAGAGAAAGTGAGGTAAGTAGCAGCTTTTTAATGACCTACCGAGGGGCACAGGCGTCTTCATTCATAGGAGAGAGAGGATTTTTAGTGCTTAGACTGCGGTAGGCAGGCAGGAAACTCAACGGATCTTCCCTAACCGGAAAACATAACAATTGATTGAAAAAAACAATAATGCCCATAGGATTCTTTTGTTAAGAGAAACTTAGTAGTGCTTGCCCAGGCTTTGAACCCACAAGTTCCCTAAATGGGTATCCATGCATCTCATAACTAGACCAACTTGGCTTCCTGCTGCCACAGAGTGCCCATGGTTATTCATGGGCACTCTGTGGCAGATTCAATTAACACAAACTAGAACAATTCAAATGCAAGTTTTAAGACTAGCTGGCTGGCAGCATGATGCAGTTGTGGGTGGTTTAAAGTAAACTTGATGTTTGCATTAGTTTGTTTTTTATTTATTCAATCAGTCCTTTCGAAAACCCCATAAATCAAAAAATTACAGTTTATCAGAATTCAATAAAAACTTTTTATGCTTAATTTAGTATTTGAGTAGTAAATAAATAAAATATCCAATAACCTTCAATCTTCTTCTTAATAATAAAGAAAAAAACCTGTAATTTTTTTTTTCAATTGTTTTGTTTATAATCTAACTAAAGTTATAGTAAACATTTCTTTATTGCTTATTATTGTCATTTTCAAAGTTAACTCAAATTTAAAAGTTAACTTCTTTACATTTTCCATGTATTGAAACTTCCACTGTCACAGCAATTTTCATGAATTTTCTCAATTTTTATTTCTTGATGATATTTTGCTGTTACTTCTAATTTTGTTATCCTATGTCAGTTTCTAAAAATAAAAATATATATATTTTTTTTCGTTTCTTATTTGCAATAGACAACATAGCTTACTGACAAAAATGTAATAATGACAGCTATAAAATATATACTGATATAAAATGGTGTTTTAAGGGTCTTTGTCACAATTTGAGGTACTTACATCATATTTTTCATTGCACAAAGTTGCAAAGTCAGATTAGCAAAATTATTATTGTCTAAATATATTATCATCATTGACTAATATGTCAAGTATATTATCATAATAATTTCAAAATATTATTACTCAAACATATAAAGTAAGGTTTTCGGAGTGCTATCAGCATAAAAATTATATGATTTAAAACATGTTACTGAAATTGCTTTTTATATTTAATAAATAAAAATGATTTCAACCTTTAAAATATCATATTTTGTTAACTGTGGTGGAACAACAAGCAAACTTGCAAGCTATCATATTCACCCTAGCACCCCTTAAATCTCCTAATTTTTTTTCAATTAATGGCAGTTTCAAGTTAAAATGCTGTTAGAAGTGAAACCAAAGTTATCATTTTTTTTTTTTTTAATATTGTTTATTACTGATTTGCCCCTCCATTGCACAAGTAGCAGCCCATTAACATCCCACTGCTGGACACAGGCCTCCTCACTCATGTGAGACACACAGATGTACTCTTTATTGCTTTCACTCTCATATTCAGATGTGACAGCAATCTGACACAATCGAATATTGATTTCGAATTGGCTTGACCAGGGACTCAAACCCAGGTCCTCATGTCCATAGTCAAACTTGTTCACCACTAGACTAATGAGGCATTGGACAGGTAGCAAATCATATTTTGCCTACAAGATTTATCTGTAATTGGATCACAGCTTGAAGAGTGCTGAATATGAGGATTAGATTTAAACATGTATAATGGATACACTACTTGACACATGATTGTTATGTATCAAATTATGAATATATAAACATAACAAATGCTAAAATATTTTGTTTATATATATTGATAACTTTTATGGTGTAAAAGGACATAACAATGTTCATGAATTGCTTAAGGTAGCTAGTATTTATGTTGATAAGGATTAATGCAATAACTTTACCAATTGACATATTCTATGTGACAATTTTCTTAGAAGAAAGAATGAATATAGAAAGTTATATTTAAAAAATATATGCTATCACAGACTTTTTTGTAGTACTATAAATGAGGAAATAATCTATCACACCTTGATTACTTATATTTCTTGAGGGAATAGGCAATATTTACAATGAAAACTCCTAGGTGGCTTTATTTTTTTGGACAGTTTTAATAATTATGGAAATGTTATCCTTACATATACAACAGTGTTGTTCATACAATTGATTATTATTTAGAGAGGAAGGAACATAATGACTTAGGAGTATTTATTAGGGATGCAAAGTTAAGGGGCTTTTGAAATTTAAATTTACCAATTAAATTATATTACCTAACATAGGTTTCAATAGTAGTAAGTAGCAGCCCACTAACGTCCCACTGCTGGGCACAGGCCTCCTCGCTCATATGAGAGAGGGTTTTTAGAGCATAGACCCACCACTCAATATCGATTTCGAATTGGCCCGACCCAGGACTCGAACCCAGGACCTCATGTCTGTAGTCGAACATGCTAACCACTAGACCAATGAGGAAATTCTAATAATAACTATAATGTAATAATATCTAAGTAATAACTATTTATTAACTTATGTCCTGAATGTGTATGCAGGAAAATGTCTGAAAGAGGGAAAGGTCGAGGCAGAGGTCGTGCAGGTAAAGGAAGCGATGGAGGTGGACCACCTCCTAGACGCCCTGGGGAACAAGCTGGGCCTCCACAGCAAAAGGCAGCACCATCTGGACCGAGACCACAGCCACCTTCAGCCTGGGGTCCTCCCGCTGTAGCACCACCAGTTCGAGCTGGTATGCCTGCACAATCTGCGGGCAGAGCATCTCATCGAGCCACTGTCTCTACTCATGATCATCCAGGAGATGTTGATATTCAACAACGAATGCAGACCATGGCTATAGGTATAGTTGAAATCTAAATTTTTGAGACTCCTTGTTTAGTTTATATAAAAGAAGTATTTGATAAAGTTGTGAACAACAAATAATTTATTTATCATAATTGTTCCCCAGTTAGTTTCAGACAGTGTTTGGAAGATCCACTTGCTTACTCTTTATTGTCTTTCTTCCAGTTGCTTACTTTTTGTCTTTTAAAGCTATAAGTCTATAACTATAAGTTATAAGTCTTGCTTTGTTTTAAATAGTCTAATATATAATAAATAATAGTATTATAAAGAGTATAAAGAAAAAATTGCTAGAAGTGTAACAAGGCTAAGTCAAATTTATACTAAGTAGTTTGTTTAGTGGTTTAAATGCATTATTGCCTTCATAATAAAATTGGTTTGGTACACATATGAATGGTTTTAAATTCTAAAGCCATCCATGGAATCATTTTACCGACTCTGAATATAACAATATGAAGAACACTAAAAGAATACACAATTATTTCTTACTTTTTAGAGCATATTAGTATATTTATAAGTTTGGTTTGTATGCGGTTCTTTTTTTATTAAAATTTATGTTTATGAATGAATATTTATAAAGGAATGAATGGCAATATTTTAATAGATGGGGAGCAAGTGCAAGAGGTGAAAGAATTTTGTTAGATTTACAAAAGATGGAACATGTGAAAGTGATATTGAAAGGAGAGTAAATGCAGGGAATATGGTAAAGGGTGCTCTGCACGCCTTTATGAATAGCCAGATGGTGTCTCAAAGGGCTAGACTGGCTGTGCATGCTGGAGTGTTGGTGCCAACACTTATGTATGGTAGTGAAAGATGAGAGCGTTGAGAAGCATGAGTGGATTAAAACTGAGTGACAGAGTAAGAAATAGTGTGATGAGAGAATGTGGTATAAAAGAAGACATATTAACTAAAATTTAGAATGGTATGCTTAGATGGTTTGGGCATGTAGAGAGAATGAATGAAAGGAGACTGACAAAAAGGATTTATGAGTCAAGAGTGAAAGCGAAGGTTGGAAGGGGAAGACCAAGGTGAACGTTCCTGGCCAAATCCAGGACATTTTAAATAACGGCCAGGTCAAGAGTACTCTAAACCGACGAACTTGTATGAAAGGTTTAATGAGAATGATAGATGCGAAGGAGATATCCAAGGATCATGGCAAGTGGAAGGATGTTGTCTCTGCCTACCCCTATGTCAGTAGTTGTCATTGTTTTGAGCGTTTAACCAAACTACAGAATTTTTATACAAGTCTGAGTGGTCCTTTTTCCGGTCTATGATATTTTGGTTTAAGTAAGCAGGCCATTGACGCCCCACTGTTGGGCACAGGCCTCCTCACTATATGAGAGAGGGTTTTTAGTGCATAGACTCCCGATGCTGCTCCCCTGCGGATTGACAGGCATAGTACACGAGTGCACTCTCATAGTCAACACACCGCAAACTTCCCAACTTCGGGCAAAAATTGAGAAAATTTTAATAGAAAACCTAATATCAAATTTTGAATTCGACCGACCCAGGACGCGATCCCAGAACCTCATGTCTATAGTCGAACATGGTAACCACTAAACCAATAAAGACTTATTTAAAGAATTTTGGTTTATATACTACAATTTCAGGTGGTGTAAATCGTTATATATATATATGTATGTATGTATGTATATATGTATGTATGTATGTATGTATAAATACTACTTAAAAAACCAAAATATTATAACTTCCCCATTTATCCTATAGAGTTATCATCAGTTTTGGACACTTTATATTTTGTTGCAAAACAGACTGATTTTGAACATAAACTACAGGTTTGTTAAGTCTATTTTCGGGTTACCGCGTGTTTGCTTTTCATAGTTTGTGGATAGATTAATTTATTATAATTTATGATTCTTATGCTCAATTTCACCAAGCTTTATGTGTCGCCTGTGTACATTTAGGGGCCATGTAACACGATTGTTTCTATAACCAACTAGTTCCCAAGTATGTTATGTTTTAAGAAATGTTGATGAAAAAAATCGCACTTTAGTGTATTTTGTTCGATTTAGGTCAGTCACAACCAGGGGGCGATGCTAGCTCAACTGTAGTTGGACGTGGTTCTCGTAGAGGGGGTGGAAGGGTGTTGCCGGAGCAAATGACTATAGTACGTACCCGTCCAGCAACAGTAGAATCTAAGAAAGGTGAGTAATACTTATTCCTTAGTAATATACACACACACTCACACGGCCATACATACACACACACACGCACCATGTTATTATAACTAAGTCTTGATTATGTTTTAATTATCTTAGTTTTACACATGAAATACAGCTCATAAGTAACAATGTAACCAGGAAGAGCGGTGTTTTCTGGTACACGTATAGTCCTTACTATACTCAAAAGAAGACGCCAACTCTTTATGTATTTACCCTGTAAGTTTTGGAAACTACTAGTTAACATGATACGATACTACTGTCTCAATTCTGGCAATCTGAATATAAGCATCTTTCTTTTTAATTCATAATGTGTATTATCTATTGCGCTTCTTGGTAACTGTCGTAACAAAATATGCGTAGAGATAACACCAGACAATAGGAGAAACAAAATAAATTAGTTACAAAGTGACCGTTGCTAACGGTGCGTTTGTCGCGTTGAAGGTCGTTGGGGTATTTTATAAACTGAGTGTTTATTAGTTATTATTTGTGTTTTTGATTATGTAAGTGATGTGAATAATAATGGAAACCCTTGAGGAAAGTTTTAATTTTTAAGATATGAAAATTAAAACTTACCTCAAGCTGAGCTGCCACAATACCGCGGCCAGCCTTCAGCATCTCGACTGACACTCTGTCATACCCAGCAGCCTTACCTGATTTCATACCTTTTATCGCTTTCATGATGTCATCCATACTAATCTCGCTATCACTTGTCTTACATTCATTGCTATCCGCAGAGGCCATATTTACCTCTGCTTCATTTCTTTCAAACAAACTTTCAAAATGATCCTTCCATCTCTTCAATATCCATTCTTCTCCTTTTATTAAACTTCCATCTAAACTTCTGATTTTACAAAGCTCCGAGGAAGTAGATCTCCCTCGGGCAAATTGTATTGATTTCCAGAAAAACTTTTTGTTTGACTGAAAATCATCAGAAAGTCTCCTATCATACATATCACTGTATTCTTCTTTTTTCTTTCTTACAGCTTCTTTCACGATTACTTTCACCCTTTTGTATTCCATTCTTGCCTTTTTTACTTCATCATTCGTTGTCTTTTGCAAGCTTTCTTCTTTTCACACACAGCTGCTTGAACATTTTTGTCCATCCACAAATTCTTTTAATTCTTACCTTTCCTCCTTTTAGACACTCCACATTCCATAAACTTTCAAGCTCATTTTCTTCGTCCGCACTCTTGAATCGCCCACTCAAATTTTTCTCAAGCTCATTTTCTTCGTCTTCACTCTTGAATCGCCCACTCAAATTTTTCAGATATTCTTCTCTAACCTCCTCTTCTTGCAATCTTTCCACTTTTATTCGTTCAAGATTGCTCGAGGTTTCCTTCTTTCTATGGCGCCACCGATTAAAAAGACCATCGATTCGGGCAACAACCAGGTGGTGGTCAGTATCGATTTCGACCCCGCGGTATACTCGAGCATCTAGAACTTTATTCTTCAGTTTTTCGTCCACAACTACAAAATCAATCATACTTCTAGTGTTCCCTTCTTCCCTTGTATACACATGAATCAAACATAGTGTTTGCCACAAAAAGGTTATGTTCCACACATATCCCAAGCAAACTTCTTCCATTTTCATTTACCCGTTTGTCACCAAACATACCAAGTCCTTTCATATCCATCCCGTTTCACACCTACCCAAAACTCATCTATTGTAAATTTAGATCCCAAACATACAAATTCTTTCACCTCTTCCACTTGTTCCCCATCTATCAAAATATTGCCAGTCACCATAGATTCATCTCGTTCAAGTAGCATAACTTTCGTTTCGTTTACATTAATTTACCATCTCCTGTAGCTCGTTAGCAGATGATGCAAGTATTACTTGATCATCAGTGTAGAGTAAACATTTGATGAGTAGTATGTATGGGTTAAGAGTGAATGAATTCATTTTTAACCCATACATACTTTCTTTTAAATCTGTCAAACAGTTATCCATGAATAGGTTGAACAGCCATGGTGACGATTACAGATATATATAATGTTATTCAATGTATATTGAGACGGTGCTGTGAGAATTGATATTTCTTTGAATTCATTTCACATGCAACACGATGTATCTTAATTGATGTATTGCACGTATTGCTCTTTTTTATAGTATAAAGATTTATGTTCCGCTAAATATGCCGGTGTGTATAGTATGCCGTAAGGCATAATGCTATGAAAATAAGCGAAATATACCATTTTAGCATTTTCAACATCAGTGTTTTGTCTTACTTATCAAACAGCAAACGCAGCTGAGTTAAGTTTGATTTAAATGTACTTTCTTCCCACTAGGAAGCACTGGAAATCCATTGGATTTGATAGCCAATTACTTTACTGTGCAAACAACTCCTCAGTGGTCACTTTACCAATACCATGTGGATATAACACCCGAGGAAGACAGGACCGGGACCAGGAAAGCTCTCCTGAGAGTCCATCAAAAGACTTTTGGCGGGTTTGTTTATTTTTATATTATTTTATCAGGCAACCTTGTCAAATTTTGTATCTACGTTCATGTTCAAAACTTTATTCAAGTAGACTTTTACAGCATGTTTGAATTTCCTAATACATGTGTTTCCATATTAATTCCAATGTACAACTGATGACGATATTACCGAACAACTTTCAATAAAGTTACTAGGGTCCCTGTTCTAAGAATAACCCACAATAAACTCAGTTGGGGTATCCTTTTTTTACCGTCATCATTATAATATAGTGTTCATTTATTTTATACAGATCAGAGCAATTTAAGTAAACTCTTGAACGTCTTCTGGCAGTTTGTTATAGAAACGTATTCTGTTACCTTTAAATGGGTTGTTAATTTTATATAACCTAATAGAATTTATAACTAGTTTTTCATATTATATGAAGTGCAATCCCTTTTATATTTGTCACATACAATGAAATTAATAAGGCATTACAGATGCCCCTTTAATTCGGATTGTCTATTCCGTCTTCTCCACGACATCTATTATGTATTAGTCAAACTGCCTTTTTGAAGTTAAAAAAATACTATATATTATAAATACTTGTTTCCGGTGGTGTCATCCTCGTAGATATTGGTATATTTGTTATTATCGGATCGAATTGTCAATTTAAACCATTTTCGTATCTATCTAAATCGGTCTAGTCAATAGGAATTCAGTGATATACACACACATAACAATTATCTATATTAATACGTGAAGCAAAAATTTCATACACCTTGTACAAAATTTCCCACACTTACAGTTTATATAGAGGGCACAATGCTATTTAAAATTTCTTTTTAAAATTATGCATAATATACTTCTGGACACATCTATTGGCCCACCTTGCATTTTCAGCTTCGTTTGGTCCTAGCTAAAATTTTATATTAGGTCGAGCAAAAAGTTTTTATGCAGTTTTGAACCTGGCACATTCATAATTTCATTCAATAGTCTTTTTTTGAATTTCGAACACAGAATTTAAAGAAACAAAAGACAATTTGGAGCCTGTTCGTTGTTAACAAACAATCGAATACTAAAAAAAACTTGATTTTATTGGTTTACTCGGATTTAATTCTTGAAAGTGTGATTTTTCTCATTGGTTTTGCAACAAACATTACTTATTCTTACCATTAAGGTAAGGTTCTATCAATAATCAATGGATACTTCGCCTGAAGTCGCCGCCCAAGCTGTGGCACTTATCCAGGCGGGACACAGCCAACGAAATGTGAGTGTTCAACTTAATTTAAGTCGATCTGCGGTCCGAAATGTTTATTCGCGGTACCTAGAGACTGGCGGCTTTGTTCGTCGCCAAGGAAGGCCACGATCTCGGGTCACAACTGAAAGGCAGGATCGATTCATCGTGACGACCAGCTTGAGAAATCGTCACCTTACCTCCATTGAGATACAAAACCAACTTCGCGACTTCCACGGAGTATCTGTGAGCGCTCGAACAGTTCGGAGAAGGTTAAAAGAACGCGATATGGTACCACACAAGCCAGCTAATGGCCCCAAACTAACGCGAGCCCATCGAACAGCGCGCCTTCATTTCGCGCGCACTCATTTAAATTGGACTCAGCAGCATTGGAGCCGTGTACTCTTTTCTGATGAGTCTAAAATTGTGTTACATGGCAATGATGGAAGGAAGAAGGTCTACCGACGTAAGGGGGAGCGTTTTGCACAATGCTGCTTTGAAGAGAGGGTTGCTTATGGCGGTGGCTCATGGACTGTCTGGGGCGGTATATCCGCGAGCGGTAAAACTCAACTTGAGATTGTTACGGGACCACGGCTGCCAACATTAAATGCTGAAAGGTACATTCGTGAGTGCTTAGAACCTCACGTGATGCCATACGCGGACTATGTGGGCCCAAATTTCCTTTTTATGCATGATAATGCAAGAGCCCATACGGCCGGCATCGTCAGGGAATATCTTCGGGGTGTGAACATCACAGTTATGGACTGGCCAGCCAGAAGCCCAGACATGAACCCCATTGAGCACATGTGGGACGAGCTAAAAAGACTTGTTAGGGCTCGTCAGCCAGTTGCCCAGACGATGCAGGAGTTGAAAACTGCCATAGAAGAGGAATGGGAGATGATCCCCCAAAATTTCATAGAGCGGTTGATAAACTCTATGCCTAATCGTATGAGAGCTGTGGTAGAAGCCTATGGAGGCAACACGCGTTATTAAATTAAACCTTTATTAAATTGAACATGTTTTTTATTCAATAATCAAGTGCCTTCATCAAGGCGCATACCCGACTTGTTAGGCGTAGCTCCATGTCGTGTGGTATTCTGAATTCAAATTTAAAACATTACGATCGAAAAAGATGGCAAAATGTACCAGGTTTAAAACTGCATCAATAGTTTTTGTTCAATCTAGCAATAATATTTCGGTAGGGGCCATCGAAACCTAAACTCTAAGGTAAGCCAATAGATGTATCCGGAAGTGTAATACACTAAATTATAAAAAAATCATCGCAAAAAAAAATAGAAAATGAGTTTATTTCGCGCATAGTACAATTAATGTAAATGTATATACATCTATGAAAGATTTAAATGAATTAATTGCACAACATTTAAACCATAGCTTTTGGTTTGAATGGGTGTTTCGTACATGTAAAGATTTCAAAATGTTTAAAATGCAACCTTACCGTTTAAGCGTAGGGGCTATTGATATAAATGTTGGTACAAAATGAAAATATTCTTTTTTAAGTTGGCCGTTGGTAATAAATTTACCCCCGATTCGGAAAGTCAATTCCGCTGAGAAGAAACAAGGAGGTTATCAATTCAATTTTTTTTTGTTTGTTACCTCATATTTTCAGACTAGGTAAACCGATTTTCATGATTTTTTTTATATGAAAGCTGATGTCTGTCGTACCTACATAATATACAGCTAGTGTGAGCGGCGCCGTAGCTGCCAAGTGGATACGCAGGACACACCTACCTTGGCTGACGCCGACCCCGAATATAAGAATACGAAGAACTCTAAAAAATAATTATTATCTAATATTAATTTGTTTGAAATAGTTTGTTTGGAAGGCGGTTCTTTTTATAATAATTAAAATTATTATTTATAAATATCGTTATGTATATTACATTGTGTAATATTTCGTAAACTTATACAAGTTTTTCACCATTCATTTCAGGTACCTCTTTGATGGCACAGTACTTTATACTGTGAAGAAATTGCATCCTGATCCCTTGGAGTTATATTCAGATCGTAAAAATGATGGAGAACGAATGAGAATTATGATTAAGGTAACAATTGTTTCTTATTACTTACAAGCAACTTTTTCTGCATACACTTAAATATGGGGCTTAAAGTACCGCTTTTTAAAATCTCTAATACTTTCTTAGATATTCATTTCAATGAAATGTTAAAACAGTGCTGATCTTCACGATATATGCATCGTATGTAAAACAAAGGTGTGCGTGCGTACAAAGTACACATGTCACAAGTGAAACTTCTTTGGCAATACAAAACTAAAACTTAAAATGTCAGAGACTTTTAAATGTCATTATAATAATAAGTGACGAAAACTAATATACATAATTTATTGTAATCTCAAATGACGAATTGTAAAAAAAATGCCACGTGTTTTTGTCAATATTGGAAACTATTAATTAAATTTTGTTTTTGAATTCAAACTTTAGAAAAGAGAATTTATGAAATAATTTAATATTTTATGAAAAATAGTATATTAAATAATGAAATGACTAGTGGCTATTTAAGATGCTATATCTTATTTCTTAATATTAAAAGTACCTGAACTTCAAACAAATTGGCATAAAAAACGCTCCAAATCTTCGTGACCCTAATTACGCGTTTCATCCTTTAAAATTTACCCTGATTCGCCTAACTTATGATTATGTCAGAGCTTAATAACTAGATTATACTAGTGTATAGTGTACATGTGTATTTGTGTGTGTGTGTGTGTAGGCGTACTATGTAATTATATGAAAATAGCATTCAATAAGGTCCAAATGCAGCCACTAGTTTTATCTAAAAAATTGTTTTTCTCTGACGAACTGTAGTATACTCATAACATTTATGCGTGCGAGAGGAAATTAATTGCTATTATTAAAAAAAAATTATCCTGGTTTTCTTAAACCATGCTGCAAATGCTGTTGTGAGTCATTACGCTGCCATAGTGACCTTGACTACTCTGTGGAGCACCTTACACTTTACCTGTCCTCCATTTACACTGTAATGCGACATACAATACCACGAATGTCGACATTAGATAATGAATGTGTGAAACATTCATTACACATAGATATTTTTTATAATAGTTTTAAACGTAGGATGATGCAATGTATTTTGGCCAATGTATTGTAGTTTTTTTTTTTAATTATCTATCCTTTAAATATTATTATTTAATTTTTGTTTGACATTTAATAATATCAACTTCTTATGACATTATATATGTGTCGAAGAATAAGAGAGAGAACGGAGCAGCATAAAGCACAGGGGCGTAGAATTCTCCCCCGACATTGTCATTAATTGGATCCATTATTTAATTTCTTATTCTGTGGGCGTTCATGGGTAATGTTGGTGCAATCAAACACTTTATTAATTAACTCGGTTTATAATGTTCAATCACTTAATGTTCCCGATATCAATTTACACAAACTCATTAACAATAATAGCTAGGAACGCGACAGTTTCAATAGTCGACCACTCCGGCCGACTGCCACTCGAGAACTCCCGAGAGACGGGCCGGACTGTCATTTATTGACTCTGCCCCCACGCCGATACACAGATGGCGCCAGCGTTCCACAGACTATTATACACGGACCAGCGATCCACAGACTCATATAGCGATGCACTCCGACACATAATTTAATTTAATCTAACCTGACTTCATCTATAATGATTAACGCATGCTTGGATAGCCTATTATTAGTTGGACATATATAAATGTATCTTAGTTATTTTTAATCATAAATTAAATGTATATTGTGTACCTGCTGTTGGCTGTACAAAATAAAATAAATAAAATGCGATAGGTGGACAAAATTTGTGATGTAAAGTCACTGTAATAATGAAGATTAAAGAAAATCTCCGACTTGAGTTTCGGAGAACCCATAGGGTTCTAGTGTAAGGCTCTTGTAATAATAGAGTGCAAAGGAATGCTAGTAACTATAATATTTAAGTTATTCCTTATATCATTATCAGTGGTGCGTATATAAAATTGTTAGACTCGACACGCTGTAAAAACAATTTATGATTTGATATAATAATAATAATTTTCTGTTTCAGCTTACATGCCAAGTGAGTCCGGGGGACTATCACTATATTCAAATATTCAATATCATCATAAGAAAATGTTTTAGTCTATTGAACTTGTCGTTGCTGGGCAGAGACTTTTTTGATGAGAGAGCAAAGGTGAGTTTATCCTCTTTCTTTATTTACTACAGAGACATATACATTATAACTAATTGTATTGTTAATGCTTGTTATCAGTAGGTCTATAAAGATATATAGAAACACTTTATTGTGCAGAAACCCATACAGGAAATGAACAACAAAACTAAAGCTAGAAATGTCCAAAGGTGGTCTTTCAGACAACCATTGTAAAAGTAAATGCTTATTTAATAAAGTAATGGGGAGAACAGTGCCAGAAATAAATATATTATTTTTTTATAATTTTGGCCTATAAAAACCATATAGCCATGAAGTTAGATTTATAATATTATAATACTAAGTAACTAATTCTTCATAAGTAAATAGTGAATCTCAATTTTTGCTTTTTATTCTGTCCATATCCAGACATTATAATCTCTGCTCTGTTATTTCAAATACATTGTAATTGGTATTAACTCTAATAATTTATAACAATGCTGTTGGCTTATCAATAAATAAATGACAAGCTTCTTTACATTACTAATACATTATTAGTTTTTTAATCATTTCTGACAGTATTATTGGCCTCTATTTAACAAGTAATTTCCATCCCCTTGGCATAAAATATTTTTATGCATATATTTTTATTATACATGAAGAGATTAGAGATTTAGATATTCATGTTAAGAATCTTTGATTCCAATCCTACGCAGACATTTTGAACCTGCATGTCTCTTGTTCAGTTATCTATGTAGCTTGCTATGCTTCAGTGGAGAAGCATGGTGGGTCTACACTCTAATAACCTTCTCTCTTTGCCTATAAGCAAGGTCTCTTATGCCGAGCTTTAGGACATTAGAGGGATGCGTTTACTTCTTATTGATTTTTTTTCTTCAGATTGATATACCTGACTACAAACTTCAAATATGGCCTGGATACAAGGCTACCATCAATCAGTATGAAGATAGACTGCTGATGGTTACTGAGATTGCTCACAAGGTAAGTAAAACCCCTTAACCAATGCAATGAATCATACATATCAATGATACATGGATCTATTTTTGTAAATTGATAATGCAACTGAACAAATAATAATTAAGCCATTTATTTACCCCTTATCCTAATATAACTATTTATATATATTTTCTTATATTTTCTGGTTATGGGTGTTTGTGTTGTCAAGGGTGGGTGTAAGTGTGTGTGTATTTTTGTTTTATTTACAGATAAAGGTTCCTTTTTGAGTATGGGTCTCCTTCCGTGGTTGCCAATGAGTCTGATCTTTAGCAAAATCTTCCCATTCTTTCTCAGCTATCTTTTAAATGTCATCTGCCCAACTAGATTTTGGTTGTCTTACCCTTTGTTGCCAACTGGGCCAGGCCAGATGTTTGTGCATCGTCCATCACTTATCTATAAATCTCATAATATGTCCTGCCCACGGCCCATTTTAACTGAAGAATCTGTTTCAGAGCATCAGTTATATATTATTATTACATTTATCTGTTGTATTTCAGGTTTTGCGTTTAGACACTGTTCTTCAAATGTTGAAAGAGTACAGTGCCACTAAAGGGGGCGACTATAAGAAAATATTTATGGAAGACATCGCCTGCAAAATAGTAATGACTGATTACAACAAGAAGACATATAGAGTTGACGACGTTTCATGGAAGGACAGTCCACTATCAACTTTCAGGATGAAGGATGAAACTATCACCTACATGGATTATTATTACAAGGTAACTCAGCTTTATATATAAAAGACAACAACAATCTTACTCATAGGGCTGTATTAAGTAGTAACGTAAGATTGCTTTACAGTAATTTAGATTAACAATACCAAAGTGACGCAAGTGCGTGCGATCTTTTATATTTTAAGTCAACAATACTGAAGTGGCACAAGTGCGATTTTTTTTTAGACTTCAAAAAAAGGAGGAGGTTATCAATTCGTCTGTATTTTTTTTGTATGAAAGGTGGTGCTCGTCATAGGGTCCCATTTTTTAAAATCCGGTTCTGATGATGGCATCCATGAGAAAACCGGATAACTCTTAAATTTGCATTAAAGATGTGCGCGACAAATGGACGAATAACTCAAGATCATACCAACTGATTTCGATGATGCTTTTTTATTGGAAGGGATGTACTTCAAGGGTTGTTTTGTGATAGTTTGGTTAGGTTCTGATGATGGAATCCATGACAAAGTGACGGAACTGATCAAGTCTTAGGAGCAAATTAACGATACTCGGCAGAATCTTCTATAGGCTATCCAGATACTTTGAGTTGCTTACCGTAATTTCGATATGGTCAAGTGCTAGTCGTAGTTAAATATGAAAATCAATGTGGTGACGCCACCTTTGGCGGTACTTTGGTTTTATTTTTTGATGGTGCCGCGCATTGACATCCTTTTCCAAAAGTACCCTGTCTTTTCCCTCGCGTGCATATACTCGCTACGCTTCCGCCGCGCAAGGTGTGTTTTCGCCTACCGCTGATATTTCCGCTTTAAACCCGCTCGTATCTTCGTCTTGAAGTTATACGAACTGCAAGAACTATCGAAGAAGTGAACCGCTGGCCGTGTAGTGTTGTGATAGTGCTTTCGCCGCCGCAACCACGCCCGTGCACAGCCCTACGTCGAGGAGTAGGAGCAGATCCCGATACTCCAGGTACGTGCACGCGATTCCTTCCCCCTTCATCACTGTCACCCCTTACGCGGCCACTAGCCTTCTTCCTTCTTTCTAAACCGCCCTACAGTCCACTCTCTCCATTCCAATTCCCCGCCCCGCTACATGGACGGTGGCCTCTTCTGCGCTGCCGTTCCACAATGGATCTCTTCAATGGCTTACAGTAAGGGTGCGGTTTATAGCAGAATATATAACTGTCTGTAACCAAATAGCAAATATCATTTGTTGCTTCATTGCGATATTTATAAGGTGTATTATGTATAAAGCGGTGGTAGCCGGGCCAACACGTTTTTAGGTGTACACTTATTGAAATAAATTTGTTAGTTTAATTCAGATTCACTAAAAATAAAAAAAATAAATAACAATTTTAACAAAAAAAGATCCGCCTTCAAAACAAACTTACAAATATGGCAATATGCTCTAAAAAGTAGGAAACAATTACCTATTCCTTTGTAGTGTTCTTCGTATTCTTATATTTGGAGTCAGTGTCAGCCTATATATACAAGCTGCAGGTGGGAAAGACGCGGGAGCTGCCAAGTGGACACGCGGAGAACATCTACCTTGGCTGACGCCGACTCCGAATATAAGAATGCGAAGAATACTAAAAGAATACGCAATTATTTCCTACTTTTTAGAGCATGTTAACATTTTTGTTTATTATAAATTAAGTCAACAATACCGAAGTGGCACAAGTGCGATTTTTTATATATTAAGTCAACAATACCAAAGTGGCGCAAGTGCGATCTTTTATCTTTTAAGTCAACAATAACAAAGTGGCGCAAGTGCGATTTTTCATATTTTGAGTCAAGAATTAGTGGCGTAACTGCGTTTTTCTATATTTTCGATTATCAATAGGTGCAAGTGCGAGATTTTATATGTGGGAACGATTTTTATTATTTATGTATAGTCTTTGTATGATGGCTATACAGTGTCTAATGTTAAGTCTACGTGACGACGGTTTTTATTTGTAAATAATAATAATCTTTATTGTGGCAATTCATTATTACAATAGTATAACACTGTCATATAAGACTTTTACATCAATTATTTAAAGAAGACACAAGAAATGCGTAGACACTCGTACTAAGTAAACTTGTGCTACGAGTGTCTGTACCTTCAGCCGGATAATCTATTCGATACAATAATTCATAATTATTGTAAAATCATTGTAAACAAAATAAACTTGACAACTTTGTAAAGTAGTTTTTTTATCAATAAAAAAAACAATAAAATATGTATATCCGAGTAATTATTTTCTTAATAAGTGGAACAGAACTTGAACTTAATATTTTTATAAAAAGGAACTTCGTTCCCATACGGTGTCCCGTGACACCACACGTTTCTTTTATTAATTAATATTTTGCTTTTATAATTTTTTATATCGTTACTCTTATTTGTATGCCTGCAGGCCTTACCGTAGAGACTAAAGGGCAAGCGGCTCTGTTTTGACGAACCCTGGCCTAAAGTATACTTACTTGGGGGGATTTGCTTTGGATCGTTATTTATTTGATCAGGGGCACCCAACTAAAGCCCCGCTTGAGTACGCCCAATTCACTGAATGGATTTATTCGGGGTTATTGCTTACTCGATCAGATGTTGCCAACCAGCGGCCCGTGTGCTGCAGGTTGATGACCTCTGGACTTAAGTACGCACACTTCACAGAGTGGATTTGGTTGCTGTTCATTAGATCGGGGATAGCCAGCTTGCGCCCCATAAACCCCTATGGGTAACGAGAAATATAATGATAAACTTAGTTTTATCTCATGTAAGAAAATGTTGCCGACCCATTTATTCGATGAACAGCTCTATACCAAGCCAACGTCTAAGGGCGGTAAATGACAAACGTTTTAAATCAAATTATTAAATTATTTTTACTTCTTATTTCAGAAATATAACATCAGGATCACTGACACAAAGCAGCCTTTGTTAATCTCACGGTCAAAACCCCGTGAAATACGTGCCGGTATGCCCGAGCTGGTGTTCCTGGTGCCGGAGCTGTGTCGTCAGACTGGCCTCTCTGATGATATGCGGAATAACTTCCAACTGATGCGATCGCTGGACCAGCACACCAAGATAGGACCTGACGTCAGGATACAGAAATTGCTCGCCTTCAATCGCAGATTCACACAGACCAAGGAAGTTGTTGATGTTAGTGTAATACTTTTTTTTCTTCTATTTATTTGACACAATGAAAAAGCTAAACAGCGTTTAATATAAGAAGTAATGTTGGGTAGGACATATATATAGTCGTAAATGTGTGCACATTATGAAATGAAATTTTTTTATTATTATAAGTTTACAATTGCTTACAATTCGCTCTTAAATAACGTGAGTTACTGGCTCCTGAACCAGATCTAACGGTGTTTCTGGAACCAGTACCCACTTCGACTATAGCTAAATATAAGAAAATAAAATATACTATAGTTATGAGATTAACAAAAATCAGTAATTACAAGAGAGAACTTAACTTATAATTATTATCTAAGTACCTACGTAAGTTGCAGGCCGAATTGATGTATATCAGTGTGCGTTTGCGCGTGTGTATATTTTGAAGGTGGTAAGTGTGGTATGCATGCGTTGTTTGTTAGTGAGTCTATCTTAGTGAATGTGATTTGGTTATTTAATTAAGTTTTCTATCGTACCATAGCCGTATTCCTCTAACCATATATTTAACAAATTTTTTACGTTAAAGTCATTAAGCTTGGTAATTCTAGTTTTAGGAGAATGTCTGATTAAGTGGTACAAACAAGGTGCTTGAAATGCGTAATGTCTACTAGCGAACTGGCTATGTACTCATGGTGGTTTTATCTATCCTTTTATTAGGTAACAACAGGGCAGTAGACGTTTTATGACATTTCCGGATACAACTAATATGTACTGTTTACGAACCGAAAGCACTTTGGCTTTTTTATAGAAATCTCTTGTAGAGAATTTAATAGGTAGTGACATCATTACTTTAAGTACAGTACGTTGGGCTCGTTCTAATTCTCAACGCTTGGCCCGCGCAAATCTACCTGGGGAACCTTATTTCATAGGATTTAATTATGAAAAAAAATATTAAGTATGAAACAGCTTTAATACTTATTTTTTTTAATAAGTAATTACTGAAGTGATCTGAATAAATCGTACACAACTGAATACATCAGAATAATAAACGTAATGACGGACCCGTTGGCGCAGTGGTACGAGTACTCCCTTTGTTAGCAGGGAACCTCTGTGGGACGGATTTGTGTTCTGATACATTGCTGTGTAGAAACCATGAGGGGGAAATTGCCTTTTCAAAAATTTGCGTGCTTCTCTCTTGGACTGTATCGTCACTTACCATCACGTGTTATCACAGTCAAGTGGGAACCGGTCAGCAATAATAAAAAATAACATTTACGCGTTGGATTAAAAAGCATGAATCTATTCCTAATTATTGAATTCAAGCATCAGCTGCTTTTCATTTCATTGCTGATTTTTTTTAGTAATGTACTTTTTATTCATTTCATTTAGCTGTACTAACACGATGGAGCGTAAAAAATGGTAATTAAAAGTTTTAAAATAGGTTTTTTTTAAAAAACAGCTTCGATTTTTCCCGCCCCTTCATCAAAGGTGTCATTTCGTGAACGGTCTCCTAACCTTGTAACACACCTTATGGACAGCAATTTGGATACGGCTTATTATATGCTTTAATTCATTTTATTTATATTTTTTTTATCCTCGTATGTAACTGATGTAATATGTATATGTAGTTTTATTTAGTTTATAAATCTAAATTATTCTTGAATTCATTTGAATAAAATCAGTATTGTTGAAAAAAAAAAGCTGAAACACTATTCTACGTCAATAGTAACTTTTCTTCGGGGCACATATGGCTGTTACAAGTAGTGATGCGGTGTTGTATTTTGTTCACCATATAATCAATAGTTGTAGTAGACATTCGTGTATAACCATGAAATGCATTATAACCTTTTTCTCTTATTGACCCATAAAGAGTTGCATATTCTCCAAATTTCTTATGTTCCGTTGCTCTAAACACTGGGCCACTTCTTGTATTAAATTATATTAATTCACTTTTTAACATCATTTGCGACGGTAGCTACGTCTCGTTGTGCGATTTCCAAATAAAGACCGGCAGAAGGTCCCGCTGCGGGCATCGCTTTTGTAGAAGAGACCTAACGTAATCTTTTCCCTACCGTGCCATCAGAAGCTTAACTTTAAAAAACTAATCATCTTCTAGGAGATGTCCTCATGGTCATTGAAACTGTCCAATGACTTGGTTCGCTTTAAGGGAAGACAGCTCCCACCAGAGAACATTATTCAGGCCAACAACGTAAAATACCCTGCCGGAGACACTTACGATGGCTGGACGAGGGATATGAGGTGAGAAATTATGACATCACTTCACTGTTATGGCAAGAACCGTGACACAATTCAAAGGCCAAGAGTTTACAGCCGTTTGTAATTTGCTAGGTTGAGTTATACAACTTAACAGCAAGTTTCTCTCTTTTTATTGAAGTGCAGTTTCTTAGGCGCATGACGCTAAAATTTTTACGGATGAAACGCGTGATTAGCATCACGAAGATGTGCAGCGTTTCTTATGCTAATTCGTTTGAAGGCCAAGTAGTTTTAATATTTACAAATAACATGTGGCATTTTAATTTGCCACTTGACATTTAATAATTTAAAATACTATTTTTCATAAAATATAAAATAAAAATATATCATAAAAAATTTATTACATTTTCAAAATTTTAAATTAGTTACAGTATGGATTAATGAATGTGACTCTTTTTGAAGTGAAACTTCTTTAGGCGCATGAGAGTAAAATATGTACGGAGTAAACGCGAGATTAGCGTCACGAATTTGTACAGCGTTTTTCATAAAAATAAAATATTTAATAAATTCTCTTTTCTATATTTCAAATTTTAAAAAAATCAATAAAAATTTGTAATATGGACAAAATCACATGACATTTTTATTTACAATTCGTCGTTTGAGATTTAAATAAAAGATTCTGCCGAGTATCGTTAATTTCCTCCTAAGAATTGACGAGTTCCGTTACTTTGTCATGGATCCCATGATCAAAACCTAACCAAACTATCATCAAACAACCCTTGAAGTATATACTTTCTAATAAAAAAAGAATCATCGAAAGTTATGAGGCGACATAAAAAAAAACAGAGGAATTGATAACGTCCTCCTTTTTTTGAAGTCTGAAAAAAGGACAGCGAAATCCTGCCAGAATAAAAGTATAGTGATGGCAGACAAAATATATAATAAATTACCGCTTTACTTTAAAAACATTATAGAATTTCCAGTGTTGAAAAGGAAAGCAACGAAAATGGTATTATAGTATAGACGAATTTTTAAATGGTGAATTAAATTTTTATGATAAATTCTGAAATGATTTTGACATTAATAACTACTGACATGATAAAATTATTGATATCACTAAATATTTGCATGCTGTTAAATGACAAACACAGTGAAACTAATTTAAAATAAATCTTTTTGAATTCCTGTGACTGAGAGCCCTGTATGCAGTATCCAGACATTGGCTGCTATTTACCCTTTTATTGATTCTTTTAGATCTAAAAACCTATTCGCCCTTGCTCAGCTGCCATCATGGGTTGTGATAACACCAGAACGTCAGTATAGAGATGCTGAGAAATTTGTGGATTTGATCATGAAGACTGGTGGAGGAGTAGGCCTCAGAATGCCAAGGCCTGAACTTGGTTAGTAGATTTGCATTCCTACATTTTATGACATAAAAGTAGCTCTAAATTTGTCAAATTAATTTACTTACAAAGTTCACATGTTTCATCTGTGTGATGTTTGCATAACATTTAGACTATTTATTTCATTAATGTATATGCCAGAGAATAAGAGAGAAGAAAAGAAGATGCATAGCACATAGGTTCCCCGCCGACATCGTCACTAGTGGGTTTCATTGTTCAATCTCCATACTGTGGGCGTTGGTGGGTAATGTTGGTGCAATCAAACACTTTATTAATTAAATCCGATTATAATGTTCAATCACTTAATGTTACCGATATCAAATAACACAAACACATTAACAATAATAGTTAGGAACGCGATAGTTTTAACAGTCGGCCACTGCGGCAGACCGTCAGTCGAGATCTATCCGCTGACTTGTGACTTATAGATGGCGCCGGCATTCCGCAAACTATTTGTCTCCGACATATATATATACATTATATGTATAATTTAAGTATAATTTGTGCGTAGTTGTATAAATTTTTTTCTTTCTTCAGTATAGTATTTTATATTGTTACAGTGACGATAGCACGAGACGGAACAATGGACTACGCAAATATGTGCGAAAACGTAATTGCACGCAAAAATCCTGCCATCATATTAGTCATTCTTGCCAGGAACAATACCGACAAGTAATTTATGCCTTTTTTACATATATCTTTTATATATATATATATATATATATATATATATATATATATANGTTATTAATTAGATCCATTATTTAATTTCTTATTCTGTGGGCGTTCATGGGTATTGTTGGTGCAATCAAACACTGTATTAATTAACTCGGTTTATAATGTTCAATCACTTAATGTTCCCGATATCAATTTACACAAACTCATTAACACTAATAGCTAGGAACGCGACAGTTTCAACAGTTGACTGTTCCGATCGAGCGCTACTCGACAACTGTCGAGTGACTCCCGCCGGACTGCCACCATTGACTCTGTCGACGCCGATAGATGGCGCCAGCGTTACACAGATATCTGCCCTCCGACATATATATATACCTAACTGGTCCCCCAAAACGTTGCCCACGTAGTTCGTTATCACGTGATTATATATGTACTTTTTTTAACTTGCATATCGGGGTATGTTATATAAATTAATAAAAAGCTGTTCTACCCTGATTTTACATTTCAATCCCAATTGTCGGATTTGAAATCAGTCGTGTGAATAGCTTTTAGAAATTTCATGATGAGCGACTTAGTGTTCAATTTTAGCTGTCACCCATCGTAGTTCTCGATCCTGTCAGAATATGGGTAAACCTGTTCGTAGTGATAGTTTACGCCGCAAAAAGTACACTTATGATGAATTGGAAGGCAATTGAGTAAACTAGTCGGTAGGATTAGTCGAAATTCTATAAATAATTGGAAAAAAATCGAGTAAGTTTAACGAATAATCGATATATCTGGATTTCCTATTTTCCAATTTAAATTCTATTACATCGTGTATCAAAATATTCTTTTTGCAAATAAAAATTTCCGTCAGTAACTTCAACTACCTAGATTATGTATGAATATCGGAAATAACAAACCCCGAGTTCCAAAAACTCGAAATTTGGCAAAATGTAATTATTCGCAAATAATTGTGAAAAAAGTCGAATTATTGGAAATATCGTATTATTCGAAATTATCTAAATTATTCGTGAGAACTTTCGTTTGATTCGAATTATTCAATTCGAAACTACAGATTCAATTATTCTTTCCAAGTTGAGTATTAATATTCATATCAGTATTATATATATAAATTACGAATTCTTTATTAATCGAAGATATTAATAATATTAATATATAAAAACACAAATTTAAAAAATGGCTAGTATCTAAATGCTAGCCAAAATAAATAAAATAATTCATATGAGACGCAGTTTTTAAGCTCTCTCATACTGTTTTGATACGTTGCATATAAAACTGTAATTGTATTTATTTATGTGAATATTATTTTAAAAATATAAATACCTGCCTTAAGGATGAAGCAATTATTTCAAATTATATTATTTTATCCTATTATAGATGTTGCACGCCATTGTATGGTAGATTATGTGTTGTACACTTGATCTTGCAATAAAATATATTTGATTTGATTTGAAGGAAAGAATAATTTGTAAGTTCGAATTATTCGCACACTCCCAATTTCTGTCTCTATCTAAAGCAGGCTTTAGAGGCAGAAAGAGAGATTTACACTACGGTTTCTTGTAATATCCTTGTATAATTAATTAGATATGCGGCTATCAAGAAAAAATGTACAGTCGATCGTGCGGTGCCCACACAAGTGGTGTGCGGACGGAATTTGAGCAGCAAAGCCGCGATGTCCATCGCTACCAAAGTGGCAATACAAATTAACTGTAAGGTGAGTTAACACAACTTATCTTTTTCCAAACACAAATCCATATTTTGAACTCAATCACACAAAATCGAACTAAACAATATGATTCATTAAACTTCTTAACTTCGCGTTCTACAAAAACGAAGTATCTGATATTTTTATTTCTAATCAAATTCAAAAATTATTTATGCAAGTAGGCTTTTACAGCACTTTTGAATTGTCAAATATAATTTTTTCCACGTATCATTTTAATGTATCATTGATGATGATATTAGAGAACGACTTAGAATCAAGAGTTACGATGTATGATTGTGTATATGATGTATGTTAATATTTTGATATAGCATATTTTAGTGTGAAGACATTGTGTTTAATGCCTACCTTCCTTCTACGCTAGTTACATCTTTTTTTACTTACTTACCTGAATGAAAGAGATCAAGAGATAAGACTGCCTCTTTTTCTATTTATTCAAGTTAATTGTGAGATTGTGTAAATATACAATTTTTAATATATTTTTTGACGTGGTGTCGTGTAAATGGATGTTTGTCGGCTGCACATACGAAAAAGCATGACCCATTGTCACGTTCCACCTGAGCCGAGCGCGCAACAAGCGATAAAGAGGCGCGATCAGCCTAATTCTATTTTTTTTATTACGACAAAAAAATTATCAATATTTTCTTGATTACATAAAATTAGCGTCCGTAAATCGACTTTACAATCATTTATTATTTTTTCAATTTGAATGTTTTAATTTAAATTTAATATGTAAATATTGAATGTTATTTAGCTTGGTGGTGCCCCGTGGACTGTTGAAATCCCCCTGCCAACTTTGATGGTGGTCGGCTACGATGTCTGCCATGACACCCGATCTAAGGAAAAGAGTTTCGGTGCTTTCGTTGCAACATTAGACCGGCAAATGACGCAATATTATTCAAATGTGAATGCGCATACTTCAGGCGAGGAGTTGAGCGCTCACATGGGCTTCAATATATTGTGCGCAGTCAAGAAGTACCGCGAGAGGAACGGTAAGTGTTGTCAACCACATTTTTAAATATTTCCTTCATAACTATATAGAATTTAGCTGTTTCCAGCGGTGTTACCTACGAAAATTTCCTTACAATCTGATAAAATAACATATAGACGAACAAATACGAGTTAAAATTTTTGTACATACATTGGTTGAGGAAGTTAAAGAATATTTGTGTCATATTTCGAGTCAATATGGTGAATGGCTTTGGTGGCTGACTACGGCAGCCCACATTTTTATTCCTAAAATAAAAGTAGTCCAAATTATTACTTATAACATCAGCCATCTGCCAGGAAAAATTCAGTCAAAATTGATCCAACCATTTCAGAGATTAGCCGGAACGAACATAAATATAGATATACTTTGTTGATCAACTGGAATTCAAATCTCAACATTTTGCATTTCCAAAATAATATGTAGAGTTATATCCAAAACTGACTGTAACATTTTATATAATTTGGGAAAAAAAGTTACATTATTATAAACTAAATAGAAAAAACCAATTAAGTTTCCACCAACAACAACAATGTACTCCGAAAAAGAAATAAAACAATACAAATTCTTATCTGAGAGTAGCTGCTGAGTAGCGATTTGTTTCTCAATTAAAATTTAAAAAAATGTGGTTGTAATAAACTAAACTAATATTATAAAGAGGAAACAGTTCTGTTTTTGTATGTAATTATGTATATTTGTACCGTTTTCACACAAAAATTACCGGACCAATTTTTTTCACCTTTAGAAATCTGTATTGTCACTGTGTGTCATAGGCTATATGACTTTCTCAAAAAAAAAAAAAAAATGTGATCCCTAATAAAATTGCATTGATGTAAAAGGTGTGAAAAAATTAGTCCAAAAATCTGTCATCGCGTGCGCTGCGGAAACTATTTATTTATACACTTTATTGCACGTCTAAAATAATAAAATATAATGAAGTAAACTTAAAAAATAATATTTCAATTATATACTTAAAAAATAATAATAATTAAAAAAAAAGAAAGTATGTATGGGTTAAGAATGAATGAATTAGTCATCAAATGTTTACTCTACGCTGATGATCAAGTAATACTTGCGTCATCCGCTAACGAGCTTCAGGAGATGCTAAATATTATGAATGAAGCTTTGAAAGGGAAAGGAATGAAAGTGAATGTAAACAAAACGAAAGTTATGCTTTTTGAACGAGATGAATCTATGATGAATGGCAATATTTTGATAGATGGGGAACAAGTGGAAGAGGTGAAAGAATTTGTATACTTGGGATCTAAATTTACAAAAGATGGAACATGTGAAAGTGATATCGAAAGGAGAGTGAATGCAGGGAATATGGTAAATGGTGCTCTGCATGCTTTTATGAATAGCCAGATGGTGTCTCAAAGGGCTAGACTGGCAGTGCATGCTGGAGTGTTGGTGCCAACACTTATGTATGGTAGTGAAAGTTGGGTATGGCAGAAGAATCACAAAAGTAAAATAAATGCGGTAGAGATGAGAGCGTTGAGAAGCATGAGTGGATTAAAACTGAGTGACAGAGTAAGAAATAGTGTGATAAGAGAACGTTGTGGTATAAAAGAAGACGTAGTGACTAAAATTGAGAAAGGTATGCTTAGATGGTTTGGGCATGTAGAGAGAATGAATGAAAGGAGACTGACAAAAAGGATTTATGAGTCAAGAGTGAATGCGAAAGTTGGAAGGGGAAGACCGAGGCGAACGTTCCTGGACCAAATCCAGGACATTTTAAATAACGGCCAGGTCAAGAGTACTCTAAACCGACGAACTTGTATGAAAGGTTTAATGAGATTGAAAGAAGCCAAGGAGATATGCAAGGATCGTGGCAAGTGGAAGGATGTTGTCTCTGCCTACCCCTATGGGAATGAGGCGTGATGTATGTATGTATGTCAATTATATTTAAAATTATATTTTAAATTATATTTCATTCCAAAGATAATGAATTTTAAAATGTCAATATAAAGAAAATAATGTTATAATGTAATGTAGTAGTATACAGGATGGCCATATTCATTTTGTTTGTAGTGTACCATCTTATTCACACGTCATCACACACATATAGACAAAAAGTACTTTTTTATGGCTGACAGTTTAGCGCTTGACTGTGCTCTCACCTGATGGTAAGTGAAGATACAGTCTAAGATGGAAGCGCAATAATCTGGTAAGAGGCGACCACACCCTTTACGGTTTCTACACATCGTACCGGAACACAAAATTTCTTTGTTTTGGAGGTACGTCTTTGCTGTTAGTTTGCGAGTACTCGCACCACTGCGCCAGCGAGGCCGTCAAATGTTTTTATTAGTTAGCACATTTCTTCTGGAATATATTAAAAATTAGTGAAATAAAACTTTTATCTTACCAAAAAATATCTATAGTCCGACTTAGTAGACGTTCCACTGCCACGAAATCTGTATCTATGGATGAAACAGCTGGGCATTGCTAGTGCATATAAGAGTGAAACACAACAGTATTGTTGATGTATTTTGCTCATGTAAAAGGTACATAAAATTAAAATTCGATTGGTATCTTGTTAAAAAAATGACTGCAACACGTTATTGTTTCACTACAGGAGTATTACCTGGACGGATTTTCATCTACCGCGATGGTGTTGGCGATGGACAAATCCCATATGTGCTGAGTCATGAGGTGACTATATATTGACTTACGTATTTTTTTTTTGATTTGGAAACTTCTTAAGGATCGTTGCTTTTTTTGAAAGTCCGAGAAAGCGCATGTAAAAAATTTTAGACAAATACATTTAAAAGATTATAATGGGAAAAACGAGATAGGAAGCATTATACAGTGTTTATGTTCGTGATTGTGTTTGTGCTCGGCTTCGTGCCGTCTCCACTCCTGTTCACCAATGCATAGTGGGAGTAAAGCTAAATCATTATTAAAACCTACAATTATCCTCTTGCCGAAATTTTATATTCCTCTCATTATCTTGAAGCCCAAATTTTTGGAAGTTTCACTGCTACCAAAAAAACTCTTGTGGTTAGAATTTTATGACGAATCAACCTAGCCGACCCGAAGCGAGGGATGTGAAATTCCCCATCTATGTGTTCTAATTTAATAACTTGGATTAGAATACCTACTTACTTTATATTTTTTGTAATCATAGATGCGTTATAAAGAAAGCTTTTCCCGTTTTATATAGTCGAAAGTGCAAATCGATTAAATAGATTGTTTTTAATAATAAAAACAAAATGCCTGCGCACAAAGTACACACGTCAGAGGTGAAAATATTTTGGCAAACAAAAATTAATACAAATAATTTATTGAATTCTAAAAATGAGGAATTATAAATAAAACTATCACGACTTTTTTGTCAATATTAGGAATCATTAATTAAATTTTGTTTTTGAATTAAAAATTATGAAAAGAGAGTTTATGAAAATTTTTATTTTATATTTTATGAAAAATAGTATATTAAATTATTAAAGGACGAGTGGCATATTAAAATTCCACATATTTGTAAATATTGAAACTACCTAACCTTCAAACGAATTAGCATAAAAAACGCTGCACATCTTCGTGACGCTAATCACGCGTTTCATCCGTAAAAAAATTACCCTCATGCATCTAAAGAAGTTTCACTTCAAAAACCCTGAAACCTCATCATCTACATTATTATGTATTATTACCACGTTTGCTAGTGACATGTTATTTCTCTCACTCCAACAAAGCTGTAAGGAAGGAGCGGGACAAATATAGAACTTTGTTTTCGTTTTCTCCGATTTGTACGGCCGCGTGTATGTAGTCAGTCGCCTCATGGAAGCGATGACTCTGTATCAGATGGAGTCTAATGTTTCCCCCATTTGGATTAACAATAACCCCTTTCTCTTTGCCTATCACGGAAAGCCGACAAATTTCATTTATTACCATTTTATATAGGTTGCTGAAATCAAAGAGAAACTTGCTGAACTCTATGGAGGTGTGGAAGTGAAGATGGCGTTCATTATAGTGTCGAAACGCATCAATACTCGTATCTTCATCGACACTGGCCGCTCTGGTGCAAACCCGAAACCAGGCACAATCATCGATGATGTTGTAACTCTTCCAGAACGGTAAGTAAAATCAAATAACCTGTTTGTAACTTCAAATTAACTAAATGCATATACAGTACTTATATAAAACGAAATTGATTAATTCAAATTTAATATAAGACATTCATTTAACTAACGTATATGATTTAAGAAGGTTTAATAAACAAAAAATTTATTAGAAACAGAATGGTACAGAACGTTCCGCAAAAAAACTTAAACAATAAATTATATTTGCGTTTGAAGTTATTGTTAAAAAAACATGCATGCATACGTGGGTGTCTGTGTGTGTGTGTTAGATTTAATGTATATTGTTACATATAATTTATTAATACACTTTCTATATCATTATACGATATAGAAAGTCTATTAATACTGCATCAGTCGTAATAAGTTTTTTAGTAATTTATTAAAGTCAACAAACACCAACATGCAGTATAATAACAAAAACGTAAAAATTAAGATTTTACAAAACCTCCTCTTCAGGTGATGTGTTCAAAAATTAAGTAACATAAATAAGCAGTAACCGTCGTAATAATAAACTAAATGTCATTACAAGAAATTTCAGTTAATAGAAAAAAGTATCATTTGGTATATTATAACGTACAATAGTATTTGTGAGTATTATTAAATAATAAGTGTCATTGAATTATTTAAATACAATATGGATATTTTTCTCAAATCTCTCTTTAAAAGATGGATATGCGAACTTTTTTGTTTTATTTTTAAGGCACAAGTCGACAGACTTTTTATAGAAGGGCCTCAAAATTTGTGAAAGTATTTGGGCCAGCCACATTTCATGTAATAAACACAATTTTCTTACATTTATGTAAAAAAAAAATGGACCATTTTTATCGCTCTTTTCGTTCGTGGTGTAGAACGGTACCGACACGAGTCGCATATTCGCAATATTCATTAACTCCATTACTCAAAATATATCTTCTCTCTATCACATGTATGCAGACGATATACAAATTTATCGCTCGACAACTCTTGAAAACCTTGACTTTGCTGTCAATGCTATTAATAATGATCTGGCTGCTATTTGTATCTGGAGCAAACAATACGGTCTTAAGGTAAATCCACAAAAGTCGCAAGTCATTATTATTGGCAGTCGAGGCATGATTTCAGGAGTTGACTGGCACTCGGTGTCCCCTATCTCATTCAACGACGTAATCATTCCATACAGCTCTACTGTTAAAGATCTAGGAATATGTCCGGATCAGGAGTTATCTTGGCACGCATATCTTATTAAAGAGCCAAGTAGGAAAATATTTGCGACAATGCACTCATAGAGGTGGCTACAATCCTTGCTTCCAAAACCAAAGTTATGCTAGCATTAACTCCTACTTTTTATTCTCGATTATGTTGATGCAAGCTATGTTAATTTGACTGAAGACCAACTCAATAAGCATGAGCGGCTTCTCGCTATTCGGTTCATATTTGCATTGCGCAAATATGACCATGTATCTAAATTTCGTCAAATGCTCAATTGTCTTCCTATTCGCCGTCGCCGGGATCATCTACACATACTTTCTCTTCCTTGCTGTCTGCTATTTCATCCTAAAACACCTACATACCTTAAAAATAAATTTGAATTTGTTGGAGTGCAAGGCCAGCTCAGAACCACACGGCAGTTTATTTGAAAAACTCCGAAATGTGATATTTAATTTTATGAGCAATCCTTTCATGTTTTGGCTACCAGATTATGGAATTCGCTCCCGCTACTTATCCGACAGTAGAAATCACTAATTATTTTTAAAAATTCAGTAAAAAGCATTTCTAGAAAGCTACATAGGTGACTTACATTTTATGTATATTTTATTACAATATTTATGAGTATTATCTTTTAATATTTAGCATACTATCATTATTTTGTGTATAACATTTAAGTACTCGTGTGTAATTAATTATTCATTTATGTAAGTTTACGTAAGTTCATCGCCTACCCTCAATTATTAAACATTTTGTTTTATAATCTAAGGTTGCCTGGAAGAAATCGTTATCGTAGCGATAAGGCCGCCGTTTATGCAAATTTATATTATCTCCTAGATTAAGTTTTTGCATTTTCTGTATGTATAATATAAATTTGTGTAAAAAAGTGTAAAAAATAAAACGGGCTGCAGCTTGTCGACACCTGCTCTAAGGATTTAGGTAGTGATTGCGATGGAAACTGCCAGGCGGCACAATTCCTTCTGAATACTTCCAACAGTTATTGTTATATTTCAAGCAATTTACACAATACCTTGACAATAGGAGTGTGCGAAACTCAAATCGAATAATTCGCGAACTATTGAAATATCACTGGATTTTCTTTTTATTTGTTGCAGATATGACTTTTACCTAGTGTCGCAAACTGTGCGGGAAGGAACAATCGCGCCGACGTCATACAATGTCATATATGACACATCGAGCTTAGATCCAGACCGCGTAAGTTTTACACATCCCTTAGTTAATTTTGGACTATTGACCGGCCTCTACTTAGTTGGATTGTCCAGGTACTGACTATAAAGACCTAGTTCCGGCCTGTTTAGTTAGTACTTTTAGTTCTAGACACTTTCTTGCCCTAAGAATCAAAAATAGCAGAATTCGAACGGGAGTAATCTGAAATCACTTGCGCTTACATAAGGTAACTGAGCGACATACGCGGCCGTACAAATCGACGAATACAGTATCATACTTTTGTCTCGCTCCTTCCATATGCCGATACCGCGTTTGTTGAAGTGAGAGAAACAACATCTCACTAGCAGACTAAAATAAAACGACCTTTAAGGCTGCTTGTCTTGAAATAAGCTAATGAGTGCTTAACGAAAAGTGCGATAACATGACAATTTTTTTTATTTTAGTTAGTAGTTTTAGTTTATGTGCCAATGCGGCATTATATTGAGGCGCCACCCTTTTGGGATTTCTACTTGTACTTGTTTTATCTGTAATAAACAAGCATTTGTTTAACAATGTGTTTCTCTTTCAGATTCAACGTCTGACCTACAAACTGACACATTTGTACTTCAACTGTTCTAACCAGATGAGGGTTCCGTCCGTCTGTCAATATGCACATAAGTTGGCCTTCCTGGCAGCCAATAGCCTGCACAGTGCTCCTCACTACTCGCTCAGCGATAGTTTATACTTCATCTAAATTTACTTTATATTTTCGCCACATTTGAGTCTTATAAGCAATTATATAGAGACTTATAATACTACACATTCTTCGAAATTCTCGAATACATTTGCACGAGTTATTTTTTAAAACATAATAGACATTATTCATAATTATATCACACTTAGTATTTTATATGTCTTTATATAATAACTTTTTTATTCAATAGTCAGACTTTAAGTCTGAAATAAGTGACAAACATACAATGTTCAAAAGCTTGTAATTGACTTGCGCACATACATTTAGATATTAATACAAGAACCACCTCATTTTTTTTAAGCACTATTAAGTGCAGTATTTTTTATGTTTTTTTTTCTTTAGTATTAAAAGACTTAGGATTTAAGTATTTTTGCTCGTTTAGTTGTAATGTTGGATTTCTGTAATGTTGATTAATAAAAGCCACTATAAAAATGGGCATTGTATAAGTGAGATATAACAAATTTAATTGCTTTCAAGTATGCACTGTTGTGATGATATTGTCCTAGATGGTCATCAGTTACCGTATAATGTATTCTACGTCATCAATACACAAACAGTATTAGTCGTGAATCTTACTTAGTCTTTCCGGCCCTAAGTATCAAAAACTTAACGTAACATCACATGCATACCTTTCATAAGGCAAAAACGGCCGTACACATCGACGAAAACTAAAGAAGTATCCTACATTTGTCTCACTCTTTCCTATGACGGTACCGGGTTTTTTGGAGTGAGAGAAATAACATGTCACAAACTACTACTACTACTACAAAAAACATGCTAATAATAGGAATGTAGATGTTGCGTATCAACTATTGGGGTTTTTTTGTTACCAAAAACAATATTTTTAAACGAATCTACTTTTGACAATAACAAATAAAAAACAGAAACACTTTCCGTATAATACTTTTATGATTTCTAAATGTGTGAAGAAAGTAACTTTTCTAATAATAAAGTCATTAAATTAAAAGTCATGCATGGGGAATTTTAAATTCCCGGTTCGGATCTGCTAAGTTAATGTATTTGAGCACATTTAGTCCTGGGTTCGATTCCTGACAATTTTAGGAAATTGCATTTTGTAAATCTTGTTGGAGGCTTCGGCCTTACCTAGTTATCACTATAAGCACAAAGGTGCCTTCAAGCAAGGTAAATAGTAGTGACCGTTGACTATATAATGACAAAGTATCGTGACTATATCAATAACAGATAATTAAATATGGTCAGGTATCAAAGTCGCTGATAAATACCACCATTTATATCATATTCTTCTACCCGTTGATTAAGAGGATACTTTTTGTTGAATGATAAAAATTACTAAGAGAATATGTGCATTTACGTGTGTATACAGTTAAGCGTATCTACTGCAATTAACAATTTAAAAGAAAATCTTATTTTAGGGAAACTTTTGTTTAATAAACAAAATAGTGTTGCCAAGAAAATACCTAAAAATATATTGATCAGACATATATATAATAAAAGAAACATGTTGCATTTTGTTGTTAAACTATTTTTTTTTTATCAATTAATAATTTGTCCATTTGGAAATAGCTCTTTGAAATGTAAAATTCCGTATTTCTTGACAGAAGATTACTCAAGTTAATATTTCATTTGGATATTGCTTTGTCTATGGTTATTTAGTTACTCTATGTAATCGCTAGACAATCAAAAGCCGTTGATATTCGATTATCGATTCAGAAGATTCATTAACTATCGATTCTAAATTCAATTTGACATTTCGAAGGTTTATTTTATTTATTAAAAACCATAGGTATCGAACTATTTATTCTAAATTCAAAAGAGAAGTTGACATATTGACTGTTTTTTTTTTAATTATCAAAACCAGCTATTATTGACTTGACAGTCGTAATATTACGTTGACCCTTGCCTCGGTTTAATCTGTCGATATATTCTTCTAATCTTTAATGCTGATATCGAATCGACAGACGTAAATATCACATAGTTTCCTTAAGTACAACCTCTCATAAAACTTTTACATAATGGACAAACATAAATAGTTATATTTAATTTATACCTTTAGTCACATATGTTCCTTATATAGGTTAATGGTTGAATTTTTTTTAAACAATACTATTAGTTGCTCTGATCTGATAATAGAGGCAGGTATTTAGGATATGTTGTTTTTGTTTAAATTTAAGTGTGATGAGAGTTTTTAAAAGTGAAAACTTCTGTATATTTTGTTTTGTAGATCAGTAATCGGATATAGACCGTCACGCTTCTATCGGTGACACAATTCATCACAGACCGATCTGTGAAGATTAAATGTAATTCGGTGATAATGATAAAGTAGATGTGACAGTAAAAAGGTTTTATTCGGATGTCATGCCTTGGTAGATAACGCCAATGACATCACGCTCGAAGCATCATTTTTAAATATATATAGAATTTTTCATTTCTGACGTGTTTTTGTAAACACCCCCTTTTGTTTCTTTTTAGTTATTGCGTAGTATTTTTCAAGTATATAGAAGTTTTCACTTCTGGCATGTTTTTGTAAACAGACCCATTTGATTTGTTCGGTGGTTCTAAGACTCTGTGATAAAAAAATATCCGGTCTATTTTTTATGTAGATGTTAAGAATTCTATATGTTTAAGTGTTTTAAAACGTGTCATAATTAGATTTAAGTACTAAAACTTAACATTTGTGTTTCGTTATCGTGTGATTGTATTGACTGAAACAAATACTTGTGAAATTGCTCAATTTGTTCCTGTTTATATTGATTTGGACTGCAGGCTTCGGTCGAAGCTAGAGGGATAATCGTAAAAATAACAAATACCTTTCTGTATATCTTTACGTTACAGTCATATAGGTATAGGTGTTTAAATAACTTTATCATTTATCGTCATGTGAAAGTGTCCCGTTGAGGCAGATTTAAGAAATTTCATTTTGTAGTGTATAGACTACTGGTAGGCTTCGGCCGTGGCTAGATAACAGCGAGGTTGTGAAGCAAAATGCGTTCCGATACGTCTAATTTTTATTGGTGGCTGAGTCCTATTGTAAGATGGAAGTTCGCTAATCTGGTAAAAAGCAATTTACCTCTTATGGTTTCTACACAGCAATGTATCGGAACAAATCTCTGCTTGGCAATACGTCTTTGATGGTGCAGTGGTAACTAACCACGACTGAAGTCTCCCACCAATCCAGACTCAAACAAATTATAAAATGCAATTTCATTAATGCGAACCCAGAGCTTTTACTTGGAAAACGAGACTGTAGAACAATGTAGAAACCATAAGAGGTAAATAACCTCTTTTGGGTAATGATACAGTTTAATATTGGAGGGTGAACCTGTAACGTTGATAATTACCTCTTATGGCTTCTACACAGCATCGTACCGGAACATATTTGTTTTAAATTGCCTAAACTTGCTCTGCCGGGAATCGAACACAGGCCCCGATATTTGCTACACTACCTTAATTGTCAATACAGCTGTATTATAGGAAAAGGTAAGTAAAAATCACATTAACGTCACACTGCTGGTCACAGGCGTTCTCACTCATAGGAGAGTGGGTTTTTAGAGCATAGTAAACAAGTGCACTCTATTCCTTCTCACTCATAATGCTATGTAACAGCAATCTGATATGACCGAAGATACATCAGACGCAGGACCGAAAGCTTAACGTGCTATGTTCAGGGGGAGGAGGGAGCACACCGCCAACTGCACAACTGAAAAAATAGTGAGAAAACTCAATATCGATTTTTTAAATCCACCGATCCGGGACTGGAACCCAGGACCTCTTGTCTGTCGTCGAACCGAACAAGCTGACCACTACATCAATGAGCCAGTCCTTTAAGGAATAAGAAGTAAGTGAGGAAGCATGTGCAGTGGGACGGTAATAGGCTTAGGCTGCTACTATGATAACACAAATGTTAAGTTAAAAGGCGTATGATGTCCTTTTTTTACATTGAACAGGGTTTTTCATATTGAAATAAAAATTTCCACCGTTTGCTCCACTTTCAAAGTGTGTAACCGAGATATGGACATTTTTTTAAAGAAAAAAAAACCTCTATTCATTGTTTATAAGTGTCAGTTGATTATTACTTTTGTTACTTGAGATTTCAATAAAACTTATTTTTTTTTTGTAATGTTTCTTTTTTTTTTACATCAATTACACAATCGATAGATTTGTTTAAAATAACTGTTTGAAACTAGAACTTTTTATTGAAAGAAATCGATTTCATTTCATTACCCGCAAATAATTCTTAATAACAATTGATTGTTATGCGCGACTACATAATTAGTTAATCAGACAGTTCGCAATACTGTTTACAATGCCGGTAAGTTACCGTAACTGTTTGTTACAACGGCAAACCTTTTGTATGTAGAATGTTTCATTTTAAAATAGACTGTTTACATTATTATTTCGTGAAAATCTTTATTATATATATAGAGTAACTTTCCGGCGTTGTCACCCACGTAGTTGATGTTCCTGTTTAGAGAACGAATTGCTCTAATTTTAATTAAAATATAGTAAACTAATATGTTATTGTAATGATGATGGTAAAAAAAAATACCCGACTGAGTTTGTTGTGGGTTCTTCTCGGATCGGGGCGCGAAGGAACCCTCGTAACTTTAGATTTTAAGCCGATTTTGTGTATCATCATCAGACGTATATAAGAATCAGAGTGTGGAGAGAAAAAAAATATATAATTTGACGATTCAAGTGCTGTAATATGCCTACTTGAATAAAGATATTAAAGTTAAAGATATGGGTTAATTCGTTATTAAGCAAATCGAATTGTCAATCTAAATCATTCTCGATTTCTGAAGACACAAAAAGACTATATGTATGTATAAAATATTGAGCACCACAAATAAATAACAAAAGAAAAATACAATAACTTAAAAATTAACTAGATTTAGTGTACAAATTGGGCGGTCTTATCGCTAAAGAGAGATCTCTTCTAGACAATCCATGCGGTTAGAAAGACAGTCAAAAAAAGAGAGGAGATAGGCGGTGTTAATATAGACACATATTACATTCAATATCTTCATACATAAAGTTGCATAGATAGATAGAAAATACTTTATTGTACAGCACATAGGAAAAAACAGGGTCGTAAGGGTCCAAGTGGATGACAGGCTGGGGCCCGAGACTAGATGATGGTAGATTAAAATAGGGACCGCCATCAACCATGAGTGGGGAGCCAGAGGTTCGTTGAGGCATTCCTCGGTTGCAGCTCACAGATTTTCTACAGGGGGAGGAGTTGTACGAATCTCCGCCTCCTATTTCCTGCACCCCTTCGTCGGGGCTGGAGTGCTTCGGCGGCATTCACCCTCTCCCTTTGTCGTGCCTCCTTAAGGTAATATTGAGTGTTGACAATTTTGGGTACTGTAACAAATTATAATAAAGGTGGTACAATCAAAATTTAGAATTGAAAAAATTAGAAAAAAAAGAATAATTAAAACACGACTATGAATAATTGAACAAACCATTGAAACAAATTAAAAATATATACTTTTTACCTACAAAAGTTTAATTTTTACCTCCAAAAAATTTATTTTACCCTGTTTGGGGTAATTTACTCCGGTTCCCCGACCGCTGCGCTAAATCGTGACCGCGATTCGCTACTTCTATGGTATCTGTATCTGCGCCTTATGGTTCCAGAGATATCGTGATGAGTCAATAGTGTAATACATTTACATGCCCATGTTATTTTACATACTTAATAACAACTTACTGTACTAACTTAATATCAAATAATAAAATACAAATACGAAATATTATTAGTTATACAGCCTTATATACTAGGACTAATTAACTTGGCCTCTCGCCGTGACCTCACCCATGTCGGACGTGTACACCATTCCAGAAAGGGCTATCCAAATTGTTGGCAAACGTGCCAAGAAGGACGTTGGTGCTGCCTATCACCCTACTCATTGCCGACGCATTACTGTAGTCATAACATCAGCTGCCTGCCTGTGAAAGTCCCACCAAAATCTCCGTTGTAGAGATTCGTCGTCGTCGCTTTAACCCATGGACGTCCACTGTTGGACATATGTCTCACGAAATGATGCCGACAAGGCCCGTTCTTGCGCCCCCTGGCTCCAGCGGCTACCGCCAACCCTCCTTATATCGTCGGTCCATCTTGTGGGGGGGGTTTCCCTACACTGCGTCGCCCGGTGCGGGGTCGTCATTCCAGCAACATCGGGCCCAAACCTCCATCAGTTTGTCGGACTATGTGCCCCACCCATTGTCACTTTAGGGTCGCAATTCACAGGGCTATGTCGGTGACTTTGGTTGTGCTACGGATCTCCTCATTTCGGATTTGATCGCGTAGAGCATTGCCCTCACGATCGCACGCTGAGTGACTCCGAGCTTTGAATGAGGCCCATCAGTCAGTGACCACGTTTCCGATCCGTAGGTAAGCACTGGCAACACGCAAAAAACATCTTCCGGAGTTTTCCGAACGCCCCCTAACCGAGTTGGGTTTGGCGGTTGACCTTTTTCTCGAAATTGGACCTACCTAGCTGGACTGTGTCCCAGGTATGTGTACTCGTCAATAATTTCGAGTATCGAGTTCTCAACGATGACTAGGTGGAGCGGAACATGGATATTGGACGTAACTTTTATCTTATCCATTTATCTTAACTGCCAACCTGTTGAGAAGCTCTGCTGAGGTTATCGAGCATCGCATAGAGATCTTCCAAACTCTCTGCCATAACAACCACGTCGTTGGCAAACCGTAGATGTACTCGCCATTGATGTTGTTGTACAGTTCGTTCCACTTCATAAGTATGAAGAGATCTTCCAACGCCGCAGTAAAGAGCCTCAGGGGAAAACATCTTCCTGTCGCCCTCCACGCTGCAGCTGGATAGTCTCTGTGCTTCGACACGTGAATATACCGGTGATCGATTCGACATCACTGCAAAGATTTCAACACGACCCATGTTTCCACCGAATTGAAGGCTTTTTCATAGTCCACGAACGCCAAGCAAAGTGGCCAATTATACTCGTCGGTCTTCAGTATAATCTGCGGCAGCGTAAAAATGTGGTCTATGGTACTATAGCCTTTTCGGAATCCGGCATGTTCTGGGCGCTGGAAGTTGGCAAAATCGTCTCGCCCGCAAGTTTGACGACTTTCAGAGATTAGCCCGAATTAATATACAGGCAGACCATGAAAAACTTTATAGCTTGAAGTGACTCCAATTTTCTTTATTTGTACAAATAATATATAGTACTGAGCGTTCATAAATTTTTTTGCGTTTAATGCAATTCACGAAATCCTATTATACCTACGCCATGGAAATCAATTGAAGTGAAACTTTCTAAAAAATCGATTGCCATGTTTACTTATTTTCAGCTCGTAGCAACGCGGTCTTGGTTACTGTTTAATGTCCCTTGCCGAGTCCTATTGTTTAAAGCTATACGACAGCTCAAACAGCTTAATCAGTCATGGAAGAGGATAAGAGTAAAGAGGATCTAGAAGATTGGAAAGTATACGAAGTGTTAAGAAGTAAAAGCCCAAACGAGGTTTGTCATTAAAATCTTTTTCTGCTGATTTATGTAATACTGACTATTGGTAGCAATGTAGCAATAAACTAGCTGTTGTCCTTGACTTTATCATACTGTAATGCATTTAAATATAACAAAGCAAGCTTTATCTATAAAGTGAGAACTATATCATGTCAATACATATTTAATATAGATATTTTATATCTACAAAGGTTCAAAAAATATGTCCTATTTATTATGTAATTTCGATTGGTTTAAAATGCCAAAATAGTTTATATTTTTGACAAAATATTTCATATATTCCACTAAAACATATAAATATTGCAAATTTTATAGGGATATTTTAAAAGTTTCCCCAAATATAATTTAAGCGATAAATTGTTAGATTTTGGCGTTGAAAATGAAATCGATATAAAACAGGATTGATGTCCCATTTATGTTAGTATATAGTGTACTAATAAATCCCCGCGGTTTCACCCACGTAAATACCGATCGTGGCAGTAGGAAATCTATTAAGTCTAACTATAGATTTATTTTTGTTAACTTAAACGTTTTATATCATTTAGTTTTTAATTATTTTAGGACAGATATACAAATATGTGTACTGAATATTCCGGAAGAACTGTGCTAACGAATAAAAACAGTCATTCTGGAATACATAGTCTTTTCTGTATGATGACATGCGAATATAATGGTACATGCGAACAAAATTAATGTGGCCATCGCTATCCTATTACATTAGAGTGTCTCAAAAGAAATTTTATATTTAGTGGACCGATTTAAAAAAAGTGAGCTGTATATAGATGGAAATGTTTATTAATTATTAAAATACACTTTTTGGGGATTTATTTCTTAAAAATAATATCGTCTAAATGTAGACCCTCGTGTTCTCAGCACTTATTTAATCGAACAGTAAAATTACTTATGACGACACGGCAGGTGGACTCAGGGATGGCTGCCATTTCGTGACGGATATTTTCCTTCAAATGCGCCAGTGAAGTCGGTTTATTGGCGTAAACTTTGGATTTAAGATAATATGGGGTTAAATCTGGACTGCGTGGAGGCCAATTTATTTCAACTCTCCGGGAGATCAATTTGCCTGAGAAACTATCACGAATACGTATTGGACGTGTGTGAAGTTGCTCTGTCCTGTTGGAACCATATTCTTTGGTTTTAGCTAGAACAGTTTTACAGTTCAGATACCAGGAAGTTATCTAAAATCTCCACATAACGCTCTGATGTCACAGTAACTACACACCCCCAAAAAACGATCCGACAATTCCTCGCGCCGACATCACAGCCCATACGGTCACTTTAGGCGAATGTAGTTACTGATGTTTGCGTTTCGAATTCGTTGCACTCCGCTTAATTACGTGGCCATTAAGATGAAAATGAGCTTCATCCGAAAACAAAACGTTAGTAAGCGTTTAAAATCGCTCAATCACCTGATATACGTAATTAAGTCTCTGACTGGCATCTTGGGGCTTTAATTCTTACACCAATTGAATTCCCAAGAGCCAGGCTACCGATTGACATAACCCCCTCGCTCCTCGGACACTTTGCGTTCACGCTGTAAGCTAAATAAATATAAAATTTCTTTTGACACACTTAATATTATAACGTTATTTTCTTTAAATTGACATTTTAAAATTCGTTATCTCTTTTGAATGAAATATCCGATTTTAATAATTTCAAAAGTATTTTAAAGGTATTAAAACAGTCTTTAATAAAATATCATTTAATAGGATAAGGATTAATACAGAGGTATAAATAATATGGTTGATTATTGTCGGCACTTTTGTGTTTGTAACTTAGAAAATGTAAAAAAATAGTTATTGGTATAACTACAGTAGTTGGACATATGTTATCACGGACTTTTTTGTAGATATTAATACGTTCTATAATACTATAGAACATTCTTTTGTGTTATCGTCATTAGTTTCCGCAGCGCAGGCGAAGACAGATTATTTGTGACTACATTTTTTCACGCCTTGGTTTACATTAATGTATTTATATTAAGGATCCCTGTTTTTATTTTCTATGTCACTCAGTGAAAATGCAGCTTTCTAATGGTGAAATCGGTCCAGTACTTTTTGTGTGACAACATTATAAACAAATACATCACTAAACTGTCTCATCGGTCTAGTGGTTAGCATGTTCTACTACAGACATGAGGTCCTGGGTTGGAGTCCTGGGTCGGGGCAATTCAAAAATCAATATTGAGTTTTCTATTCAGATTTTCTCATTATTTGCCCGAAGTTGGGAAGTGTGCGGTGTGATCCACCCCTGTGCCCTGAAGAGCACGTTAAGCCGTCGGTCCAGCGCCTGATCTCTCTCCGGTCGTGTCGGATTCCTGTCATATCGGACTTTGAGAGTGAAGGAATAGAGAGTGCATTTTTGTACTATACCTGCCAACCCGCAGTGGAGCAGCGTGGTGGGTCTATGCTCTAAAAACCCTCGCTCCTCGGAGTGAGGAGGCCTGTGCCCAGCAGTGGGACGTTAAAAAGCTGCTAATTACTTGCATCACAAAAATACAAATGTTTCCTCTATATAATATTAGTTTAGATATATAGCACTCACTGGCTACATCACGAAATATTCAAAACTTTGCGATTTGCTTAAATTTTAATAAAATGACTCGCAGTGTAGACTCTGTCTCCAATTACGGATTAATATTCCTGCAGGATTATAAATATGATACAGCTGGAAACATTAAAACACATCTAGTAATACTGGATGACAAAGATTTTGTTTGTTCGGTGAAATTCCAACATGTCTCGCAACTTAAATAGGGCGTGCAAATCGTCTCGATGAGATTGATGTTGATTTAGTAACTCACAAAAAAACAGCTCCATTTAAATGGCCAACAAAAGAAACTAATAAGTGCATCTATCTATATCAACTTTATCGTCTAGAAATATAAACACCAGAGACCGTTTTTTGTTGTATGCAAAATAACTTTGTAATTTTTTAAAGAGAAACTCTCTTATTGTCTCAATTCTGACACTGATATTTCAATTTCGACCAACAAAAAGTTTATGATTTTTTAAGGCAAATTCTAGAAAACCCTACCGTGCTTTGGCCTGTACATAATATTAATAGTAAGTAAGTAAGTAGTAGCCTATTAACGTCCCACAGCTGGGCACAGGCCTCCTCACTCCGAGGAGCGACGGTTTTTAGAGCATAGACCCACCACGCTACTCCACTGCGGATTGGCAGGCAGAGTACACAAGTGCACTCTCTATTCCTTCACTCTCATAGTCAGATGTGACGGAAATCCGACACGACCGGAAGGAGATCGGGCGCAGGACCGACGGCGTAACGTGCTCTCCAAAGCACGGGGGTGGGTGGATCACACCGCCAACTTCCCAACTTCGGGCAAATATTGAGAAAATCTTAATAGAAAACGCAATATTGATTTTTGAATTGGCCCGACCCGGGACTCTAACCTAGGACCTTATGTCTGTAGTCGAACATGCTAACCACTAGACCAATGAGGCAGTTTAATTTTAATAATACGGATTAAATTTAACTAATAACTAAATCATAGTGTTATTGTGTACTTATCTCAACATTTTTTTCTTTTTTTTTTACTTTTTACTTAACAGGTAAGATTTAATATTTCTTTTGAGTGAAAACTTTCCATCATTAAATATGTCTATATTACTTAGGTTATTGAACATTTCACAAGAACGTATAATAAATGAGTTTTTAGCATAATTAGTCTTACAAAAAGGGACACTAAATATTTTTTTGATACGCGTACACAGTCGAGGACATATAAAAGAGATATTCCTTAGGAGGTAAGGTGATCAGTCTTATTATTCAGGATTTTGTATAAAAACATTAAATCTCTCTCCGTTCGACGGTTCTCAAGTGAAAGAATAATACTAGGCATTGGCTTATTATACATATTACATTTACATTTATATTTTAAGTGTTTTAAAAATTTTATTTGTATGCGTTCAATTTGTTTTTTATAGCTCAAATATTGAGGGTTCCAAAACGTAGACGAATATTCTAAAACTACAATTTGAATATATTATTCAACTACAATTTGAAAATTCGTTATTTAAGTAGTCTTTTACAGCACCTTTGAATCGTCAAATATAGTTTTTCCATGTTTTATTTCATCTTACGACTGATGATGATATTAAAGAACGACTTACAATCTGTTGTTATGTGGGCTCATTCGCGCCCTATCCTAAGAAGAGCTCACAATAAACTCAGACCGATATCTTGTTTTTATTTTATGTATATTACAGCAATTCAATCACTCCCACGCTTTTTTTATCGTCTAAATAATCCGTCAAATTATATTGAGATTTGTCAATTAACTTTCTTTTGATAAAGCATTTGAATTTATTAAGTGACATTTCTAGACATCCACCATAAGAAATAGGTCTTATTTAACTGTTAATTTATTTACGGAAATAAATTCATTATACTTACCACAAGTCTTCACTTGAAATTATGTAGATTTTTGTATATTGTGACACGAAATTTATTTGTAAAAACATTAGTTTCTTGATTAATTATCAGGTACGCTTTGTAATGCGACATTATATGAGCTAACTGTATTACGCCTTTAAGTGCAAATAATAAGTTAGAAGTAACACAATCGGATGAATTTCAGAAACGATTTGACGATTTTTCTCGAAACAGCAAACCCATTTAATTTATCATAATAGATTTCTCTTTTATAATTTGAACTGAAGTGAACCTTTAATGATGTAAACCTAATTACATTAAACGAATTAACGTAGTCCATTTAAAATATGGAAGTACAATGTAAATTTGAACAAGAAACTTTTGTTATCAAATAATTTTCTGAAAACACTATTCACCGATATGACCAGCAACCTGGAAGTCGAAATCTTATCGTTCATTACTTTTTCAACCTTGACAATATCGTCGACATCAAGTTTCTTAACCGTAGCGGCTAACTAGTATAAAATACCAACTCGAATAATTCTCCAGCAACAGTGTTTGTCTAACTAACAATGAGAAGCCTTCTGGTATTGTGTGGGCTCGTGGCTCTCGTAGCCGCGGTCTCCTCCCGGGAGATCCGCGAAAAGAGAGAAGCCGATCTCGAGGCTGCGGCCAATAGCCATCACGGAGGTGGCGGTCATGAACATCACGGTGGTCACCACCATGGCCATGGTCATCATGACCACAAAGGACATGATGGACACCACGAACACCATCATGGAGGACACGGCCACCACGACCACGGCGGCCATAAAGGTCACCATGGCGAGCACGGTGGACACAAGAAACATCACCATCATGATGAAGGATACCATCATCACCATGGTGGCGGCGAGCACGGCGAACACGGACACGGATATGGTGAGCACGGCCACTACCACAAAGGTCACGATACCAGAGGACACCACGAAATCGACAAACACGACGAATTCAAGAAGGACAAACACTTCCACGATCATCACGGAGAAGGAGGTCATCACTCTGGCTATGGCGGCCATCACCACGAAGGCGGTCACCATAAAGGCGGTCACCATCATCATGGACACAAACACGGCGGACACCACGAACATGATCATGGCAAGCACGGCCACCACGACCATGGCGGCCACCATCATCACCACAAAGGACACCATGGAGATGGAGGTCATGATGAACACCATCACCATCATCATGGTCATGGAGACAAGGGAGACCATGGCCACCACAAGCACTGGGGATACAAGAAGCATTGAGCTTGTAACAAACACGTTAGTTGTTGATTTTTTATATTTATGTTTTGTTATGTTTTTACTAAAAGAAATAAAAGGTTTTTGAACTTAACATTATGTTTTCTTTTAACACCTAACAGTTTTATTATTAAGAATGTTTATGCGGACTTACGTGAGAAAAGTCTTTAAAAAAAGAGTTTTGCTGTATTTTACATGAATTAAATACTTATTACGAAAGCATACATAAAATGATTACCATAAATTTAAATTTTACAATTCCACAGGGACCTTCTAATACAATTTATTACTTATTCATGTAATATATGTTGCTGTAAAAAATGTTTTAATTATCAATATCACCTCAAATTTGGCGATTAAAATGGTTTTAAAACCTAACGTGGAAAAATATATAACTTTTAAATATATTAATAATTCAGACACCTTTTATTTAAATGGGTTAATTGCACACAACTCGAACCATATTCTTCTGTGATTGTGAGTAAGGTCTGAACAAGAAGACCTCTAGAAAAATATCTCTTTATTTCGTAAGAATCCAGATGGTTTTGAATGTATACTACCATTTTAGTAATCGATTTCTTATTTTTATCTGGCATGTGCGGAAATGGCCTCGCTAATTGTTTCTCTAGTAATCACCCAGGGTTTGACTTCCAGCAGCGTAAACTTTAGTTGTTACTTATGTATGTTCGGCGGTGTAAGGCTCGTAAGAAGCCTACTCAACCTAAATGTCATGCGTAAAAACTTACTCGAATAAAGTTCGTGCATAAAAAGCCTACTTGAATAAAGGCCGTACGTAATAACTTACTTAAATAAAGTTCGTGCTTAAAAAGCCTAATTGATTGAAGGTTGTGCGTAAAAAAAACTACTAGAATAAAGGTAATACGTAAAAGGTATACTTGAATAAAGGTATTGCGTAAAAAGCCTACTTAAATAAAGGCCGTACGTAATAACTTACTTGAATAAAGTTCGTGCATAAACAGTTTACTTGTTTAAGGTTGTGCGTAATAAATCTACTTGAAGAAAGGTAATACGTAAAAGATATACTTGAATGAAGGTCATGCGTAAAATCCTACCTAAATAAAGGCCGTACTTAATAACTTACTTAAATAAAGTTCGTGCTTAAAAAGCCTAATTGATTGAAGGTTGTGCGTAAAAAAAAACCTACTAGAATAAAGGTAATACGTAAAAGGTATACTTGAATAAAGGTCTTGCGTAAAACGCCTACTTAAATAAAGGCCGTACGTAATAACTTACTTGAATAAAGTTCGTGCATAAACAGTTTACTTGTTTAAGGTTGTGCGTAATAAATCTACTTGAAGAAAGGTCTAGCGTAAAAAGCCTACTTGAATAGTGGTCGTTAGTAATAAGACTATTTAATTAAAGTATTTTTATTTTGCCTAAGGAAAGCAGTAGCTTTATATCTTAGTATTGTGGAGTATATTTTTGATGACCATCTTGGACTACATTATCACATCAGTTCTAACTTGAAGGCATTAAATTATTATAAGTTTAGTAAATTATTATAAGATTAAATTTTATTCAACTTCTTAAACTCATTGCAGATAAAGATCTTTAAATAACAGACAGAACTTTCTATAGAAGGCGCTATACATTTTTCATAAATTAATTAAATTGAATTAACGAATTTTAGTTTTAATAACGAATGAATAAGATAAATATAGCAAGATGTGTGAACTTATGATAGGAATTTCAATAGCAACAATTTGTTTCATGTTCATTATCATCAAACAAACAAACTACGAATGGTAAACTTCTAAACTAAATATTGCCATTAGTAGTAACAGGATAACTGACTTTTTTAAGGCTGCGAGCGTGCCTTAATTAAACTTTCCGTACCTTGTACAAATGCCCCCGACTTCACCTTTTAAGTGGCAATAAATATCATTTCACAATAAGGAAATATTATGAAAACTGTGATGGTCTGTTATGGTGTTGGTTATTGTAATGACTGAAATGTCAGAATGTTAAGACTTTGTCCAAGGTTTTAACCGAAACTGATGAACTGGTTTTGAGGAAATTTTCTCTAGCAGAAAGCTGTAATGATTTTATTGAGAATTAAAATAATACTCCTATCACATGTCCTAAGTCATCATCAAAATCGATGAATGAGTTTAGGAATTCGTCGCGGTTAAACACTATCTGCCTCATTGGTCTAGTGGTTAGCATGTTCGACTACAGACCTGAGGTCCTGGTTCGAGTCCCAGGTCGGGCCAATTCAAAATGGATATTGAGTTTTCTATTAAGATTTTCTCAATATTAGCCCGAAGTTGGGAAGTTGGCAGTGTGATCCACCCCCATGCCTCGGAGAGCACGTTAAGCCGTCGGTCTTGCGCCCGATCTCTCTCCGGTTGTGTTGTATTACCGTCACATTAGACTATAAGCGTGTAGGAATAGAGAGTACACTTAGTGTACTATGCCTGCCAATCCGCAGTGGAGCAGCGTGGTGGATCTATGCTCTAAAAACCCTCTCTCATAAGAGTGAGGAGGCCTGGGCCCAGCAGTGGGACGTTAATGGGTTGCTACTTACTAAACACTATACATTTTTTATTCATACAGAAATAGTGGCTTTTTTTGCTGGAAAATTGGCACTTCACTTGATGATAAGTGATTATATATTGTAAGGTAGAAGGGTACTAACTTGGTAAGAGGTTTCTGCAGAGCAACGTACCGGATCGCAACTTTTTAGGGTAGTAACTAGCTACAACTGGAATCTCCCACTATTCCAGAGATAGAGAAATTAGTAAATGTTATTTCCTGAATTTGCCTTGCCGGTAATCGAACGTAGAACCTCTGTAAGCGAAGGAAATACTCATACCACTTCGTCGGTGAGGCCATCGAAGTGTTATTACCTTAACTTTTAACTACAGAACAAAGCATTATTTCATGTTATTAATATTGTCAAAATATCTTTATTCAAGTTTATGGGAAACTTTAACGCATGAATTAATTTTACACATATTGGTGTTTTTAATTCAATCTTAAGTGAACCTTTAAGGTATTTGACTTTTAAGTTATATAAATATGTTAATGATTCTCTCAAAGAATGTTAGTCTTTCTTTTTTGTAATTATATGTATATTTCATTTTACTGTTAAATTTTTGTGTGTTCGTTTTTCAGTTTACGATGACGCTGGCGTGTATTATTAAAAATACAAAAGCCCCTTAAAAAAAGAAGTAGGCCCATTACAGCACTTTTGAATCGTCAAATGTCAAAATCTTTTGAATGACTGATGATAACGATAAAGAACAACTTACAATCTAAAATTACGAGGGATTCTTTGCGCCCTTGTCTAAGAAGAACCCACAACAAACTCTGTCCACGCTTTTTTATATACAAAAAATATATATTATGTTATAATTCGGATCAATCGAACCTTCGTGACCAACTTTCAGTCTTTCATGCGATCATCGTTGTCACAAATTTACCTGACAAAATCAATTTGCATGCAAGCCTGTAGTGATCGGAGGGTTACCATGGCTATTATGTAAATTATGAACTTAAACTGTATAGCTGTGTACATTTATCCGTACCAACATAAGGATCGTGACGGTTTGCGAGTTTGAAATAGCTACCCCTATCACGCTATCTTATAAACGAAAGTACTTACTTCCCCTGTACACCGAGTAGTCTCTGCCACGCCTCTGATAAGCGTCCTCATGTAAAAAAATATTACCCAGTAATAGTTATATTTCAATGAAAAAATTGTGCCAATTCTGTCTCAATAAATCTTTGTTTCTCTAATATAAATCTACCTCTAATCTTAGTATAAGTGGAGACGAATTACACTTAAAATAAATTAGCTTAAAAGGTTTTAGAATTGCCGAAATGGAATTATGTAAGTAATTTAAAATATTACATTTCCCGAATCATACAAAAGTTTTATTCAAATATCACCGATTTTAGATGGAAGCAGACGTCGGAAATGATGTGGTAACATCATTGAGAAGTGATTTGGCGGGACTGCAATATAAACGCGACAAATTAATTTCTGAAGTAAGCTTTTTTTGCTCCATTATGTAGCGTTACTTATATTGATTTCATTGTATTGAAATTGCAGTTGATTTCTAATAACAATTTTGTAGAATAGCGATTTGAAGAACCAAATGTTGTCCCGAGATCAAAGAATATTGGAACAGCAAGTCGAGATCGACCACCTTCGCGAACAAAATGCACGGCAAAATGCGATCATATCGTCCCTCAAAAAGAAAATTCAAGATCTTGAAGAGACCCAACGTAATTTGCATACGACACAAGGAAGAAGCGAATTAACTGTACAAACTCTCCAAAGGGATAATCGCTATTGCGAGGAAAAGATCAAGGATTTAGAAAAGAAGTTAAGATCTCTTGAATTGGAATGTCACAATGAAGAGCAACAGAAAGAAAATGCACGTTGTCAATTTCACGATCTGGTCAGGCGTTTATCCGTTGCGCTGGATTCAGATTTTTGTGATACGGCTCATACACATTCACCAGAAAGTCTTATAATCAAAGCAGCTGAACTCGTTCAAGAAATAACCAGACTAAAAAATAAATGTATGAACACTACAGAGAACTTATCAACTATCGAGCAAGAATTCAGAAGTTGTAGAGACAGTTTAGAAAGAGCTAATGCTGATAAGGACATTTTACAAAGACAACTATCTTCCCAGCTTCTTGATACAGAAAGATTGAAGCAAGAGAAAGAATCCCTCGCTGTTTCCAACAGGGTTTTAGAGAGAGAACTGCATGAAGCAAGAGATAAATTATCACATTGTGCAAAAAATTTGAACGTTGTTACAGATAACGTCAATCAAAACGAGTCCATGATTATTCAACTAAAAGGTAATACTTATGAAATAATATTTACAATGAAGCCGTGACGACCTTGCGGTTAGACACGTTAATTCTTACTAATTACTAAAGAGTCACGCGATCGAATCCTTCGGGGCGGGTTTCTTTAAGTTCTCTTTATAAAAATATCCCTAATGGTTATAGCAAGAATCTACGTGTTTACCCATTGTACCTTCCCTATAGATATATGAAGTATGTTTGTATGTAAAAACACATTTAGATCAGTTTGAAAAACGGTATGATGGGACACAGACAGAAAATGTCATGACTGTTAAAATTTATAATATATTAACTCAACTCTCTTAAAGACATAAATAACTTTAATATATATAAACATAAATTGAAAAATGGCTAATATCTGAATGCTATTACTATATTAAGGACTAATTAAATAAAAGCCAAAATAATTCGTACTCACTCGTACTGTTTTAATACGTTTCATATAAAACGAATATATTCCTTAATGTAAATATCATTAAATATGAAAAAAGGGATGTAAGGTATAAGGAAAGATTAATGTACCCAAGAATAAAACTGAGTGAATATAAAAATAATTGTTATTTTATGGCAATAACTATATATAATAGATTGCCTTGTGATTTTAAAGAAATGGCCATAGGAGCATTTACAGCATGATTACATAGATGTATTTACTATGATCAAGTAATACTTGCGCCATCCGCTAATGAGTTACAGGAGATTGTAAATATTTGGAATAAAGCTTTGAAAGAGAAAGGAATGAAAGTGAATGTAAACAAAACGAAAGTTATGCTTTTTGAACGAGATGAATCTATGATGAATGGCAATATTTTGATAGATGGGGAACAAGTGGAAGAGGTGAAAGAATTTGTATACTTGGGATCTAAATTTACAAAAGATGGAACATGTGAAAGTGATATCGAAAGGAGAGTGAATGCAGGGAATATGGTAAATGGTGCTCTGCATGCTTTTATGAATAGCCAGATGGTGTCTCAAAGGGCTAGACTGGCAGTGCATGCTGGAGTGTTGGTGCCAACACTTATGTATGGTAGTGAAAGTTGGGTATGGCAGAAGAATCACAAAAGTAAAATAAATGCGGTAGAGATGAGAGCGTTGAGAAGCATGAGTGGATTAAAACTGAGTGACAGAGTAAGAAATAGTGTGATAAGAGAACGTTGTGGTATAAAAGAAGACGTAGTGACTAAAATTGAGAAAGGTATGCTTAGATGGTTTGGGCATGTAGAGAGAATGAATGAAAGGAGACTGACAAAAAGGATTTATGAGTCAAGAGTGAATGCGAAAGTTGGAAGGGGAAGACCAAGGCGAACGTTCCTGGACCAAATCCAGGACATTTTAAATAAGGGCCAGGTCAAGAGTACTCTAATCCGACGAACTTGTATGAAAGGTTTAATGAGAATGCAAGAAGCGAAGGAGATACGCAAGGATCGTGGCAAGTGGAAGGACGTGGTCTCTGCCTACCTCTTTGGGATTGAGGCGTGATGCTATGTATGTTTGTATGTTACGTACATGGTTGTTGGACGAATGTTTTTATCCTATCGACGTTTATCTAAATTCAAATAAAATGAAATCTTAAATATTATATTTTGTGACATTTTTTATTATTATAATGTAATTTTTTATTGTATGTAATAAAATTCAACATGTAATATTTGCACGCCATCTTATGGCAATACACTTTCTGACCTGTATACTAATTGTGTATTTAGCAAATAAATGATTTGATTTGATTTTGATTATAAAAATGTAAATATAGGACGAAGCAATTATTTAAAAATACTATTATTTTATCCTATTATAGATGTTGCACGCTATTGTATGGTAGATTGTGTGTTGTACACTTGATCTTGCAATAAAATATATTTGATTTGATTTGCTTTTGAGAGATATATCATATGAAAATTGTTTAAAATGCCTTTTAAAATAACATTTTAGAGGATTTGCGCCATCGGGATGAGAAATATCAAAGACTACAAACGGAGTTCCGTAATACAATGGAATCACTGGCTATATTACTCAGTCTTCCAACACGTTTTGTAGAAGCTCACGAAAGCACTATCAAAGACCGTATAAGAGAAATATTGAGTGAAAATAAGGATAAATCTGTGGTAAGTAAAATAAAAATGTTAAAGATTGTTGTTATAACCTAAGATCCGGTTGCAAAATTTCTACTTTCATATTGTACTGAATGGACATAAACTTTTTATGTTTGGTTGTAACAGCTTTAGATGGGATTGCCTATTTTAACTCATGAAGCTTAATTTAATAATTTCATGGACTCAATCTCCTTGCAGAAGACCAAATAACCGAGATACAGTTTATAAGTATATGATTTTTACACATATTTAAGCTCATTATTTGTCATCTTTTTTTTGGTCAATAAAAAATTATTTATTATCATTATTCAAATAAAGGACTAAGTTTCATTAAATTTTAATTGATTTCTTGGTAATAATTACTTTCGCTTTTCATTGGGAATACGCTACTCTAAAGACCTATATGTAAAAGAAAAAATCAAGAATGCAAAAAGCAAGTTAAGTTTTAAATACCATTTAAAACAATTTCTTTTAATAAAGCAAAAGGAGCATGGCAATCTAGTGGCAGAACTTTCCATTCTTTAGTGTCTTTGGTCTCATAAGATATTACGTTTTATTTTTCTTTTCTTTTCTTTCTGTGTCCTTTATTTATTTATGCACATATATCTATCACATTTATAATATCTTAATATATTTACCTTAATTATTATTTATTTTTAATACGGTATGTATGTAAAATTAATATTTGTCAACGATGTTTTTTGGTAACTTTATTTTTAGTTGTTACTACTGTTTTTAATACCTGTTTGTATACGTTATCTGTTAATTTTAAAGTTTGTATACTGTGACGTCACCGGGGTCTCAGCTGAAAATCAGCGTCGTGTGTTTCTACTACACACGATATTATGCTGAGCTGGAAACCCTTTCGAGGTGGTGTTACAGACAGTAATGCTGTTTATGATAATGCTGTTTGTTTCACCATCATTGAATAAATGCTTTTTCTTTCTTTCTTTTTCTAAAAAACTTAAAACAGTTCCTGTTGTACATTCTCCAGAAACCTTGCAACCATGTGCAGCAAGCTGGTAATATTTTGTAGCTTTTCTAAGACCACGGCGTTTTTCAATTTACACATCAAAATAAAGGTCCTTTTTTGCTTTAAATAATAAACTACAGTTACCTGTGCGAAGATTGCTCAAAATATTGTAAAATCTTAATTATGTAAAACTTATAATTGAAATTAATTATGGTCGAAATTCTATCATTGGGTGACCACTTTTATATATAAAGCCATCTCGTTTCCAACACTTTTCTATATTCATTGTTTGATATGTAAAGATATGTTATAAATGTTTAAGCAATTGGAAGCCTTACGTGAAAAGTTGGGCTTGGAGTCCCAGCAGTTAGGAAGAACAGCGCATATGCACGATCAAGCTACGACACGGGTTCGCATTCTAGAAGATGAAAGAAACATGCTAGAAGGAAAGGTTCACAAACTGGAATCAGAACTTAACGCAATGGAAATCTCACGGGACAATCTACGAAAAGACAAAGCTAATGTTAGTATTATCAATTTACAAATACACTATCACAGTTCCTACTTCCGATTTACAAGTAATAATAAAAATAAACGTTGTGTAATTTTATAAAACCACGAAATAAGTAAAACAGCTAATGCGAGCCATAGATGCCGCCATATTGTCCTAGGCTGAGCTACCGCACGTTGCTCATAATAACCTAACTTCGCGACTACCTGTAAACTTACATGCGATAGAGAGACGAAAAATTTAGGAGGAATTTAGGCGTACTAACGATTGAATACTAGAAATTGATAAAGTAAATAAAAAAATGGTTGTGTGTAAAATCGGTTTACGGACGATAGTTTTACGTGTTGACGTTGATGATAAATTTTTGTAAAACAATAGAATTAGGCCGATGGAGCCTCTCTATCGCTTGTTCCGCGCTTACATGCTCGGCACGGGTGGAACGTGACAATGAATTATTCTTTATTGATTCATTAAGTCCTTTCAGATTTCAATAGATAATTTTGGACACTTACTTCATTAAATTCCTAACATATCTTCCTTTTTCGCTCCTCTAGTCCTCTGTATAAATATAAACAAGACTTAAAATTAATTTGCCAAAGAAGTTTCACTTCTGATATGTGTACTTTGTGCGCTCACACTTCACATTATTTATCGATTCTGAGACGGTACTAAGTCTGTCGAATCAGCTGGTGTAAATAAAATATAATTCAATACTAAATAATTATAATAACAACTTTATTTATTTGGGCATAAAAAAGAAAGGTACATAATTAGAATACCCTGGATTCCTAAACTAGGTAAGCCCGTGACTTAAGGGTCAGTGTCTTCCCAATTTTATAATATATTATATGCCTAACCTACTTATATAATACAAAATGAAAACTAAACTTAAAATTAATCCATAATATAAGATATAAATACAATATACATGATTGTGTGTGTGTGTGTGTGTGTGTGTGTGTGTGTGTGTGTGTGTGTGTGTGTGTGTGTGTGTGTNTGTGTGTGTGTGTGTGTATGTGCGTAATTAAATCAACACATTTTCTGTTGCATTATAGTCCAGATCATTAAGAATGATTTTAATTTTTTTTTCAGTGTGTGATTGTTTAATTTTATAATATGTTCTGTTTTATTTATAAGCCAATAAAGTTTCATTTCCTCTCTCATATCTTACAATGTAAACGAACATTTTTGTTATTCTGATGCCTTGAATTACGTGTTACAGTTCGTAGCGTTCCTCGAAAGGCTGAGCCGAACACTTAATATGGACGAGTTGACACAAGACATCGGTATAGAGCTGCACACTGATTCCATAATACATCGTGCCGAACAACTGACCAGGCTCGAGAGCGATAAAATTGTTGACAAGGTCAGTAAACCAGTACGGAAATGGTAAAAATTCGAGATCTCGCTTACATACTTTTTAACCGACTTCAAAAAAAGAAGGAGGTTATCAATTCGACTGTATTTTTTTATGTTTGTTAGGTGGTAAAGGTGGTGCTCGTCATAGGGCCCCATTTTTTAAAATCCAGTTCTGATGATGGCATCCATGAGAAAACCGGATAACTCTTAAATTTGCATTAAGCATGTGCGCGACAAATAGACGAATAACTCAAGATCATACCAACCGATTTCGATGATGCTTTTTTATTGGAAAGGATATACTTCAAGGGTTATTTTGTGATAGTTTGGTTAGGTTCTGATGCTGGATTCCATGACAAAGTGACGGAACTCTTCAATTCTTAGGAGCAAATGAACGATACTCGACAGAATCTTCTATATATCTACCGTAACTTCGGTATGGTCAAGTGCTAGTCGTAGTTAAATATGAAGATCCATGGATTTCCTCAACGGCTTACAGTAAGGGTGCAGTTTATGGCAGAAAATATAAGTGTCTATAATCAAATAGCAATGAGCTCACGTTTGTTGCTGCATTGGAACACGTTTCCTTCAGATTCACTAAAAATCAAAAAATAAATAAAAAATTTAACAAAATAAGAGAATATATTGAAGAACACTATAAAAGAAAACACAATTATTTCTTACTTTTTAGAGCATATTAATATATTTGTAAGTCGGTTTTGAAGGCGGTTCTTTTTTTGTTAAAATTTTTATTTATACACACGAACACTTGGCAGATTTATGTTACATTAAACTACAGTGTAAAGTCCATAAGACTCATAAGGGACTGAGCAATTTATGGCGTTGTTAACTAACACAAAAACCGATATAATTGTTAATCCCATGGAAATATGGGTCATCAAGATCGCTTTAACCATTTAGTAGAACTCTGTTACATACACACAGAAGATTTATGTTTGTATATATATTTTAACTGAATCTCGGGTACAACATACTTGTATCAATTTAGCATACTTTGATCAATAAATTTCATTTTTATACAGTTAAAAATAAAATTGAAGTTTATTTTGTATTTCATTTCATTTTAACTTCAATTTCAATTACATTACATTTCGATTTCATTCCAATTACAGATTTCCTTTTATGTAAACTACAATTTCAAATTAATATCAATTTCTATTTCATTCCAATTTCAAATTAAAATTAAATTTCATTTAAAATACGTAATAAAATAATTCTCTACCTTGTACATTATAAATAACGAATAAATTATTCGAAATTGAAATGAAATCGAAATTATTATTGATATTAAAATCGAAGTTGACATCAAATGGAAATATAATGATATTGCAATTTAAAAAGGAGTGCGTTTTTTAGTGATAGTAATTTCGAATGTATATACTGGTAACGTAAATTGAAACAACGCAAATAATTTTATGTTTATAAAAATTATTGAGATTGAATGTATCTATACAGACTTTACACTGTATTAAAATATATAATTCAATGTACATTTTCTGAGCACATTTGTATTAATAACTAAACCATTAATTTTGTGTACTATATAAAATAATTTATATCTACCTAAAGACTTTAAAGGGTTACAACTTATATAAAAATTCTGGAGTTTGCGTTATTATTTCACCTTCAATTTATTTTCTCATGTCAATAAATCGGTCTCTTAAGTTTAGACGCGTTAACTTAACAAACTGATAGACAGAACTTTCTTACTTTTAATTTCGGTATCGGTTAGTTGTCCGAATATCCTTATAACGTTTGTGGCCCAGGCAAATAGTCCCATAGCGTTTGTGACCCGAGCAAATATTCTCATAACATTTGTGGCCCAGGCAAATAGTCCCATAGCGTTTGTGACCCGAGCAAATATTCTCATAACATTTGAGGCCCAGGGAAATAGTCCCATAGCGTTTGTGACCCGAGCAAATATTCTCATAACATTTGTGGCCCAGGCAAATAATCCCATAACATTTGTGACCCGGGCAAATATTCTCATAACATTTGTTGCTCAGACAAATATTCTCATAACATTAGTACCCCAGGCAAATAAATGTTCTCATAACATTTGTGGCCCAGGCAAATATTCCCATAGCGTTTGTGACCCGAGCAAATATTCTCATAACATTTGTGGCCCAGGGAAATAGTCCCATAGCGTTTGTGACCCGAGCAAATATTCTCATAACATTTGTGGCCCAGGCAAATAATCCCATAACATTTGTGACACGGGCAAATATTCTCATAACATTTGTTGCTCAGACAAATATTCTCATAACATTAGTACCCCAGGCAAATAAATGTTCTCATAGCATTTGTGGCCTAGGCAAATAGTCCCATAGCGTTTGTGACCTGAGCAAATATTCTCATAACATTTGTGGCCCAGGCAAATATTCTTATAACGATTGTGACCCGGGCAAATATTCTTATAACATTTTTGGCTCAGGCAAATATTCTCACAACCGTTTCTGGCCCAAGCAAATACTCTCATAACATTTGTGCCTCAGGCAAATATTCTCGTAACATTTGTGGCTAAGGCATTATTATTTAATGGTATTCAAGAACAGTAGTCTTCAATGATAACTTCTTTAGGCGATCTTGAATAAGATTGAGGCGTCACGCTCGGCTATGTAACATTCGTTCGAGTACAATTGTCGACTAAGCTAAGAATATTATAGTCATTGTGTCACTGCTTTATATTTCATTATTAACGATAATTTATACAAATTTTTTGAAGTATAACTTCTTTACACACGCTTAGGAGAAAGCTGGTGAGTGCGTGACGTGTAGAAACTATAAATAAATTATCTGTCACTAAATTAGCGTGATTTCATCTTGGACTATATCATCAAGTGTGAATTTTTGGAGGAAGTGAAACTTTTGGCTTATGTTATTTTAAATACAAGGTCTTGATGATGAGACGAAAAATAAATCGATCCTGATTTAAATAAAAACATATTTTGAAACTTTTTATTAACATTATTTACTTCCCATCATCAGTAATCAGAAATAAAGAGATCCGTAGTAGAACCAACGTCACCGACATAGCCCTACGAATCGCGAACCTGAAGTGGCAATGAGCGGGGCACATAGTCCGAAGGACCGATGGATATTGGGGACCGAAGGTGCTGGAGTGGCAACCCCGCACCGGAAGGCGCAGTGTAGGCAGGTCCCCCACAAGGCGGACCGATGATATAAAGAGGGTCGCCAGTAGCCACTGGAGCCAGGTGGCGCAAGATGGGGCCTTGTGGAGGTCATTACGTGAGACCTATGTCCAGCAGTGAACGTCCGTCGGTTGAAGCGACGACATCCCATCATGTTAGTAAAGCAAAATGAAACGAAAGTATAAAGAAATAAATTAGTGTGCTAAAAAAACCAGCAATGAAACACAAAATCAAAATCTGGCGCTCGGGTCAATGAACAGAATAAGACGCGCCGTGCCCGAGCTGCTGGCTCGGCCGGTCGTTGAGATGTCCGCTGTTTTGAATTTTGTGTTTCATTGCGGACTTTTTTTTAGTAAAGTAATGTATTTTTTTTTATGAAATTATCGTTTTATTTGGCTATTTTAAATAATGCTAATAAAATCGTTTTAATAATGTGATTTTTTTTCATCATAATCGTTTTTTTCCGACCCATCATGAAAGGTGTCATCAGTACTACTTCGCATAACCCAAAGTTTCCCTACCGTGCGATAAGAAGTTACACTTCAAATATGTTTATGTATAGATGTGTGTTTTGTATAGCTGCTATATTATGGATACTATGGGACTCTTCCGCGACTGCGAAGGGAAAGATCTTTCCATGACTTGCCATATCTCAAAGAAGTAAGATACATTCAAGATTGGCATGACGTTAACGTAGATGCGAGTCGTGCTTAAATAACGATTAATATTCCGCAAATTTTCCAAATTACACATAACGATGTACTGATGGAGAGCACCGTAAGTGGTATATACACTGCAAAAGCAAATCATTCACGCAATTTAAAAGTAATCAACGAATTACATTTTATCACTATATTCATTTTAACTTAGTACCCAATGATGACTTTTCAAAATAACTTGATTAACTAGCTGCTGCCCTTAACTTCATTTACGTAAAATAGACACCTATGTAGATTGTAGACTTATGTATTTATGAATATTATACAAAGGTAAGTTACTCCTGTGAAAATAATTATGGTATTACTTTACATTGATTGGTTTGTGTTTTTGTATTCCTAAATATATAATTACCACACAAACTTTCATGCCTTAGGTCACTCCCTTAAAGTTATATTTTTGTGACAAAATACTACTGAAAGTAATCAAAATTTCTTCAATGATTTAGGCGTAATAACGTAGTAGTAATAAATTTTTATTCAAGGCAAAATTGCTAGTGTACAAATAACTTATAACTATGTTAGAGACAAATAGAATATAACACAGAAATGAAATGAAATTAAACTACATTAAAATAACGTCTATCAATTAAAATTAAAAATAATAAATAAAGAGACGTCTTATATACTAACTGCTGGTTGTTTTCCCCAGGCATCGTTTTCTGTTGTTCGTCAGATGACAATATGCATAATAGATATGCAAAATTATTACGTTCTCTGTTTTTATTGTCTTTTTTTTACTTTTATTCTTTTACTGATTAAAATGATGTAATAAGAATCGTATGCATTTAAATCTCCTGATTACAGCTTATAATTTTCTGTAGCGATCTTTTAAATTAGACAATTAAAAGAAAGATTTAGTTTAATTACTAACTGTTAGAAGTATTTTATTTTATTAAAATACGCTGGAAACTCTGTCTATCGAAACATCTATTTGTGTTGTCACACTACTGTTTAAAAATGTTTTTAAACATCAGTAAACATTTTCTAACAAACTTTTGACCACAATGTTAGGTAATAAAAAGTAAAAGTAAGTAGCAGCCCATTAACGTCCCACTGCTGGGCACAGGCCTCTTCACTAGTACGAGAGAGGGTTTTTTAGAGCATAGACCCACCACGCTGCTCCACTGAGGATTGGCAGCCATAGTACACAAGTGCACTCTCTATTCCTTCACTCTCATACTTCGATGTGACGGGAATCGGACACGACCGGAGAGAAATCAGGCGCAGGACCGATGCCTTAAAGTGCTCTCCGTGGCACGGGGGTGGATCACACCGCCAACTTCCCAACTTCGGGCGATTATTGAGAAAATCTTAATAGAAACCTCAATATTGATTTTTGAATTGGCCTGACCCGGGACTCGAACCTAGGACCTCATGTCTGTAGTCGAACATGCTAACCACTAGACCAATGTGGCAGTGTGTTAGGTAATATTAGTAATCATTTCTAAATAAAATTGATAACCATTTGTAATGTAATGTTTTCAAGTGTTTTAAATGTTTGTAAACATCAGTGTAGGAGCACCCGAAACATCAAACATCTTCTAGCATTTGAAAATGTTTACAAACATTTTTAAACAGCAGTGTGGCAGCATCATATCGCTTCAAAAAGTCCATTACGTATCAATTACCATTTGAAATAGGTTACAAAAATCATTTCAGATTATCTGTAAGTAAAATTAGAAAACTTATAGTTTATTTACTTTAGAAGGTGATGCGATATAATTGACTCCATTTAGCACTAAAGCAAAATTCACGCTACGTATTCATTGAACTTGATTAGTAAAGACTTTATTCACGTATAGAAATACATACAGAAAAAGTAGCTTTAATAGATTAGATTATATAATAAGTGAGATCATGTCATAAATACCAGGGGTATATTTTTTTCAGACTGCCGTCGTGTATCAACTGCAAAGACGTATACGGATATTAAGAGAGCAACTGCAAAGAAAGGATTTGCATTTGGATTTGCTTCGACGTAAATTGTGTGTTCAGGTGAGTTAATAAAATAATAATAACATTTTTTTATTTGTCAAATGTGGTCAGTTGTAGATGTTACAATATACAATATAAGTGTCTATCAAATTTTACCGTTTCCGGTGTACAAATTTTGTTCCTTTTTTATTGTCTAGTTTTAGCAATATAGAAATCAAATTATATTATAGATAGTTAGGATGCATAATATGTAAAATAAAGTCAATCAATAATAAAGTTATACAAAAAAATTTCCTAAATTAAAAATTATGTCATTTATAAGTAAATCTCTCTTTTCACACAAAAATTAATTAAAAAATCAGACTGATTCAAATATTAGTACCATTGAAATATTCCTCACTTACGTATCAATATTCCCTTATGCATAGGAGTACCGTTTTTGTAAATTTGTCTGAACTTATGTAAAAGTAAGCACACGAATGCTTCGTCTGGCAAATTTGTAAATAAAATTAATTTAAGTATTCATCTAGCGTGTAGAAAGTTTTTCTAACATTGAAACATACATCTAGAAAGAACATTGTTTCACTTAAGACAAGCAAAATCGGTCCTTAAAGAGCGTCGTTCTCTAAAAGAGATATTTTGATATATTTCAAGGAAATTAGAGAAGTTTCTGAAATATTTTAAGGCGTCAACGAGTTACGAGTACCTTCTTTTGGCGCGTTAGGGAAAATTGACGAGAGTAATTTTTTACGATGCGCGCGCACACCGTCTCAAAAAACCGACACACTGAATTTAGTTATGTTATTATACCGTAATTATTTTATTATATTACTTGTTAGATATATCGTGACATTGAAAATATCAACGTGACATTCTTATCAAAATTATAACTTTCAAACTCAGACTAAATAACATATTATAAACTAATTATATCCAATCAAAGTTAGTATACGTTTATTATATTTACAAACGTAGAACAAGGAGAAAGATTTTTGAAAAGATTTTTATCTTGTTACCCTAAATAAGTATAACTTCTAACGCGTGCACATAAGTACACACACACTTTTTTATGTATAAGATGTCGGAGTGCAAGAGTCTGTGGATCGCTGGTCCGTGTGTAATAGTCTGTGGAACTCTGGCGCCATCTGTGTATCGGCGGGGGGGCAGAGTCTATAAGTGGCAGTCCGGCCCGTCTCTCGGCAGTTCTCGAGTGGCGGTTGAAACTGTCACGTTCCTAGCTATTTGTGTTAATGAGTTTGTGTAAATTGATATCGGGAACGTTAAGTGATTGAACATTATAATCCGAGTAAATAATAAAGTGTTTGATTGCATCAACATTACCCAGGAACGCCCACAGAATAAGAAATTAAATAATGGATCCAATTTATAACGATGTCGACGGAGAACCCTACGCCCCTGTGCTTTGTGCTTCTCCGTTCTCTCTTATTCTCCGACATATATATTTAAATTTATTTAGTGACTTAATATCTTCTTCTGGGAGTTTTTTTATAGAAATGTATACAGTTACCCTTTAATGAATTTTCAATCTTATATAGCCTACTAGAATTTACAGCAATTTTATTTTTTTCTTAAGTTATATGACGTGCATTAACTTTTTTTAGTAATATTTTTATGGATGGCTTATGAGCTTTTATGCAAGGGTGGTACCAGTATACACAGCCGGAATTTCTGAAGCCAATTAGTAGGCGCAAAAAATGTTTGCTAGGTTTATGGTATCAATCTCACATAAGTCGACTTCTGCTCCCCGGAATTTAGGTTTGTTTAAGAAGATTTCTCTCCAGTGGAATTAAAGCTATACTAGTACGGTTTCTGGGACTTGTGTAACCTAATAGAGCAGAGAGGTGGGTTCTCCTATATATAAGGGTCTTGTGCTCATTAGTTGGATATTAATAGGCTGACTGTCATTGTCTGGCTACAGACAGGAAGTCCAAGTTCGAGCCAGGGGTCGAGCAAATAAAAAAATCAATATTGAGTTTTATGTTAAGATTTTCTCAATAGTTGTCTAAAGCTAAGAAGTGTTCTACTCTCGGAGAGCACGTTAAGGCGTCGATTCTGCGCCTGATCTCCCTCCGGTCGTGTCGGATTTCCGTCACATTGGACTATGAGAATGAAGGAATAAAGAATGCACTTGTATATACTCATATATACATTGAAGTCTCTCTATGGGGGTTCTAGTGCTTGTGTCAGAATAAACGGGGCGTACACGGAATGGTTTCCTGTGGAAAGAGGTGTTCGACAGGGCTGTGTTGCGTCACCATGGCTGTTCAACCTATTCATGGCTTGACAGATTTAAAAGAAAGTATGTATGGGTTAAGAATGAATGAATTACTCATCAAATGTTTACTCCGCGCTGATGATCAAGTAATACTTGCGTCATCCGCTAATGAGCTACAGGAGATGGTAAATATTATGNTAACGAGCTTCAGGAGATGCTAAATATTATGAAATAAAGCTTTGAAAGAGAAAGGAATGAAATTGAATGTAAACAAAACGAAAGTTATCTTTTTGAAAGAGATGAATCTATGATGACTGACAATATTTTGATAGATGGGGAACAAGTAAGAAGAAATGAAAGAATTTGTATATTTGGGATCTAAATTTAGAAAATATGGAAGATGTGACATTGATTTTGAAAGGAGAGTGAATGCAGGGAATATGGTAAATGGTGCTCTGCATGCTTTTATGAATAGCCAGATGGTGTCTCAAAGGGCTAGACTGGCAGTGCATGCTGGAGTGTTGGTGCCAACACTTATGTATGGTAGTGAAAGTTGGGTATGGCAGAAGAATCACAAAAGTAAAATAAATGCGGTAGAGATGAGAGCGTTGAGAAGCATGAGTGGATTAAAACTGAGTGACAGAGTAAGAAATAGTGTAGTAAGAGAACGTTGTGGTATAAAAGAAGACGTAGTGACTAAAATCGAGAAAGGTATGCTGAGATGGTTTGGACAAGTAGAGACAATGAGTGAAAGGAGACTGACAAAAAGGGTTTATGAGTCAAGAGTGAATGCGAAAGTTGGAAGGGGAAGACCAAGGCGAACGTTCCTGGACCAAATCCACGACATTTTAAATAACGGCCAGGTCAAGAGTACTCTAAACCGACGAACTTGTATGAAAGGTTTAATGAGAATGAAAGAAGTGAAGTAAATATGTAAGGATCGTGGCAAATGGAAGGACGTGGTCTCTGCCTACCTCTATGGGAATGAGGTGTGATGCTATGTATGTATGTATGTTCATTTTGTTAAATAGTTTTATACATTGTATTACCGTCGACGTTTCTTAACTACCTCGCTCGCCCCATAAGGACTGCCACATGGGACACATATTGTTGCAGGTAGCTAACACAACCAGGTCTTGAAATCACGCTGCGGTTCTTTGTTTTCTCGGTGAAATTAACTCGCGTTGCTGTCGACATAACGATATATTTATCCATATAATAATTATAATAGTCTCTTTTAAAAACCCTGTCTCCTATGAGCTATCGGGGTGCTATTTACCTTACCTAAATAGGCTGTTATTTAATTTATAGGAAGAAAGTTGCCGCGTCCGTGCTGTACTTCAAGCTGAGCGAGATGAGGCAGTAAATCGTAGTAAGAAATTAGCACGACAGTGTGACAAGCTCAGCGTCCAGCTTGGTGAAGCGAGGGCGCAGGTTCGAGACCTGAACGCACAACTTGCAGACGCTGCTGATTATAAGGTAAATCCTACTGTAATAACACTAGCTAATCCGTGCAACTATATGTTGTGATTAACAATGAAAATGACGGTAGATAGAAACAAAGCAATTTCGGTTGAATGAGGCAGAATCATTGGGCATCAGATTTTTATGTATTAAATTACTTTTTGTTATGCTAACACAAAAAATTAAAAGTGCGTACAAATTGCACACGTTAGAAGTGAAACTTGTTTGGCAACCTAATTTTTAAGTCTGTTTTATATTTATATAAAACTAAAACTTTAGATTTCGGAGACTTAGAGGGAGGGAAGAAGGAAGATGTTAGGAATTTAATTGTCATTATAATATTGTGTCGAAAATTAATATAGATTATAAATTTATTTTTTCGATTTTTGGCATTGCGATCAGAAAATTAAAAATTCCTTGAATGCAATAATTAATAAAAATAATTATGGAGAATTAGTAAAATATTTTATATTGTTTAAAAAATATGAAAATCATTGTAAATTAATTATTACTATAGAAATTCAATTTTTAAAATTAAAAGTGAGGGAGATTTTATGATATCTCAAATGACGAATTGTAAATAAAAATGCCACGTGTTTTTGTCAATACTAGATATTATTTTTTACATTTTGTTTGTAAATTTAAAATTTAGAAAAGAGAATTTATGAAATATTTTGTACATACATACATAGCATCACGCCTTATTACCTTCGGGGTAGGCAGAGGCCACGTCCTTTCACTTGCCACGATCCTTGCACATCTCCTTCGCTTCTTTCATTCTCATTAAACCTTTCATACAAGTTCGTCGGTTTCGAGTCCTCTTGACTTGGCCTTTAATTAAAATGTCCTGGATTTGATCCAGGAATGATCGCCTTGGTCTTCCTCTTCCAACTCTCTCATTCATTCTTGACTCGTAAACCTTTTTAACAGTCTCCTTTCATTCATTTTCTCTACATGCCCAAACCATCTAAGCATACCTTTCTCAATTTTAGTCACCACATCTTCTTTTATACCGCATCGTTTTCTTATCACACTATTTCTTACTTTGTCACTCAATTTTAACCCACTCATACTTCTCAACGCTCTTATTTCTACCGCATTTATTTTACTTACGTGATTTTTCTGCCATAACCAACTTTCACTACCATACATAAGTGTTGGCATGAACACTCCTGCATGCACAGCCAGTCTGGCCCTTTGAGACACCATCTGGTCATTCATAAAGGCGGGCAGAGCACCATTTACTATATTCCTTGCATTCAATCTCCTTTCAATATATAATATTTTGTACTCTATGAAAAATAGCATGAGATGACTAAATGACGAGTAGCACATTAAAATGCCACATGTTAATGTTGTTACATGTTTATGTCACCTCAAATTAATTAGCATAAAAAACGCTGCACTTCTTCGTGACCTAAAGAAGTTTCACTTCAAAAAAATGTAAGAAAAATTGGCCTTATAAGCTACAGGTTAACATCTTTTTGATGAAAATGTATTTATGTATACTTTTTGAAGGTTTTTCTAAATGAAATTCCCTTAAAGGGACAATCTAGTTGATTGAATATCTTAAGATACGATCACGGTTACAAGAAAATAACTTTAACCTTGCTAGTCAATTATTTCAGTAAATCCACTAACAACTTAGATATCGAAGTACATATGACTATGCAAGTATCTATTATATATTTTATTTTTTACACCTTAGCGATGGACTTAGGTTTCATTTTATCACGAAGGTATAACTTAAAGGTGTTCAAAGACAGGATTAAAGTTTGTTGTAAATGTTGACAAAATTTAAATATAAAGTCAATATTATATCTAGTCTTGTATTTTAAATAAATGATATATAAAATACTAGCTGAACCCGCGACTTCATCTGCGTGGAATGTTTTTTGTGTAGCAATATCATTCATTCAGGCAAATTGTTTTACAAATAAAAAACATGACCTCTACTCGGCAAAAGGCAATATTCCTACCAAATTTCAAGTCCCTACTGCTTATGGTTCCAGAGATATCGTGATAAGTCAATGGATACATGGATATCTCTTATATATAGATAATATACTATAAGGATAGTTAGTTCCTTATTCTCAGTCAAAAAGTCTTTATTGCAAATTATATTTTATAACACCTTTGAAATAGGCTTTTGATTTCTTTTTTACGCGAAAATTTAATGTAAAATCAAAATCAAAATATTCTTTACTCAAAGTAGGCTAAAAAGCACAGTCCGTGCGTTGGTAACAAATCTACCACCGCTTCGGAAAGTTGAATCCGCTGAGAAGAACCGGCAAGAATCTCAACGGTTACTGGAAACAAGTCCAAACATTTCTATCGCTTAAATAATCTTCAACATTACAATATGCCTTTTGTAAAAGGGTGTTATTGACATATTTCTTAAAATTATGTGGAGGCAAATTTAAAACTGATTGGTATCTTATTAAAAATGCGTATGCTGAACCCAACAAATGATTTGATGAACCTTCTTCACTCTAAAATAAGGAATTACAAGTTTGTTTTTATTCTTTATTTTATTTATTTTATTATTTGTATTAAAATTCTGTATTTCAATTTTTTACTGTGTAAGTGTATATTATCATGAATATATAAGATATTATTTAATATATATTGCGACAGTACTGTGAGAATTGATGTTTCTTTGAATTTTTAAGGAAACGTGAGATCCTAATTGATATATGCCTAATTTGTAAAATAAATATAGGGTATTGCCCTTTTTTAAAAAATAAATATAGTTACAATTCCCGCCTTACCCCATAACAGTATGCCATAACACATAATGCTATGAAAATAAGCAAAATACACCATTTTGGCAGTTTCAACATCAGTGTATTGTCTAACTTTTCTAACAGCGAATCAAATAAAGGAATTCAATTGCAAAGTTAAAATTAGAAAAAGGACTACTAAAATTATCACCTCATTTATAAGTTACGACAATATTATAGAAAAACAGCAACAAATCTATCTGGAGTCCTTTGAAATATTTGTTAGTTCATTGAGCTGTGAATTATAAAGTAATTAGAAACCCCTTTTTATTTTGAATATAGATATAATAAAATTGGTACTTAAAAATACGTACCAATTTTACGTCAAATTGACGTCAGAAGGATATTGTACTATGTTCAAATTTACGTAAGATATTGATAAAAACTTTAGTAATACATTTAAACATAAATATGACATACTTATTACGTTTTAAAATGCCATAATGTCGTAAATAAATTCAGCATTACGTCTTGACGACATAAAGCTTGATGATCTTTGTATGACCTGCGTAAATAAAACTTATTACTGTATAAATGACTATTTAAAAGAAACACAAAATAAATACTTTTTAAAGAGAGACTCAGTTTGTTACACATGTTTCATCCTAAACTGCAATATTGATCTTCTGCGAGACTGTAATCTCGCTAAAGGAGGCCCACGAGCGAGATAGAGAGAATGCAGTAGATGCTCCCTCTCACCGCCGAAGGAGACGGGATACTAGGCGGCGCTTGATTGCGCACCTGCTCCCATCTCCATGAATCCTCAGTCGGACTCATCTAGGGCACCAGGGAAGAATGCGCAAGCTGAACCTCTGGTGTCTCACTTACGGATAAAGAGGGTTCCGCTGGGTTTTAGTGGGTATTGCGAAGTCTCCCTCGCTGTGTCCCACACTCCTGACCCATTCTGGTCAGGGTAAGTGCGTAAAAGCATTTCCCGGCGCAAAAAAAAATATATTGATGTATAATAACTAATTATACTTATAAATATCTGACATGCAAATGACCAAAGGTGGAATAACTTCTTAAAAATGATTTGTTTTATATTAATAATCCATTATGTGGTAGGTTTTGTGTTATATACTCGATCTTGCAATAAATATAGTAATCTATACTAATTTTATAAAGTACTACAGCTTTATAAAATTAGTTTTTTTGTTGTACACCCTAATATCAAAAGCTGTTAGTTTGAATTGGAAGATTTTTTTGTGTTAAGGCTTTATAACCGTACATTACGACCACTGGAAGCAGAACATCACTGGAAAATGTTGACTAGAAAGAAATATTCCTTTATAAAAGAAAGAGTTTTATCATGTTTATCTTTTAAAGTCGACTATAACGTTTTATATGGTAATCAATTTAGATTTCTGTCTCATGTATGACACAGACGAAGTTTTAATAGAAATGGGAAATTCCGAGCGCTTTATTGATAGCAAAAGGTCGGATTTGTATTTGTTAGTTGTTAATATACATATAATTATGAGAACTAAATATAGTAATCACGCACTGGTATTATAATAGTGAAACAATTCCTGGTACACGCCACTTACGCAATCTTAAATATTGTAATAGTACGATTCAACAAGAAGACCTTGATTCGTTAATCGTATTAGAGTTTTATTACAGACTATTTAAATCCGACTACTTTAGCTTCGTCGAATATAATTTTATCGCCTGGAATTACATGTTATCTTAAAACACCTTCCTATAATAAGGATATGTTATTCTCATATATGTATATTCTGGCTTATAATAAAAGCTGTTACTGTTAGTTTAACCCGTGTAGTTCCCGATCCATTAGAAATATGGGGAAATATGTTATAAATCGTATCGAATTGTTATTCTAAATTATTCCTTAATCCACAGAAACACACACAAATAAACATTAACAAAGTTGTTCCAACTGTATTATTGATTAAAATTAAGAAATGACTGTCCCGTCTTCTGTACAAAGTAGGGGGAAAAGTAAAATGTCTTGTACAAAGTAGGGGGAAAAGTAAAATGACCTGTACAAAGTAGGGGGAAAAGCAAACAGTTCTGTACAAAGTAGGAGAAAAGTAAACTACTTTACAAAGTTGGGTAATAAGTAAACTGACCTATACAAAATAAGGGAAAAAGTAAAATGTCCCGTAAAAAGTAGGGGAGAAAGTACATATTCTTGTCTACGATAGGTGGAAAAGTAAACTGACCTTTAAAAATTAGGGAAGAAGGTAAAGTGTCTTGTATAAAGTAGGGGAAAAGTAAAATTTTCTGTACTAAGCAGGGTGAAGAGCTAGTCGTTCTGTACAAAGTAGAGGAAAAAGTAAAATGACCTGTACAAAGTAGGGGAAAAAGCAAACCGTTCTGTACAAAGTAGGGGAGAAAGAAAATGCCATGTGCATAGTAGGGAAGTAACTAAAGTATACTGTCCTGTACATGGCTAGGGAAAAACTAAACTGTCCTATACAAAGAAGGGAAAAAGTAAACTTTACTTTACAAAGTTGGGGAATAAGTTAACCGACCTATACAAAGTACGGGAAAAAGTAAAATCTCCTGTATAAAGAAGGGGAAAAGCAAACTGACCTGTACAAAGGAGGGAAAAAGGTAAAATGTAAACAAAGTAGGGGAGAAAGTAAATTGTTTTATCTTTTATAATATCAACTAATATTGATAAAAATGCAATAAATTACATGTTTATATAATTGGTAATGTATTTTAAGTAAAAGCTGATATTTTAACATTACAAACAGACACTTACAATTTTATTTATGTCTATGATTCACACTAATTGAAATAAGTGAAATCAATTATATTTAATCAAAATGGAAAATGTAATTGTAGAATCATTATACTTAATTATTTCGTTTAAATGAAATAGTTGGATCTAATTTGATCGGCTTTAAATTAATAAATTAATTAACCGTTACAATGTTGTTAATATTTTCCTTTGTTCTTAGAATCCTTATAGACATAATTAAATCTTTGAACTGATGTCTAGATTAGGTTTAAGTGTAATTGAAAATAATGACTAAAACTAGGTAATAACTTTGCAAACGTTAAGTAGCAAGCTATTGTCGTCCCACTTTTTTATTTATATGTCGGAGAATAAGAGAGAACGCAGAAGCATTAAGCACAGGGGCGTAGGGTTCTCCGCCGACATCGTCATTAATTGAATCCATTATTTAATTTCTTATTCTGTGGGCGTTCGTGGGTAATGTTGGTGCGATCAAACACTTTATTAATTAACTCGGATTATATTGTACAATCACTTAATGTTCCGGATATCAATTTACACAAACTCATTAACACTAATAGCTAGGAACGCGACAGTTTCAATAGTCAACCACTCTGGCCGACCGCCACTCGAGAACTGCCCAGAGTCGCGCCGGGCTGCCACTTATTGACTCTGCTCCCACGCCGATACACAGATAGCGCCAGCGATCCGCAGACTCTATCACTCATATATATAACTCTTATGTGCGTGTATGTCACTGAAATCCTCCTAAACAGTTTAGATTGACAATTTGTTTCCACAAATAACAACTTTATCTATATCCTGTAAACAGCTAGTAAAATATTTTAAAAATCCTGTTTTTTTTAGATAACATCACTGGAACGCGCTCGAAAAATAGAGGAACTACAGAAGAAGTTAGATGAAGCTGAGCTAATTCGTACGCGTTATAACCGAAAAGTACACGTACTGAAGGATCAAGTTAGAGCCACTGGAGAGACATTTGAGCAAGAGAGAACCAGCACAGAACACCAAATAAATATGCTAAGAGACGATCTTGCGAGAACAAAGGAAGCTCTCGCTGAATGCCAAAGAAGGGAAGCCCAATTATTGAGCTTTAGGTAATGTTTTATAATTATTTACAATGAACTAGGTTTAGAAATCATATTTCGGTTTGAACATGCGAATTTTTCAAGTCAATTCAAAAATGGATATTGAATTTTCTATTAAGATTTTCTCAATATTAGCCCGAAGTTGGGAAGTTGGCGGTGTGATCCACCCCCGTGCCTCGGAGAGCACGTTAAGCCGTCGGTCCTGCGCCTGATCTCTCTCTGGTTGTGTCGGATTACCGTCACATCGGAATATGAGAGTGAAGGAATAGAGAGTACACTTGTGCACTATGCCTGCCAATCCGCAGTGGAGCAGCGTGGTGGGTCTATGCTCTGAAAACCCTCTCTCATATAAGTGAGGAGGCCTATGCCCAGCAGTGGGACGTTAATGGGCTGCTACTTACTTTACTTACTTATACGAATTTTTAATAAGATACCACTATCACTTTTGGATTTCCGTTCACATAATTTTAAAAGAGTAACCGTCGAGTTTCTTACGGTTCTTCTTCTCATCTCAAATATACCACTGGTTTGAAAAGTTAATTTTTAACATTTATAACCGGTGGTTTATTTGTTACCAACGGACAGACTACTAATAATTCGAAAGTGCTTTTTGTGCCTATTGGAATAAAGAATACTTTCATGTTGATATCTTTTGTTAGGATGAGTGAAAAGATCATATATAACTTTTATGACAAAACTAATTTCATTTTCATTTCTTTCCTATAATAAAAAACTTATATAACATTTAAAATTTATCTCTTAACAGACTGTCGAAATCTCGCCGACAGTATCCGAACTAACCCGAGTACATGTGACGTCAATATATTAGTTTCTCCTTAGTGCTTTGAATATCATTAATGAAATCTTTCGTTATTTTTTGTTAATATATTGTACTGTTTGTTTTCATAAATAAAATAAATTTATATCATTATGACGTCACAAACATATCCACCAATCGAGGCGCGTTTAAAGTCGCTCTTAATTTTAACGAATTTTAATTCGTTTATAATTAATTAAAATCGTATGTATAATTAATAATAAACCGGGTTTCTTATTCACAAAGATAATTATGGACAAAATTTATTAAAGATCAAATGCTCGTATTTACACGTGACATATACAAACACAATTAATACTGACTTTTTTACGCATATTTTGTTAATGCTTATATCTCCGTAACTATTGACTTCTTGAATTTTATCTCCCACATCATGATTATTTATAAGGTATTTGGCTCATATTTTTTTCGAACAAATACATGTCTTTAAGTCACTGAGACTTGAAGTTTTGTAAGTAAGACTTAAAGAAGAAGATTGCAGTTTACGAATGATTTTCGAAATGAAATTACAGCAGTACTAAATATCTATAGCTCTTACATTTTGTGACTATTTTATTTGGTCGGGTTGTGACTATTCAATTGATTTTGAACTTTGTGCAGCGGTAATAAAGTGCAAATTGACTCTTTCACGTTAGGAACACACCTACATTGCTTAGTCAACAGTGAGTACTTGTAATTTATTATTAACTTTATTGAACAGCAATAAAGATCAAGTTGGCTCTACATTTTAGTTAGAAAAAGTTTGTATGGGAAACAGAAAAGGGCTGTTTTTAGGGTTTTCCTCTGCAATTATTCGAACTTTTCTCGCCGTAAAAACCATACTTGAACTTCAACGAACAATAAAAAAAAAGAATTGTCAAAGTTGACCCAGGCGTAGTTGAGTTATGCGCTTACCAACATATTTTGTGATTCATTTATATATTATAGATGACAATCATAAATATTCTTCCGCAAGAGTTTAAATATATTTATAAACAGAGATGATACTTGAAATTAAGCAGTTTTTTCGTATATTAATTCTTTAACGCAACTCATTTTGCGACAAATTTTAAGGTTCAAAGACGTCTTTCTATGTAATATGTTAAAGAAGATTGCTGATGAATATACTTTATTATTATTAAACTTTTTGCTAAATTAATTTAATTCATAATAACAATCAAATATATTTTATGTGGAATTTCGTAAAACCCGTTCTTAGTTGAGTTCTACACGGCAAAAGGAATATTCCTACCAAATTTCAAATCTCTACGCCTTATGGTTCCAGAGATATCGTGACTCAATAGTTAACACCCCTGCAACCCCCTTTCGGGTGGTATTTCGCAAAATACGTTCTTAGCCGACCTCTACTCGGCAAATGGAGTATTCCTACCAAATTTTAAGTCTCTACGCCTTATGGTACCAGAAATATCGTGATGAGCCAATAGTTACCTGGATATTTCTTTTATGTATATAGATATAGATAGGGAAAGTTGGAATTAATAGCAGAATAGGAAGAAAAATAAATAAAGCTTTTACGACATTATCGTATAGAGTAAGTCACGCATTACCCATTTAGATTTCTACCAAAGCTATAAATTCTTACAAAAAGCTATATCTTACTGTTCATCGCCTTCGCACGAAAAATTACATACCAAGTGTCTCACCCTTGACCTTGATGATTTGAATGCAGGGCCGCGTGGCCGATTACAAAGTCACATTGCATAATGTTTATACCTGCTTTCAGTGACAACGGAACTCGATAAAAATTTGCCGTTAATACAGTTTATAAATGTCATTTTAGTGCACACGACATCAAATGACTTATTTATTTATGCATCAAAACAAATAAAATAATAAAGAGATATTGAGTGGACAACTTATCTGTAATAAATAAAAAAAGAACCGCCTTCAAAACAAACTCTTACAAATATATTAATATTCTTTTTTAGAGTACTTCGTATTCTTATATTCGGAGTCGGTGTCAGCGATGGTAGGTGTGTCCCGCGTACCCACTTAGTCACTGCGGCACCTCTCACACCTATAGCTTGTATATGTACCTTGGCTGAGACCGACTCCATATACTCCATATACAATACTCTCTGGCAGTCTTTGCGGTAAATTAAATAATATTATTTATAGTGTTAGGTAGTATACTGTTGTATTCTTATTTTTCAATTGTTTAACTTTAAAAGTATAAGACTTGATTTAGTATAACGGCCTCGCTGGCGCAGTGGTGCGAGTATTCGCTTTGCTAGTTGAGGTCCCGGGTTCGATCCCCGGCAGGACGAATTTAGGAAATTGTATTTTCTAATTTGTCTGAGTCTGGACTGGTGGGAGGCTTCGGCCGTGGCTAGTTACCACCCTACCAGCAAAAACGTACCGCCAAACAAAGAGATTTGTGTTCCGGTACGATGCTGTGTAGAAACCGTAAGGGGTATATCGCCTCTTAACAGATTAGCGCGCTTCCATCTTAGACTGTATCATCACTTACCATCAGGTGAGATCACAGTCAAGCGCTAATCTGTCAGCAATAAAAAAAAAAGTAATCGTTTGAATACTTTTAATGTATTGTAGGCGGTCCGAGCGCTACTTTTACTTATGTTTTACATTTTTTTGTCTTCGGGGATGCCTGACTCAGTGTCATATTGGTTTGCGTACCAATGCGGCATTATGCTGCGGCGCCTTCCATTTGGGATATCTGTTCTTTTTACTTGTATCTTATATCATGCATCTTGTTGCTTGTTTATCCCAAATAAATGACTAAAGTAAAGTAAGTAGCAGCCCATTAACGTCCCACTACTGGGCACAGGCCTCCTCACACCGAGGAGCGAGGGTTTTTAGAGCACAGATCCACCTCGCTGCTCCACTGCGGATTGGCAGGCATAGTACACAAGTACACTCACTATTCCTTCAGTCTCATAGTCCGATGTGACGGGAATCCGACACGACCGGAGAGAGATCAGGCGCAGGACCGACGGCTTAACGTGCTCTCCGAGGTACAGGGGTGGATCACACCGCCAACTTCCCAACTTCGGCCAAATATTGAGAAAATTTTAAATAGGAAACTCAATATTGATTTTTGAATTGGCCCGACCCGGGTCTCGAACCCAGAACCTCATATCTGTAGTCAAATATGCTAACCACTAGACCAATGAGGCAGTTAATATATAAAATAAATGACTATTTATTTATTTTTAAATGTTTGTAAAATACAAGTACAAAAAACGTTTTGTAACTGATTGATTTCTTTTATATCACAGGAACTCGATTGCCAAGCTACTCGGTATATTGGTACCATCTTCTGTATCCGACTTCGAGATGGTATCAAGATTACAGAAGTTAATAGACGCACACCATGACTTCACTATAGTATCCCGAAGATATGATGATCCAGCGTTATTGCGAGCGTCATCCAGGTCTCCACCACCATCCAGATGTAGGACTCGTACACCTGATAGGTAAGTGAAGTTTATTTATTTACTAAATCACACACACGCAGCTTTATGTACAAGTATTTTTAAGAAATAATGAATTTTTATACTCATTAGACAAAGAAAGCTTTAGAACTTTTGCATAAGCTTTCAATAGATGACGCTTTACAATTTTGCTAAAATATGATTAATAATTGATTAAATTCAATTAATAAGTTAATATTTTAATAGAAATACTGTTTTATTAACAAGTGTATCCAGTACGAGTGTCCTGGCAGGCGATCCACCATGGGAGCTACGGGCGGAATTTCTTGCAGCCGCCTATCAGTGCAGGGCGGCTGGAAGAACTAGGGGTGAGGTACCTGATAGTGGCGAAGCTCAGTCATGGGCCCACTCGGATAACGCCTTAATCGAACGGTGGAAGGACGATCTCGGATCCCCAAATGCGGGTGTAGCCATTGTGGAGGCGATCCGTCCCTTCCTGGAGAAATGGTTAGCCAGAGGGCACGGATCGCTCTCTTACAGACTGGTGCAGGTGTTAACCGGACACGGTTGTTTTGGTAAATACCTGCATCAGGTTGTCGGCTGTGAGGAATCGGCCGCCTGCCACGAGTGTGGTGCTGCCACAGACTCGGCGCATCACACAATGGCAGAGTGTTCCGCATGGGGACCTCAGCGACACGTCTTGGTGTCGCTGATTGGAGGGAACCTCTCGTTGGTGAGCATAGTTGGCGCAATGCTTGCTAACGAGACGGGCTGGAGGGCAGTCGCTACCTTCTGTGAATCCGTAATGTCGCTGAAGGAGGCTTCGGAGAGAGCGAGACAAAATGTCATCGGCGCTCCACCTATCCGACGGAGGACGCGGAGAAGCAGGATGCGTAGATTTGCGTATCTCCTTCCCCTTCCATAAGCTATTGATATGAGACGGCTACATCCGGGGTACCAGAGTGGATTGTGTACTCGTACCTCTGGTTCCCTACTCAGGGATGGCGAGGGTTCCGCTGGGTTTTAGTGGGTATTCTGATCTTTCAGTGAGTCCCACACTCCCTACCCGGGGTGCGTAAATGCATTTCCCAACGACAAAAAAAAATCCAGTACGAGTGTAAAAAAGTATTTCAAAGTAAAACAAAACAGTTTTCTCTTTATCACCCTGCGATGCACGTAAACAGCTGATGTGAACGATGAGCGCTGATATATCGGCCTTGGCTTCTTTTGCCGAGCTCCTTTTTACCGCATTGCTGCGTTTTTATCAAACTATACACGCCATATTGACCTTGGCTGCTCTGCCGAGTGGCTTTTACTATAACCCCACTTCACATCCGGTTGTAATGCGACTTGCAATAGCCACACAAAAAACATTATGGCAACAGAAGAGAGTTTCACATTAAAAACATTGTGTGGCTTCAACAAACTACGATGCACTCAAACAGAGGACGCAAGCTATGGACTCCCCTATTGCTTTTGCCTTTGCTACTCTGCTGAGCATCTTTCACTCTAACGTCACGTCCACAGCCTGCTGTAAAACGACATACGATAGATAGACGAAAATATTTCTGGCAATAGAATAGAAAGTTTCAGTTTAAAAACATAGTGGGGTTTCAACAAACTTCGATGCACTTAAACAGCTGACGCGAGCTATTGGCTCCGCCATATTGACCTTGGCTGCTCTGCCGATCGTCTTTTACTATAACCCCACCAAATTTGAGACGATAAATGTTTCACTTTAAAGACATTCTGAGTTTTTATCAAACTACGATTGACTTGAACAGCTGACGCAGCAAAGGTCAATATAGCGGAGTCCATAGCTCGATTCCGCCATATTGACCTCTATCGAACGTTTTTCACCCTAACCTCACTCTAAAGCTGGCTGTAAGGCGACATGCGACAGTCAGATGAAAAAATTTAAGACAATAGGTAAATTTTACACTTTTAAATCAATTTCTTAACGATTGAAAGTATGCAACTAATAGTAGCAATTGAAAAAAATAACAGTAATTGACCAATTATCAATTACAACACTTAATAAATATTTATCTTCAACTGGAGTATTCTACATAATAATTATGAATGCTTAAAAGGGCAACAATTTGCAATCGGGTCATATATTAAATTGTAGCCATTGCGGACGTCATAAATATGTTCGAGAAGTTTTTTATAAGATGCAATTACTTGCAACATGCAACATACTTATATAGGCTTTCTATTTTAACAACAATCTCAACTATTATATGATTCGACAAAAATCAAAGTCATTTATTGATATGAAACGTGGTGAAGCGTCGCCACGTCGCCTGTATTCCCATCCGAGTTTTCATCTCTCTCACCGCACCTAGTGTATACGGCGATATTTTGTCGGAACCATGAGGTAAATTAGATCTTACCAGTTCAGCACGCTTCCGTCCTAGACTTTATCATCATTTAACAACGGATGAGATTACAGTCAAGCTCTTAACTGTTGCCAATAAGTAAAAATGTAGAAATTTAAAAGTTACGTTACCTTTTGATTTATTATCGCGCTACCATCTTAGATTATGTCACCACTTGACGTTAGTTATGTCACTTTGGATAACGTATAAACCTCATTCCGAGAGTGTGAGCCTCACTGTGCGAGGATATCCACTGAAGCCCAGCGAAACCTTTTCATTCGGTTGGTGGGGTCCAGAAGTACGCTTGGATAAATCTGGTTAAGGGTTGTGTTCAGGAGAATACGCGATCAAAATTGGGCCTTCTGACGCCCCCCCTTCTTCAACGGATTCTCTGAACCTCTTCGAAATGTTTGTCTTTGTTCCTTGCAGCTCTACACGGAGCTCCCAGGAGGAATCGCCCGCGTTTTTGTTGATCATAATCAACATATTGTTCAGATTCTTAACACATTCTTTTATTCATAAGTATAAATCTATTAATATCTTGATTTATACATACATTTCTGTTAAAAATTAAACTTAATACATGAATACTTTCTTAACGCTCCACTAATACACTTAATATCTAAACTAAAACTGTAGTAGGTATCCTAGGCAGGCTGGCGGAGCTTGTTCGTAGAGTACGCAACGTCATCATTCGCGCCGCTTAACATAATCAATACAAAAAATGTATATATGAAGAAAACATATTTTAACTTGTTATACATTCTATTAACGCACTTAATAAAATATTTCACCACAGTACATTTATTATTTCATATAATAATAATAACAAGATTTATTTGATCAAAAAAATTACAGATACAGGTTGAAACAAGTAATATATAATTGTATTATAAAAACTAAATGTCCCTAAACTAGGTATCAGTATTTTAGACGACAGTGCTTTCCCTCTTTTTAGTGTACTACTTAATTATAAAAAAAAACAATGTTTCTCTATTGGTCACAAATCTTATAATTTATTAAAAGAAAAAGTTAAATATAATAAAGAATATGGAATTAGTTGATGCGTGCAAATAAATGTGTGAGTGGCTGTGTGTGTTTATAAGTGAGTGTGTGCGTTTGAGCATGTGTGTGTTAGTATATATGTTTTATATTTGGTAATTTTAGCGCTGGAATTCCAAAAGTTTCTTTCAATCCTGATAGGAATGGGAGAGTAACCACTCTTTTACAATTGTTTTACATCTAAATTTAGTTAAGATCTGGCTACATCGCTTTATTGTACATGTATCAACGATTATGGTAAATAAATTATAATGGTCAATTTAAATACTTTCCCATTGTATAACGAAAGTGGCTAACGTAGCCGAAAACTATAAGTAAAAAGGTATTTCAATTAATTCGTTTTTGAATAAATACCGAATCACAACAGAAATACATACATACATAGCATCATGCCTCTATCCCATAGGAGTAGGCAGAGACCACGTCCTTTCACTTGCCACGATCCTTGCATAACTCCTTCGCTTCTTTCATCCTCGTTAAAGCTTTCATACAATTCTTCGGTTTAGAGTACTCTTGACCTGGCCCTTATTTAAAATGTCTTGTATTTGATCCAGGAACGTTTACCTTGGTCTTCCCCTTACAACTTTCGCATTCACTCTAGACTCATAAAACCTTTTTGTCACTCTCCTTCCATTCATTCTCTCTACATGCCCAAACCATCTAAGCATATCTTTTTCAATTTTAGTCACTACATCATCTATTATACCACTACGTTCCCTTATCACAATATTTCTTACTTTGTCACTCAGTTTCAATCCACTCATACTCTCAACGCTCTCACATCTATCGCATTTATTTTACTTTTTTCATTCTTCTGCTATATATGTTGGCACCAACACTACTCCATGCAAAGCTATTCTTGCCCTTTGACACACCATCTGGCTATTCATAAAGACGTACATGGCATCATTTACCATATTCCCTGCATTCACTCTCCTTTCAATATCACTTTCATATGATCCATCTTTTGTAAATTTAAATCCCAAGTATACAAATTCTTTCACCTCTTCCACTTGTTTGCCATCTTTCAAAATATTGCCATTCATCCTAGATTCATCTCATTCAAAAAGCACAACTTTCGTTGTGTTTACGTTCACTTTCATTCATTTCCTTTTCAAAGCTTCATTCATAATATTTACCATCTCCTGTAGCTCATTAGCAGATGATGAAAGTATTACTTGATCATCAACGTTAAGTAAACACTATCAGCAATAAAAAACTAGGGAATTTGTTTTAGGTCTCTACGTTACGATGACTCTGGGTACGCGGACCCTGCCTTCGATCTGGAGGACGAGCTCTACAAGGGTCGTGCGGCCTTGTGACAGTCGCGGCGCCGCGCCCGCTTCTAAATGCAACGGGTAGGCTCGGCGATACCCAACTCATACATCTAAACTCACATGCAACTATATTTGGTAAGTATATTATATCTTCCAATGTTTATTTGTAGCGGCAACACTACATTTATTTAAAACTAGCTGAACACGCGACTGTGTCTGCGTAGAATGTTTTTATGGGTAGCATTTTCCTTAATTTGGGCAAATTGTCTTACAAATAAGAAACATCCCTATAACACCCCCGCAACCCCCCTTATGGGAGGAATTTCGTAGATTCCGTTCTTAGCTGACCTGTACTCAGCAATAGGAATATTCGTACCATATTTCAAGTCTCTACGGCTTATGGATCCAAAGATATCGTGATGAGTCAATAGTCAATATATATATATTGTAAAATAATTATCAACGGATGGACAGATCCATTTTTCAATTATGTCGCTCGCCCCATTGGAACTGCCACATGGAATACATCTTGTCGCTGGTAGCTAACACAACCACGTCATGAAATCACTTTCCGGTCATATTTGTTTTCTCGGTGAAATTAACTTGGGTTGTTACCCGACATATTAATTATAACAGTAATTCTATTTATATAATTCAATATTTCTGAGTAAATATAATGTATATAACTGTTTAAGAATATAAAACTGTATAAATACAAAAAAACGTAGTGTTGTCAATTAAAAATATTTTTCTTTATTGGATTTTTATGACATACATTTTAAAATATTATATTTGTAGCGTATATGAAAGACACGTTTGATGAAGGGACTGAAAAAAATCTACCCTGATTTTAAAAAATTATATTTTTAAAACGTTTTATTAGCGTTATTTACGCTCCATCATGTTAGTATAGCTACTTTAAAAAAAATCAACAATGAAACACAAAACCAAAACACCGCGCACGTGCGTTCGTTGACCCGTGCATTTGAGCATCAGCTGATTTTATTTTGTGTTTCAGTACTGGTTTTTTTTAGTAAAGCAAGGTAATTTTTATGAAATTATAGTCTCATTTATCTCTACTGTAATTTTAGAGAATAAATAATGCTAATGAAACATTAGAACGAATTTTTTTTGATCGATTTTTGTTCCATTATCAAAGGAGTCCTTGGAATTATCGTCTGTCTTCGTGTTCTCCTAATACCTTGTATATGCTATCAGTTACTTGTAATTTCGTTTTAAAGTTGATGCTGTTACTTTCTATTTAAAATATTATTTTTCAGTGCACAATCAACAAATCTAATAACTATTTGATGAAGTCTAAGAAATTGTCGTCACGAAAAAGGGACATGAATTAAAAGACCATCGACAGATTGCTTTTATTTGTAATCTCAATAAACTTACGCAATAGTTGTGTATATTTTTTACCAAAGAGATATGATTGTTGTCTATTAGTCCATAGAAATGTTACAATTTAAGGACCTAATATTGCATATTTTTAGAAGACTCAATTTTATTTTTGGAATATGTATGGGGTCAATAGAAGCTTTACCCCAAGTTTGTGGGGTTGCCACCCTTGTCCCCTGGCCGTCAGTTTGGAATAAAATAAATAAAATAAAAATGTTTTAATTCGGGTTGATACCCATAGAAATAATTACATTTACATTTCACTGACAAAGTAAAAAATGTACATACAAAGACATCATGCAATTCAATATATAAATGAAATTTAAAATAAAAATTAAGAATGTCAAATAAATATTAACTATTAAAAATTAAATTAAATTAATATTCAAAATTATAATACATTAAAAAAACAATTATTATTTCACTTTTACACTCACGCCCGTTTACTACAGAATATGTATATTTATTATTACATATAAATAAATTTATAATAATTACTTATATCCAAAAATGTAAAGTAATACATGTACCTACATAAACAATTATTATTATGTAGGTAAGTAGTGAATTAAAAAACAAAATAGTCCATTACTTTACGTTCCTCTTCTGGTGCATTCGTAACCAGTTAGCAAAGAACACATTATCGGGAATAAGAGGGTGCAAGCACCTTTTTCGCGATATCTCAGAAACTATGCGTCCTACAAAAAAAATATTTAACTTTTTTTTATTTATTTATTAGGCAAACACATCAATTGATTTTTTACATGTTAAATACAAAACTAATGTTCTAACCTTAATTGTAACTCTAAGCGTGCAAGCACAGCATGAATTAATTGTTTGCTGGCCGTGTATACTTAAAGACACATACATAATGCCAAAGAAACTAATATAAATTAATCATAACTTACACTTATTCCTAATTACTATTGACTCTTTAACCCGATTAACGTAAAAGTATTACCGTGACTCGAATATATCAATCTCTGTGAGTTTTCTGTGTAATTCTGTTGTAAAAACGACACATTCTTACAATGGGGGTTGGGGTTAAGCTTCTATTGACGCTCCACACATGCCCCATTGCTCTAAAAAATGTAAGGCTCATATAACATTTCTATGGACTATATATGTATGTAATATAAATCTATTACTGTTTTTATTTTATATATAGCTTAATCTGTTTATTTATTTATCTGTTTAGATAGAATTTAGTAATTATAATTTGAGCCCCTTCCTGTCGATCTAATGACAATACAATTTGATACATTTTGTAAATCTAAGATGGCGGCCGCTACAAGAGGGCGGATTGTATATTTTTTCACAACTTAATGTGGGTTAAATGAAACAGATTGATTAATAGTTAATCTAATAAATATTCCGATGGCCTCACTGGTACGAGTACTCGCTTTCCTATCGGAGGCCCGGGTTCGCTCCCGGTAGGGTGAATTTAAATCAACTCAAATCAAAATATCATTATTCAAGTAGGCATATTACAGCACTTTTGAATCGTCAAATAATATATATTTTTTCTTTTTGACACTTTAATTCTAATGTACGTCTGATGATGGTACTCAAAAACGACTTAAAATCTAAAGTTACGAGGGTTAATTCCCGCCCTGATCTGAATTGTTATATTATTTAGGAAATTGTATTTTATAATTAGCCTGAGTCTGGACTGGTGGGATGCTTCGGCCGTGGCTATTTACCACACTGCCATTAAAGACTTGAAACCATAAGAGGTTAATTGCCTCTCACAGATTAGCTCGCTTCCATCTTAAAATCAAAATGTAAATATTCTTTATTCAAGTTTACTCAAAAACCGCTTCTGATCGCCAGTAGTCTGTCCGTTAGCACTAAATCTACTACCGGTTCGGAAAGTTGATTCCGCTGAGAAGAAACCGGCAAGAAACTCAACTGTTACTCCTTTAAACATAGTTTTAGTAGGTTACAATGTGCAACTGGAATCAAGTCCAAACGTCTTTGTCATTAAATAATCTTGAATATTATAATATACTTTTTGTAATCATGACAGATAATTTCTGAACCTTCTTCACTCTAAAATATGGAATTGCAAGTTTGGTTTTATTATTTCTATTACAATTGTGAGTTTCGGTCTTTTTGCTATATAGCTATATAAAATGATATTCGATATTTATTGTGAACGTATTGTTAGAGTTGATTTAATACTTAGACTGTATCATCACTTACCATCAGGTGTGATCACAGTAAAGCGCCAACCTGCCAGCAATAAAAAAAACAAGATGGCCGCCAACAAAATGGCGGATTCAGTACATATTTTTTCGCAACTCATTCAATAGGAAAATGAAAGTCTTAAAATATGCTTTTAATCTTTTATTTCGTAAATATCCAGTTAGAAGTTCAGTGACATACATACACACATAAGTATTACATATATTTAAAATTAACATTCTATTAAAAATTAAATTTAAAATGCACAAGTCTTTAAATATTCATATATATTTAGTACTTTGTTATATGAATTTGTCATATAGACGCTGGAAAGTAAACAGGTAGTAACTTCTCATCAAAGAGAAAAACTTCTCATAAATAAGAAACATTTATAACTTCCTTATTCATCGACTACGACTAATCTAATCTAATATTATAAAGAGGAAACATTTGTGTTTTTGTATGTATATATGTTTGTAATGTTTTCAAACTAAAACTACTGAACCGATTACAAAAATTTTTTCACCATTAGAAAGCTGTATTTTCACTGAGCATCATAGACTATATTACTTTCTAAAAAAAAATAGGGATCCTTAATTAAAATGCATTAATGTAACCCAGACTATGAAAAAATAATCACAAAAAATCTGTCTTCGAATGCGCTGTGGAAACTATTGATGATAGAACAAAATAATGTTCTACAATATTATAGAACGTATTAATATCTACAAAAAAGTCCGTAATACCATAAATCCAACTACTGTAGTTATGCCACTATAACTACTTTTGTACATTTCAAAATTTAATTAATGTGCCGACAATAATCAAACCATATTATGCACATTTCTGTATTAATCTTTATCCTATTAAAGACCGTTTCGATATCTGTAAAATACTTTTTAAATTATTAAAATTGGACATTCCATTTAAAAGATATAACGAATTCAAAAATCTTAATCTAAAGAAATGTTTCCCGAGTCGAACTCCAAAGTGTGGAATGTCGTGTATGCGGAAGTTCTGAAACAATAAATTATTACAAATAAATCTCTCTAACATTACAGAAGAAATTTTTTATTAAAAACCGTTTCAATACCTGTAAAATACTCTTTAAATGATTGAAATCGGTCATTCCATTCAAAAGATATAACGAATTTAAAAATGTCAAACTTTTCATTGCTACCAAATCCGTATTTACGTGAGTGAAACCGCGGGGCGTTACTAGCTATGTTTAAATTTTGTTGATAAACAGATTGACTTTAACAATATCCTAGTTTTATTAAAACAAACACTTCAGGTTACTATGTTTTTGCTTTCCAGCGTCGATATATGTAGATTAAGTCATTAAAATTTATTGTTATAAGGTAATATTTAATTAATTAACTCGATCTCACTCTTTGCCATCACCATTGGTTTTCCTGTAATATTATATACAAAATACGTTAATAAATAAGTGTTTTTCTTGCAAATTGTCGTTTCATTGCGTGCTCAATAAAAATCCATCACGGAATTAATGTACAGAGGGTATACTTAAAGTGAAATTTATTGTACCGAGGAACTCATATGGAATAGTAAAGTTCAAGTATTTTCTTTGTCACAAAGAATTTTTACTTATTTAACATTTTCTTTTCTTTCCTGTTTCATTCGCAAACAGGTTCTAATATCGTGAGTTATAAATAAAACTAGCTGACCTGCCCAATTTCGTCTTGGCAAACGAATTTTTTTTAAGCTGCCTCATTGGTCTAGTGGTTAGCATGTTCCGCCACAGACATGAGGTCCTGGGTTCGAGTCCCGGGTCGGGCCAATTCAAAAATCGATATTGAGTTTTCTATTAAGATTTTCTCAATATTTGCCCGAAGTTGGGAAGTTAGGGGTGTGATCCACCCCCGTGCCTCGGAGAGCACGTTAAGCCGTCGGTCCTGCGCCTGACCACTCTCCGGTCGTGTCGGATTCCAGTCACATCGGACTATGAGAGTGAAGGAATAGAGAGTGCACTTGTGTACTATGCCTGCCAATCCGCAGTGGAGCAGCGCGGTGGGTCTATGCTCTAAATACCCTCGCTCCTCGGAGTGAGGAAGCCTGTGCCCAGCAGTGGGACGTTAAAAGGGCTGCTACTTACTTACTTAAACGAATTTTTATGTCTTGTTTATATTTATACAAATCTAAAACTTCAGACTTCACAGACTCAGAGGAAGGTAAAATGAAAGATATGTTAGGAATTTAATGAAGAAAATATCGAAAATTATTAAAAATAATTTATTGTTCCACGTGTTTTTCGTCAATATTAGAAATCAATTAAATTTTGTTTTTGAAAATAAAATTAAGAAAAGAGAATTTATAAAACATTTTTATTTTATATTTAGTGCAAAATAGTATATTAAACTGTTAAATTTTCGTGACGCTAATCAAAACTTCTTTACGCACGCTTGACGCGGGGAGTAACATAGAGAATGCGTGATGAGAGCGTTACGAAAAAGTCATCGAGCGAGACGTTCGCCCGATGACTTTTTCACTTTTGTCTGTTCAGACATAAAACGAAAGAACGTACATAATACGTTTAAATATTTATAGAGAATAAGTATATTTATATACATATATATATGAAACACACATATATATCCAAACTATTATGTTAAAAAGAAAAGATTTGTGTTTTTGTATGCAAGTATGTTGTATGTTTGTAACGTTTTTACACAAAAAATACTGGATCGGTTTCAAATTTTTTTTAATCATTAGAAAGCTGCCTTTTCACTGAGCGACATAGGATATATTACTTTCTCAAAAAAATTAGGGATCCCTAAATGCATTAATGTAACCCAAGGTGTGAAAAATTTAATCATAAAAAACCTGGGATCGTGTGCGATGCGAAAACTATTGATGATAGAACAAATAAATATTCTGCAATATTATAGAACGTATTAATATCTACAAAAAAGTCCCAGATACCATATGTCCAACTTCTGTAGTTATGCCATTATAACTACTTTTTTGCATTTTAAAGGTTAATAAAAGGGCCGACAATAATCAAACCATATTATTCATACCTCTATATTAATCCTTATTCTATTAAATATTTTAGCAAAAACCGTTTCAATAACTGTAAAATAATTTTTAAATAATTTAAATCGGACAATCCACTTAAAAGATATAACGTGGTTAAAAATCTGCAAATATATCTCTTCTCTAGTATTATAGAAGAATGTATTGTATTTTGAATTTTTGTTTTTACTTTAACACTATAATAATCAAGCTAAAAATTTTAAAAATCTTTCAATACCTGTAGAGTATTTTAAATTTAAATTGACTAATGTAGCACGTAGGATTCTACGTAAATAATTTTACCAAATTAAAAATGTATTAGTTAGATATATATTCGTTGTAAAGAAAACTCTGTATATTGATTAGATTATGAATGTAAGTAATAATCTGAAAAGAAGTAATTAAAAATTAAGTGAAATAAAACTTTTATGTTAGTACACTTTCCACTGCCGTAGTTATTAATATCATTTACATATATTTTAATAGGCATGTTATACTTTACTATTACTTCTTTATATCCATTTTGTTTTATTAACATAACGAAGGTAGACGTTAAAATATCTGTACGTGAATAATTTCAGTGTCACGTTGAGTCATACAAGTGAACAACTTGTTGTTTAAATATTGTTAAAGCTCGTTTATTTTATTCAAAATGATTATTGTGCTTTCTTTCGTGTTATTATTCATCTCCCCTGGTAAGTTATACGCTATATTAACCTGCCACAATAATCATTAATAATCAAGATAACATATAAAAGGCAAATTACAGCCTACTTATATATTCAATACTGACTTTTTACGCATATCTCTCAATGTTTTATTACACATAATAACTTATATCAACATAATCCTTTTATTATTAATACCTTGAACTGACCTTCCACGTGTCAAAGGTTATAGTACTTTCTTTAATGTATTCTTGCTTTGAATTCTTACATTTTGTTTGTATGTTACTTGTATACTTTTTGTTTAGTGAATACCTCTTTAAAGTGATAACGAAATTGGGGGATATAGTTTAGTGTTGTAGCTACATATCTATCACCTCCATCCAAAATTAAATTACACCACAGGATAGCTAAAGGATCAAAGAATTTATAATGCTATAAATAATATTTTAAATAGAAACTATTACACGTTACGAGACGAATTCACAAACTACCGTGTTTCACCCACGTAAATAAGACCTCGTGGCAATACAAAAGACTTTTTTAAATGTCATATCTTTTGAATGGAATATTCGATTTTAATAATTTAAAAAGTATTTTACAGGTATTGTAACGGTCTTTAATAAACTATAATTTAATAGGATTACGATTAATACAGAGGTACGAATAATATGGTTTTATTATTGTAACCACTTTTACTAACTTTTAAAATGTAAAAATTAGTTATAGCTGCATAACTATAGTAGTTAGACGTATATTATATTGACTTTTTTTGTAGATATTAAAACGTTCTAGAATATTGTAGAACATTTCTTTATTCTATCATCAATAGTTTTTACAGCGCACGCCATTACAGATTTTTTGTGAGTAATTTTCACACCTTGTGTTACATTAATACATTTATATTAGAGATCCCTATTTTTTTTTTAGAATATAACATAGCCTATATTAAACAGTGAAAATGCAGCTTTCTAATGGTGATTTTTTTTATATCGGTCCAGTAATATTTGTGTTAAAACGTTACAAACATACATACTGACATACAAAAACACAAATGTTTCCTCTTTATTATATTAGTTTAAATAAGGATATCTTTTGACAGTAACGGTTAGTATTGATGTATCCTTAGTGCTTTGTGCTCATAGAGTGTTAACTAGCCACGACCGAAGCCACTAGTCCAGACTTAGATAATTTAGTAAGTACAATTTAACAATGGCTTCTTCTCATTTGGCAATCTTCATGTTAATACGGTTTTAAATAGACATTGATATTTTTTATATACTTTTTAGTCATAAATAAACCCAGATACACTGAATTAGATGAAGATGAACAGCAATTATTCCGTGCAGCGTATGATACTCCGTCTTACGACCACGATGAGTTTGAACAGCAAGAAGATTTACAACCTGGTAAATTAGATCTCCTGAAGGATGGTTTATGGGTGATAAAAGCTAAAATCAATGAACTCAAAGCATTTAATAAGGCTTTAGCTGCAAACTTGTTGTCAACGAAGTTGAAACTTAAAGAACTTGTTATGAACCAGATTGCTGTAAAGAAACATCAAGTAGTGGAACATAAGAAGCCTGTACATAACTATCAGGTAAGTTTCAAATATGTTTTGAATTAAGATTTCTTTACGCTCGCTTGATTTAGGGAGTACGCTGGTGAATGGGTGACCAGAGCGTTACGAAAAAGGTAATGGAGGGAAGGGATTGAAAATAGGAAGAGAAAGAGTCGCGATCGTATTTAGGATTGCTGTCACATCGGACTATGAGAGTAAAGGAATAGAGAGTGCACTTCTGGTCCTCTAAAAACCCTCTCTCCTACGAGTTAAGAGACCTGTGCCCAGCAGTGGGACGATGATGGGCTGCTAGTTTCTGTTTGGAATTATTCAAGTAAAACTTTAATGGCACATGGGGGTAATTTTCTATAGAGGAAACATGTGATTAGCGTCACGAAGATATGCAGAGCTTTTTATGCTAATTCGTTTAAAGGTTAGGTAGTTTTAATATTTTCATGTGGCATTTTAATTTCCCACTCGGCATTTAATAATTTAATATCCTATATTTCATAAAATATAAATATTTCTCAGTCTCTTTTTTAAATTTCACATTCAAAAACCAAAATTTAATTAATAATTTCTTAAATAGACAAAAAAAACGTAGCACTTTTATTTACAATTCGCAATTTGAGATTTCGATAAATTATTTGTATTAATTTTCGACACTTAATATTTTAATGATAATTAAATTCATTTTATTCACTATGACTCACTCATCACTATGACTGCCAATTTTACTTATTGTTACAAGTTTAGCGTTTGACTGTGATCTTACCCGATGGTTAGTGATGATGAATATACTTTATTATTATTTAATGAATATAGAACAAGATATTAAATAAATAAATAAAAGACCTTTTATTTTCTACTTCCACACTTCTCTGCATATTGAAACACGTTTTAACCACTGCTTTTTTTAAATTGTTGCTTTTGGTTCTGTTAATCTCGTCTTGATGAAGTTTTCACTTATATTGTTGGTATTAAGTATACACAAAGCTTTTTATAACTCGAGTCATAATTACAAAGGTTTATTAATATCGGTTGGACATTACTGAGTTTTATATATAAAAACCAGTGGTAAATGTTGACATAGTCTAAGATGGAGGCATGCTTACTTAGAGGTAATTTACCTCTTTGCTGGTAGAATGGCAACTAGTCACGACTGAAGCCTCCCATCAAGCCAGGCTCAGACTAATTAGAAAATGCAATCTCCTAAATTTAACCTGCTGGGAAAGGAACCCAGAACCTCAGCTATCGAAATATTGCGCTAGTGAGCCGTATTTCTTATCCTTACTAATAATATAAATGCGAAAGTCAATCTGTCTATCGCGCTTTCGTGCAAAAACTACTAAACCGATTTGAACGTAATTATGTACACAGATAGTCTAGAGCCTTTTTTTTGTCGCTGGGAAATGCTTTTACGCACGCTGGATAGAGTGTACAGCTCCATGCAGGAGTGTGGGACTCACTGTAACCAGAATACCCACTAAAACCCAGCGGAACCCTCTTCATCCGTATGGTGGACGCCAGACGTTCGCTAACGCATTCATCTCTGGCACCCAGGATGCGTCCGACTTAAGGGTTCAAAAGAGGGGAAGCAGGCGCTCAAAATTGCGCCGTCTTATACCTCCCATTCTCCGGCGGGAGAGAGGAGCATCGACCGCTCTCTCTCCTTTTGCCTCTTTAATGCTTCCTATTGCAACATAACGGCCTCACAGAAGGAGGCAACTGCCCTCCAACCGGCCATGCTACCAAGCACCCACTATGCTGGGCAGGGAGAGTTCGCTTCCAACCAGCGGCATTAAGAAGTGGCGCTGGGGGCCCCAGGCCGGGCATTCTGCCAATGTGTGATACGCCGTATCAACAGCCGCATCACATTCACGGCACGCAGGCGTCTCCTCACATCCCACAATCTGGTGCAAGTACTTACCAAAACAACCCTGTCCAGTAAGCACCTGCACCAACCTGTATGTAAAAACACCATGCCCCCTTGAGATCCAATATTCCAAGTGGGGAAGAAAAGCCGCTACAGTGACTGCGCCCGCTGTAGGAGACCCGAGGTCCTCCCTCCATTTTTGAATTAGGGCCTGGTCGGATAAAGCCAGATAATCTAGAGCCTTAGAAAAACATAGGTTACTTTTGACCACGTAGATGCTCACTAAGAACAACCTTCCACATACTCCCGCGACTTAATACTGCGAAAATACTAAACATATTCACTAGATTGACTTGAAATTGAGCATATATTATCGTAGCATCTTACTAAGAACGTATTTGCCTATATTTCCACGGGATCCGGATATAAGCAAAACTTTTGATGTAAACTTGCACTAATAAACTCGAGGAACAGCTATTAAAGATTCTCTTGCATCCTTGATTGGCGAGAGCTGTTTTAGCGTTGCATACCCTAGCGTGACGGCTCAGTCTCATTCAATACCCAAAAAATACACGTGCACAGCTCGCCTTAACACGTTTTCACTCCAATTAATACAGATAAAGATTAGACATGTGTGTATAAACTGCATAAATACAGGAACTAAGAAATTATATACGACATTCCAAGTTTTTTTTAATTGTCCTTTAAAGGCTGAAACGAAAACTGGTTTTAGTTTGTCAAGCACTGTAATCTAAATGTATCGAATATAGATTATGCTATAAACATTGTCCTCGGCAAATTGATCACGGAATCACCACGCTATCGAGAGCTGAACAGAAAACCTTCACCAACGTATGTTATTAATAAAAAAATTGCGTTCCAATACTATGTTGTGTAACTGCCTCATTGGTCTAGTGGTTAGCATGTTCGGCTACTGACATGAGGTCCTGTGTTCGAGTCCTGGTCCTGTGTCCGAGGTCGGGCCAATTAAAAATCGATATTGAGTTTTCTATTAAGATTTTCTCAATAGTTAGGAAGTTGGCGGTGTGATCCACCCCCGTGCCTCAGAGTGCACGTTAAGCCGTCGGTCCTGCGCCTGATCGCTTTCCGATTATGTCAGATTACCGGACTTTGAGAGTGAAGGAATAGAGAGTGCAATTGTGTACTATGCCTGCCAATCCGCAGTGGAGCAGCGTGGTGGGTCTATGCTCTAACAACTGCTCAAACACTCGTTCCTCGGAGCGAGGAGGCCTGTGCCCAGCAGTGGGACGTTACTTACTACGTTAATGGGCTGTTACTTGCTATGTTGTGTAGAAATCAGTAAGTTTATCTATTCTTACATAGCCATAGACTGTATCATCACTTACCATCAGGTTTTATATATAAAACTCAACACTGATATCGATAAATCCGTGTTATTATGAATCAACATACATACATAGCATCACGCCTCATTCCCATAGGGGTAGGCAGAGACAACATCCTTCCACTTGCCACGATCCTTGCATATCTCCTTCGCTTCTTTCAATCTCATTAAACCTTTCATACAAGTTCGTCGGTTTAGAGTACTCTTGACCTGGCCGTTATTTAAAATGTCCTGGATTTGGTCCAGGAACGTTCGCCTTGGTCTTCCCCTTCCAACTTTCGCATTCACTCTTGACTCATAAATCCTTTTTGTCAGTCTCCTTTCATTCATTCTCTCTACATGCCCAAACCATCTAAGCATACCTTTCTCAATTTTAGTCACTACGTCTTCTTTTATACCACAACGTTCTCTTATCACACTATTTCTCACTCTGTCACTCAGTTTTAATCCACTCATGCTTCTCAACGCTCTCATCTCTACCGCATTTATTTTACTTTTGTGATTCTTCTGCCATACCCAACTTTCACTACCATACATAAGTGTTGGCACCAACACTCCAGCATGCACTGCCAGTCTAGCCCTTTGAGACACCATCTGGCTATTCATAAAAGCATGCAGAGCACCATTTACCATATTCCCTGCATTCACTCTCCTTTCGATATCACTTTCACATGTTCCATCTTTTGTAAATTTAGATCCCAAGTATACAAATTCTTTCACCTCTTCCACTTGTTCCCCATCTATCAAAATATTGCCATTCATCATAGATTCATCTCGTTCAAAAAGCATAACTTTCGTTTTGTTTACATTCACTTTCATTCCTTTCCCTTTCAAAGCTTCATTCATAATATTTAGCATCTCCTGAAGCTCGTTAGCGGATGACGCAAGTATTACTTGATCATCAGCGTAGAGTAAACATTTGATGAGTAATTCATTCATTCTTAACCCATACATACATTCTTTTAAATCTGTCAAACATTTATCCATGAAAAGGTTGAACAGCCATGGTGACGCAACACATCCCTGTCGAACACCTCTTTCGACAGGAAACCACTCCGTGTACGCTCCGTTTATTCTGACACAGGCACTAGAACCCTCATAGAGAGACTTCAATGCTTGGATCAGACAACCGCTCACCCCATACGTAGATAACGTTGACCACAGCTCATTCCTCACCACTCGATCATAGGCCTTTTCTAAATCTACGAACGCGCAATATTTTATGAATCAATATTATCATGTATTTAAAAAAATATATTAAAGTAGGCTTTCACAGCACTTTAGAACCGTCAAACATTGTTTGTTTACAATCAAGTTTATTATCTATTTCATAATGTATTTCTACATTAATATTAAACAAAACGAAGGACAGATATACAAATAGGTGTATTCATTATTCTAGAAGAACTGTGCTAACGAATCTAAACAGTCATTCTGGAATATATAACGTCTTTTCAAAAGAATAAAAGTTACATAGCATCATTTTCTTTAGATCGAAATTTTTAAATTTGGTATATCTTTTGAATGGAATGTCCGATTTTTATAAAATAATTTTAGGTATTAAAACGCGTTTTTAATAAAATATCATTTAAAAGGATGGCTTTTGATTTTAATTCATTTAATAGGATAAGGATTAAGATTTATGAAAAATATAGTTGGGTTATTGTCGGTACTTTTATTAACTTAAAAGTAAAAAAGTAGTTATAATGGCATAACTACAGTAGTTGGACATATACCATTGCAGACGTTTTTGTAGATATTAATACGATTTATAATACTGTAGAACATTTTTTTTATTCTATCATCAATAGTTTCCGCAGCGGACGCGATGTCAGATTTTTTGTGACTATTTTTTTCACACCTTGGGTTACATTAATGCATTTTTATTAGGGATCCCTATTTATTTTTGAGAGCAGAATGTCCCGCCTAGGGTTTTCAGCGACTCATTATGACGTCGCTGATTGGCATAGACCTCTCACTGGATAATGTTATAGATACAATGCTCATAGGTGAGCAGGCCTGGAGAGCGGTTGCCTCCTTTTGCGTGAGTGTCATCTTGCAAAAGGCACGACAAAGGGAGAGCGTGAATACCGCTGAGACACTGCGGCCCAGACGAAGGGGAGTAGGATATCTGTGAGCCGACTACAACCGAGGGGTCAGAGAGGAATGCCTCAACGAGCCTCTGGCTCCCCACTCATGGTTGACGACGGTCCCGCTGGGTTTTAGTGGGTATTGCGAGTTCTTCCCCCTCGCCGAGTCCCACACTCCCGACCCCAGCGCTAAAAAAAAAAACTATTTTTGAGAAACTAATTAGCCTATGTAACTCCTATGCAATTTGCAATTTTTCCCATATAGCCTATGTAATTTTTAAATCGGTCCAGTAGTTTTTGTGTGAAAACATTACAAACATAACAATACGAACATACTTACAAAAACATGATGTAAAGTACCACTTAACAATTATCAATTATATAATACTACAAACAAAATATATATTTCAGACCTAGATAATGTTTTACTATCCGATTTCACCCACCTCCCCTAAGCTTTGTGTCTCCTAAAATCCGTATAGGAGCCAGTTAAGGGGATTATTATTATTATTGACTGCCTCATTGGTCTAGTGGTTAGCAGGTTCAACTACAGACATGAGGTCCTGGGTTCGAGTCCCAGGTCGGGTCAGTTCAAAAATCAATATTGAGTTTTCTGTTAAGATTTTCTCAATATTTGCCCGAAGTTGGAAGTTGGCGGTGTGATCCACCCCCGTGCCTCGGAGAGCACGTTAAGCCGTCGGTCCTGCGCCTGATCTCTCTCCGACTATGAGAGTGAAGGAATAGAGAGTGCACTTGTGTACTATGCCTGCCAATCCGCAGTGGTGCAGCGTGGTGGGTCAACGCTCTAAAAACCCTAGTTCCTCGGAGTGAGGAGGCCTGTGCCCAGCAGTGGGACGTTAATGGGCTCCTACTTACTAAGGGGATTATTTCTATGGTTAAGGAGTACCTTAACTATGTGATGGTTAAGGAATACCATAACTATGTGATATTTAAGGGTATGACGATGAAATCGGGCTTTAGTCGACATACTTTAAAGGCCTCGCTGGCACAGTGATACGAGTACACGCTTTGATAGCTTCTCGGATTCAATCCCCGGTAGGTGAAATTAGGAATAAGATTTTCTAAATTGTCTGAGACTGGACTGGTGGGGAGGTTTCGGCTGTGGCTATTTACCAATCCACCAGCAAAGTCGAAGTAAAATTGCATCTTAACAGATTGCTCGCTTCCATCCAAGACTGTATCAATACTTACTATCAGGAGTGATCACAGTCAAGCGTTAACCTGTCAGCAATAAAAAAAATGGGACTTCGCCATACTCTCATGATTTTAGCAACCATGTGAGTTACTTCAGTGTAAAGGTAGTTACTTAATTAAATTAATGATAATTTTTATTTGTTTCAGCCTCAACCTTACCCAGTTTACGAGCCACAAGCACCACAATATGGTATACCTCAACATGCCCACGACCCTTACTATGGAATTTAAATGAATAAAACTTCAGTAAATGCGCTGGTCGCTTCAGTCTCTCTAATGTCCAAAGAAAACAAGAGTTAAATGAGATTCAAATCATACAATATTGATCTAGTTTATAATTAATAAAACCAAAATATTACTTGAAATGAAAGAAAATAGTTAATTGCAATATTTTTAGAAGGAAGATCAATATGGCAATCATAAAATATTGATCGAGTCCTTAAAATTATAATTATTAATTCATTTTCCTTGTAGAATCTTGTATTATTGACTTAGCTTTATTTTTGAAAAGCATTTGTCTAAATAGCAAAATTAAATATTGATATACTAATGATTAATGTAACAAATTTAGTCAGTAAAAGTAAATTGGTAAGAAGGTAACATATGCCTCCTTTATTGAGCTCCTAAAATATTGGTCTTCGTATAATTAATGTAACAAATTTAATAATTAAAATAATTATGTTTTCGACGTGGAAGTTTGTATGTTGAAGGCAAAATATAATGGTACAACTACATTTGTACCATTATACAGTATAAATTACAAATTCTTGTAAAAAAACATATTGTTATTTAAAATTTTGTTATATAGGAGTGCCAAAACAGCACTCAACACTCTGCCAATGTCAAGTCATTAGAAAAAAATCAATATATAATAACACTATAATAATTATAAACATCACAGGAGCATTAGAAAAATATATCTGTATTTTTTGTTGATGTATCAAATTGAAGCCCTTTAAATAATAAAAGTATTAATAGTGGTTTTTCATTTGTGATTTTTATTTTCTTTGTTTTATCTAGAAGTCATACATCACAGAATAAATAAAATACTGATCCATTTAAGATTAACGTAATTATACATTAGATATGTCAATCATAATATATTAAAATGCCCTTTAAAAAGGTTATTATTAAATATTTTCGATATAAAAAAGTTTATTTTATTTGTTTAACTGTTAGAAGTCATTAATAATATATAACCAACTAGCGGCCCGTCCCGGCTTTCCATGGGTAGACATAAATAGATTCCTAATACTAAAAGTAAGTAGCTCTGAAAAGAACTTTTTAAGTGAAGCATAAAAATGTGTTAAAGAAAAAACTCGAATTATTCAATGTCGCTTGCGTCCATTGCGTAAGGAGCTGACCGGCTACTTAGTTCATAATGGTGCACCCCTTTCTCCTGCACTGCCCCTCTCTCGTCGAGTTAGTTACTCGATGCGCTGTATGGCGGCCGCCAAAAAGTAAGTAGCTCTGAAAAGAACTCTTTAAGTGAAGCATAAAAGTGTGTTAAAAAAAAACTCGAAATATTCAATGCAGCTTGCGTCCACTGCGTAAGGAGCTGACCGGCTACCTAGTTCATAATGGTGCACCCCTTTCTGGCGCACTGCCTCTCTCTCGTCGAGTTAGTTACTTGATGCGCTGCATGGCGGCCGCCGCCGGCATGTATTTTTATTTTAATTTCATGATATCGTTTGAAGGGAATATCCGATTTCAATAATTCAACAGTAATCATCAGGTATTGAGACAGCCTTGAATATTAAATTATTTTCATTTGGATAAAAATTTATAAATGGTATCGATAACACGGTCTGATTTTGATCGGCATTTCTATCAATTTGTTAAAGGTAATAAAGTAGTCATACGTAATTACAATAGTTAGACATATGGTCTCGCAAAGTTTTTTGTAGATATTGATATATTCTATAATATTGTCGAACATTTTTTTGTCCTATCATTAATACTCTTCACAGCGTATGCGATGAAAGACATTTTATGACAGTTTTTTTTGCACCTTCGGTTGGTTTTAATAGGAATTTCTAAAGATTTCTATTGTAATCTAGTACTAAACATAGCCTATGTTACTCAGTGATAATGTAGCTTTCTAATGAAAAAAGAATTATTAAAATCGGTCCAGAACTTTTTGAGTTTATTCGTTACATACAACAATACAAATCTTTCCTCTTTATAATATTAGTGTAGATATAACAAACGTCTTTGAATGAAAAATTTTAACTCTATTCAATTTGCGATTATGTTTCATTAATTTTACTATTTATTAAAGAGGTATTCCTAAATTGTAGATTTGTTATTAATGCACAAAATATCTTTCTTTAAACGTTTTTTTTTTATTTATCCTAGATTTTGTTTCAAGACCTTTGTTATAAAGTAAGGAGGCTCTCATAAAACACTGATATAATGTATACATTATCAATGTTGTTATTTTCCATGTGAAAGTTTATTTTATTTCCTTAACTGAATAAGAAGTCGTACCTCACAATGGATTTAATAATATATTCATGTATTTTTAGTTAATATAATAAATGTAGTTTTTCAAAAATGTAATCTTAACAGTTTATTCAGAATTCAAATCAAATCAAAATATCTTTATTCAAGTAGGCATATTACAGCACTTTTGAATCGTCAAATGATATATATTTTTTTCTTTTCCACACTCTAATTCTAATGTGCATCTGATGATGATACTCCAGAATGACTTAAAATCTAAAGGTACGAGGGTTCCTTCGCGCCCTGATCCGAGAAGAGCCCACAACAAACTCAGTCGGATCTTTTGTTTTTTTGTCAGCATCATCATTACAATATCAGATTAGTTTAATATATTTCAATTCAAATTGGAGCAGTTCGTTCACTCCCACGCGTTTCTATCGTCTAATTCGTCATTTGAGATTTCAATAATTATTTATTTGTATTAACATTCGACACTTAATAATTTAATGACAATTAAATTTAATAATCCTTTTTTCGATGCATACCATTGATTTCCTCAGCTGCATAAAATTTTTATTGTGTTATTTGCGTCACGAAGATGTGCAGCGTGTTTATGCTAATTCGGTTGAAGGTTAGGTGTTTTAATATTTACAAATAACATGTGGCATTTTAATTTGCCACTCGTCATTTAATACACTTGGAATTCACTTTGATATTTCAATAAATTCTTTATATTAATTTTTGACACTTCGTTAAATTCCTAACATATCTTCTTTTTTCACTCCCTCTAATGCCAAAGAAGTTTCACTTCATTACTGACATGTGCCCTTTGTACGCACGCACCTTTTTTATTTCTAGTTCTAGTTGATAAGCCTTTATATATAAATTAGCTGAAAATTTAGGGTTGTAGGTATTTTTCGGTTTCGGTTTAAAGACATTTTTTTTTCTCAACAAAGAACACATAAAGTCAAACACATTTTAAGAAAAGAAAGTTACATCTAAAATGAGAAAGAAAATCGAAAAAAAAAACACAATTTACAATGCAAAGACGAAAACAAACAAGTAATAACAAATTATGCTATGATAGGTATAACAACAAATCAACAGTAGGAGTGAACGAACTGCTCTAATTTGAATTGAAATATATTAAACTATTATAAACTAAATATATATTGACTGCCTCATTGGTCTAGTGGTTAGTATATTCGACTACAGACATGAGGTCCTGGGTTAGAGTCCCGGGTCGGGACAAATCGAAATCGATATTGAGTTTTCTATTAAGATTTTCTCAATATCTGCCCGAAGTTGGGTAAAATTTGGAGGTGTGATCCACCCCCGTGCCTCGGAGAGAACGTTTAGCCGTCGGTCCTGCGCCTGATCTCTCTCTCGTCATGTCGGATTCCCGCCACATGGGACTATGAAAGTGAAGGAATAGAGAGTGCACTTGTGTATTATGCCTACCAATCCGCAGTGGAGCCGCGAGGTGGGTCTATGCTCTAAAAACCCTCGCTCCTCCTGGGAGTGAGGAGGCCTGTGCCCAGCAGTGGGACTTCAAAGGGCTGCTACTTACTTACTTATATTAAACTAATATGATATTGTAATGATGATGGTAACAAAAAAAAAACAAAATACCCGACTTAGTTTATTGTGGGCTCTTCTAAGATCAAGGCTCGAAGGAACCCTCGTAACTTTAGATTTTAAGTCGTTCTTGAGTACCATCATCAGACGTACAGAGTGTGGATAAGAAAAAAAAATTTCATTTGACGATTCAAAAGTGCTGTAATATGCCTACTTGAATAAAGATATTTTGATTTACAAGTAATATTAGGGTGAGGCTCTACTGAACTTCTCGCGTACATATTCCACTAAATTTTTTTTTAATTCATGTATATTTTCACTGTTTACGACCGAATGTGGTAATTCATTGTAGATTCGTACACCTTCAAATAATATCACAATAATAATAGATAGTAGCCGATTCTCAGACTTACTGAATCGGTCAAGCCGTTTCGGAGGAGTAGGGGAACGAACATTGTTACTCGAGAATTTTATATATTAGACTAGCAGACCCGACAGACAGATGGGGATAAAATAAAAAATAAAATAAGCCTTTATTCTACTACCTTAATAATTCATGCCATTACAATAATTTATAAATAGTTCAATTAAAATTACAATAAAATAAGAACAGTCAATTATATTAATTTATTACCAATACGACTATTTCATTCTAATGCTATATATATGTAGCCGCCTCTTAGGCCTCCCCTAGTTTCCTCCAAGTATCGCGGTCCCGACTTATAGTCATCCATCCTGGTCCTACCTTATATTTTGACGTCCTTGTTTTCTTTTTCTGTCTCTTTGCACCCATTCTGTTAATTTTTTTGCCCAACGACAGTTGTCAATTCTGGAGATATATCCTGCCCATTTCCATTTTAGTGAACAGATTGTTGTCCTAATATCAAGTAATTTAGTTTTGTTTCTAATTGTATTTAAACAAACAACAACAAAACAAAAAACAACCGGGTATACTGACCACTATACTACCGAGGAATCCGCCTGGTAATCCGCGCTGGAGCAGCGTGGTGGGTCTGTGCTCTAAAAACCCTCGCTCCTCGGAGTGAGGACGCCTATGCCTAGCAGTGGGACGTTAATGGGCTGCTACTTACTTTTATTTACCCGACAGACTTCGTGCTATCAAAAAGATTTGGAATGTGACAGATTTCAGTTCTACGAATGATTTTCGAAATGAAATTACGGCAGTACTAAATATTTATTTATTTATACACTTTAAAAGTAATACATTATAGTAAACTTAACTAAATAGAGAAAGAAAGTACGACAGGCGGTCTTATCGCTTAATAGCGATTTCTTCCAAGCAACCTTGAGCTAAAAAAGCTAAGTAGCGAAGAAACAAGGTAGGCAATAACACAAACATACACACAAATAACTACAAATATCAGCCGTTACATTTTGTGACTATTGTCATTATATGAACATTGTTCAGCGGTTGACTCTTTGACGTTATGAACACACCTACATTGCTTAGACAACAGTGAGTACTTGTAATTTATTATCATATTGATTCTAGATAGAGAGATACATAGATAATATTCTTTATTGAACAACACGCTAAAAATAGATTTACAATTACTCAGTATAAGGTACTTCCAGATAACCCTGGCGTTAGGGAACCCGTCAAAGAAAGGAGAGAGAAGGTAAGTGGTGTGTACAAATAAATAGGCATACAATTTCTAAAAATAATATATAGATATATACAGAATATTGTAAATACATACAAATACTCATGCATATACTCGTACATATATATATATATACAAATAAATATATACATATACCTGTAATTCCATTTATTCATCCTGATGTTAATCTTGTATGTCAATATCACTTCGGTAGTGACAAATAATATTCCACTACACACTTCTTAAAACTGGAGATACTCTGGCACTGACGAATTTTCACAGGAAGTGCCTTCCATAAGTTGATTGCACTAATCGTGAATGATTTGTAAAAAAAATTGCTTTTAAGATAAGGTGCAGTTTTTGGGTTAAACAGTAGAGAAGAGACAGAATGTGCAAATTCCGGTGAAGTCTGATGGGTAACCACCTGAGCTTTGTACGAAATTCTGATATATGGTCATATTCTACATTTTAGTTAGAAAATGTTTGTATTGGAAACAGAAAAGGGCTGTTTTTAGAGTTTATGCAATTATTCGAAGTTTTCTCGACGTAAAAACCATCCTTAAACTTTAACGAACACTTAGAAAAAAGAATTGTCAAAATTGACCCAGGCGTTATTGGGTTACGCGCTTACCAACACATTTTGCGATTCATTTTTATTTTATTACAATTAACCATGATAACATTATATCGAACCTTAACATTAATACAGACAAAATAAAAGTAACTAAAATGCGCCATCAGAAGCAAATGGATGGGTGCCCATAAGGCTGGCAGCGTTACCTCTTTGGACAGCGATACTTATACGCTGTCCGAAGTACCACCCGGCCTTAGGGTCACGGGTGACATCAACTAAGTGAGATGAGATTTCTTTCAAAAAGCTTTTAGCCTCAGGACCCCACGGTCCCAATGTCTCCACACCAAAAGGCACAAATATGTAATCTAAAGCAAGGCTCTCATATTTGCGCCTCTTGGCGTTTTCAGCTAATGACGCCGCTGCTCCCGCTGATTTGGAAGTAGCGTCAATGTGAGATGGTGCAAGCGTATCAACACATGTAGCATCCCACACTAACGACCTTCCTTTTTTCCATGGGATCAACGACATACCATCAGGTCTCTTACCATCATCACGTGCAATTCCATTCGGCTCGAGAATGGCCAGCACGTTAATGGTGACAAGGGTCCTTCTGATGATGTTGATGCCGGCGTGTCTCGGAAGACGACCAGCACTACGAAGACAAGACAGACCATGGTGACCGAGTTGATTTACCCACTCACCACATTTGCAACGATGGGGCTCTGTTGGTTTCACACCCAGACGCAGACACGTAGATAAAGATAACGTAGTCTTGTCTAACAAGGTTTTTATATTATAGATAAAGTATATTAATTATGTATAAGATTGATTTCCTCAGCTGCATATTTAGAGGGCATACGTCACAATGATAAACCTCTTTTAAGAAAGTGCATTACATAAATTAAATTCATAATTGGGAAGGTCACCAGTTTGTGTTTACTGTTGTGCGGTGTAGTTAAACGCGGCGCGCGCGCAAGCCACACGTGTACTAGAAGTGAACCGCTTTTTCTGATTCGTCCGACGAATAGAGAAATACAAGCCTCGCTTAGTTTTACACAGTGTTACACAAAGGCCGCATAAATACGTGAAATATGACAACCAAAGCGTAAAATTAACGAACTACAAACACCTAAAAATGATGTTTTTAATAAATATTCCTGTTAAAGTGGACATGTCCTTATCGATACAGTAAAATCGATCAGCTGTTGTCAGTGCGGGAGCCGTTGGTTTTGTAACGAGATGAGGATCAATTTTATATGGATTATTTTTCTGGTATGAATACATCTGGCAATAATATAATATCAAAAGCGGCTGACATTCAATGTGACGTACCTTTCTCTTATATTGATTGTTCGTAGGTTTTGTTGTAGACTGAATACATTGTTGCGACACCGTACACCTATCGTTATGTCGATTAATTAAATTAACCTGTTAATAGATACAATTAAAATATTTCCACTGGATTTCCGCTGTGCTATAGAGATCTAGGCAGTACGCCTACATGACAGCTTTATTTTGACCTTCAATTTAAACAAGTACAAGCGGATTGTATTTGTCCACTGGATAATATGCATTGACATTGTCTTGAATTGAATCAGCGAAAGCAACAATGACCTAACTAACCTTTATTCAAGTAGGCTGGCAATCGTCATCAGTCTGTTCCTTTGTAACAAATCTACCACCTGTTCGGAAAGTTAATTCCTGTGAGCAGAAATCGATAGGAAACTCAGTTTTGTACAATTTGTATTATTTTGCTTCTGTGTGCAACTGGAATCAAGTCCAAACAATTTTATCGTTTAAAAGGATTTTAACATATTTCTTAAAGTAAAATCCAAAACTGATCGCGGTATCTTATTGAAATTGTGTATGATTAACTCGACAAAGGATTTCTAAACCAAAACCACTCTAAAATATGGAATTACAAGATTATTGTTTTACTAAATCTGTTGTTAGGTCAATAACTAGTCTCCTAAAATATTTTTGGGTATTATTTATATATAGATTAATACTAGCTTTAAATGTTTATAATGGGCTAAAGGATAGACACTTGAAAATATATAAAGGAGTTGCCTTTGAGTTTCTTCCCGGTTTCTACTCAGCGGAATCAAGTTTCCTAACCGGTTTTTGTAGATTTATTACCAACGGATAGACGACTGATGATTAAAAAGTTTGTTTGAGCCTGCTTGAATAACGAATATCTTAATTTCGATTTTTACCTACACATAGTTGAGCAGCGAAACGGTTGTCTGCTCTAAAATCTCTCTCTCTCCTATAAGTTAAGAAGCTTCGTAATAGATTTTAACTACATTATGATGCTGTTTACTATTTTAGACAAACAACAATACAGCTTACTGGATATAAGGAATAGATCGTTGTATATTTGATAATCATTTGATTGCCATACAATTAATAGATATCTAAAATAAAACTCACCAACATATAATGTAAACTTAAAATTATATAGGTCAGTAATTTTATCAACGAAATAATATTTAATCTTCATCTAAACTAATATTATAAAGAGGAATTGTATTTTTGCATGTAAGTATGTTTGTAGCGTTTTCACACAAAAACTACTGGGTCAATTTCAATAATATTTTCACAGAAAAGCACCTTTAGAAAGCAGCATAAGCTATAATAATACTCTCTCAAAAAAAAATTAGGGTTCCATAAGAAAAATCCATTAATGTAACCCAAGGTGTGAAAAAATTTCTCACAAAAATGTAATCGCGTCCGCTGCGAAAACTATCGATGATAGAACAAAAAAATGTTCTACAATATTATAGAATGTATTAATATCTACAAAAAAGTCTAGAATACCATATGTCTAACTACTGTAGTTATGCCACTATAACTACTTTTTTAATATTTCAAGTTAATAAAAGTGCCGATAACACTCAAACCATATTATTCATACCTCTGTAGTAATCACTATCCTATTAATTATTTATTATTAAAGGTCGTTTCAATACCTGTAAAATACTTTTTAAATTATTAAAATCGGACATTGTATAAAAAAAATATAACGATATTAAAAATCTCAATCTATCCCGAGTCGAACTCCAGAGTGTCAATTGTTGTGTATAGGGAAGTTCTGAGACAATTAAGTATTACAAATAAATCTCTTCTCTAATATTATAGAAGAAAGTTTTGCATTTAAAATTTTTGTAAACGTTCACGTTCGTTTTATAAGTATAAATGAATATGTCATCGGAATCTCCGATCACGAACGCGCTGGCCGTCGGCGTAAATCTTGTTATAATTTCATTAATACCCTTTCCATATTACTGGGTTAATTGTAAGGATATTGCACATGATTTGAGCTGTTGATTGTAAAGCAATAAGACTGATACTTGAACAAATTAATAGCAAACAACTGTGGACCATGACCCTGAGATAGCATGACGTTAAACTCGAGCGTGTAAGGAATCCAGTCTGCAAGCATCGCACTTAATCCGTATTTCCCCATGCTTTTTTACTGAGTTAACACATACCCTTTCAGGATATACGACTTTATTAAAGCTTCACAGTGAAAGTAATAACGATATCCTATATAGATATATCTATTAAATTGTGCATTTCGCTTATTTCAAAGCATTATTATCAATTGGAATCTCGCGTAAGAGTAAAAATTCAAACCAACATCAATTCTCACAGGACCGTCGCAATATATCATGAATAACATTTTATATATCCGTAATAATATTCATTTATACAGCATACTGCCTCAACTGCCTCATTGGTCTAGTGGTTAGCATGTTCGACTACAGACATGAGGTCCTGGGTTCGAGTCCCGGGTCGGGCCAATTCAAAAATCAATATTGAGTTTTCTATTAAGATTTTCTCAATATTTGCCCGAAGTTGGGAAGTTGGCGGTGTGATCCACCCCCGTGCCTCGGAGAGCACGTTAAGCCGTCGGTCCTGCGCCTGATCTCTCTCCGGTCGTGTCGGATTCCCGTCACATCGGACTATGAGAGTGAAGGAATAGAGAGTACACTTGTTGTGTATTATGCCTGCCAATCCGCAGTGGAGCAGCGTGATGGGTCTATGCTCTAAAAACCCTCGCTCCTTGGAGTGAGGAGGCCTGTGCCCAGCAGTGGGACGTTAAAGGGCTGCTACTTACTTTTTTAAAGAGCGAAACACACAATTTTAATACAATAAATAAAAACAAACTTGCAATGCCATATTTTAGATTGAAGAAGGTTTAGAAATCGTTTGTCAGGTTGAGCATACGGATTTTTAAAAAGATATCCGAATCTCCGTCGGGTTTGTCTCAACATAGTTTCAAGAAATATGTTAAAAACGTCCTATTACAAGAGACATATTATAATATTGAAGATTATTTAAATGACAGAGATATTTGGGTTTGATTCCAGTTGCACATGAAAGCTACACATGTTGTTATCTACAAAAACTAGTAGCCGTTGAGTTTCTTGCCGGTTTCTTCTCAGCGATGGTAGATGTATTACCAACGGACAGACTACTGACGATGCTAAAGTGCTTTTTGAACCTACTGAAATAAAGAACTCTCGCTGGCGCAGTGGTGCGAGTATTTGCTTTGCTAGCGGAGGTCCTGGGTTCGATCCCAGGTAGGACGAATTTAGGAAATTGTATTTTCTAATTTGTCTGAGTCTGGACTGGTGGGAGGCTTCGGCCGTGGCTAGTTACCACCCTACCAGCAAAAACGTACCGCCAAACAAAGAGATTTGTGTTCCGGTACGATGCTGTGTAAAAACCGTAAGGAGGTATATCGCCTCTTAACAGATTAGCGCGCTTCCATATTAGACTTTATCATCACTTACCATCAGATGAGATCACAGTCAAGCGCTAATCTGTCAGCAATAAAAAAAAATAATTATATGAATGTCGAGTAAGGTAAATTAATAAAATGTAATTTTCTTGTGGGAATCGAACCCAGGATCTGAGCTAACGAAACTAACATGCGAATCATTGCGCTAGCGAGGCCTTTATAAGTCCATTATTATAACAGCTGATCGCAAACACGCTTATTTGTCACAGATAATAATCTATTTACATCGACCTTGACTTAAGTTTTTTTACACTTTTGCAAGGCATTTATATCTAATTACCTTCAGAATCTTGGAATGTTATTACCGTTATCATAGCTTTGCAAAGGTTACTTCATAAAATGATAATCAGCTGGTTAAGTTTAGTTATCATATTTAAATAGAATCAACTCCAAATATCTTTGTCGATTAAATAATCTTCAACATTATAATATGCCTTTTGTTATACGATGTTTTTAACATATTTCTTAAAACTGTAATAAAGTAAAAGTAAGTAGCAGCCCATTAACGTCCCACTGCTGGGCACAGGCCTCCTCCCTCATATGAGGGAGGGTTTTTAGAGCATAGACCCACCACGCTGCTCCACTGCGGATTGGCAGGCATAGTACACAAGTGCACTCTCTATTCCTTCACTCTCATAGTCCGGTGTAACGGAAATCCGACACGACCGGAGAGAGATCAGGCGCAGGACCGACGGCTTAACGTGCTCTCCGAGGCACGGGGGTGGATCACACCGCCAACTTCCCAACTTCGGGCAAATATTGAGAAAATCTTAATAGAAAACTCAATATCGATTTCGAATTGGCCCGACCTGGGACTCGAACCCAGGACCTCATGTCTGTAGTCGAACATGCTAACCACTAGACCAATGAGGCAGTCTATGTAAAACTGTAATATGAGCATGCATTCAGCTGATAAATAGGCATCCTAACAGTCCCTACCGGTTTTAAGCAAATACTCAAATAAGAGTGAATACTGACGCGTGTATTATGTTCAGAGAAATCATGGTTCCAAATCCTGGGCAGGCACCCTTAAGCTTTTTCTTTTTAAAAGTGAATCCTACGTGATTTATTGCTATTTCTAATTCATCCTTGTGCTTTTCGGTGAAGGAAAACCTCGTAGCGAAACTTGCATATCCCGGGAATAATTCTGTGGTAAGTGTCGCCTGTCAAACCGTATTGGAGCAGCGTGGTGGGTCTAATCTTAGTTAAGAAATTAGCCACTGTCTTTATACATCAACTGCCTCATTGGTTAGCATGTTCGACTACAGACATGAGGTCCTGGGTTCGAGTCCCGGGTCGGGCCAATTCAAAAATCAATATTGAGTTTTCTATTAAGATTTTCTCAATATTTGCCCGAAGTTGGGAAGTTGGCGGTGTGATCCACCCCCGTGCCTCGGAGAGCACGTTAAGCCGTCGGTCCTGCGCCTGATCTCTCTCTGGTCGTGTCGGATTTCCGTCACATCGGACTATGAGAGTGAAGGAAAAGATAGTGCACTTGTGTACTATGCCTGCCAATCCGCAGTGGAGCAGCGTGGTGGGTGTATGCTCTAAAAACCCTCTCATATGAGGGAGGAGGCCTGTGCCCAGCAGTGGGACGTTAATGGGCTGCTACTTACTTTTACTTTTTACTTTATACATCTCGTCTGTGTTATTTCTAGCCTTCTCTTTTTACTATGCCTGAATAAATTTAGTTGTAGTTCACTTGAGTTAGCAAATTAACAAACAGGTTTTATATTTATTAATAACAGCTGCAAACGGTCGATTTTGACCACCTTATTTATATTTAATCAGAAATAAAACGCACAGACGTAAATGGCAGCTTATATATATTATATTTTTTGATACAAACACATCCTAAAATTCTGCTAAATTCATACATCAACATAGGTTCAATTATTATTACAAGAAAACAGACATTTAGATAAAATTCTATAACGAAACGTATAAATCAAATGTCAGTAGTGAGAATGAGATAGAATATAATGTCTATTGATAACTTAATAATTTATTTTTCTACATAATCTCCGACTCTCTCTACACACCGAGTCCAGCCTTCAGTCCCTTTCCAAAAAATAAGTTTTGTCTTGGTCCTGCAGAAAGCTCTCCACGCTTCCATCACCTCGTTAGCGTCATCGTAACAGTTTCCTCTTAAATATTCTTTCAATTTGGAGAACAGATAAAGATAAAGATCGATCAACCAAGTCAAAGCCAGCTTGCTGAATGGCAGCCATCGCAACTGCTGACCTGTACGCTGGTGCGTTGCCGTGATGAAACAGCACGCCCCTTCAAAGTTGCTCCCTCCTCTTAAGTTTTTCTCTTTAATGGCATTCCTTAACTTGGAAACAAAGGCTGTATAATAGTGGTTCAACGCTCAAGGTAATCAATAAACAATATCCCTTCCGAGTCCTAAAAATATTGAGGTCATAACCTTGCCAGCCGATACCACGGCATGAAACTTCTTTGGGGTCGGTAATGATGGCCGTTTTCATTGCGAAGATTGCTGTTTTGTCTCGGGATCAAAATGATGGACCTAAGTTTCGTCCATTGTTAAGAAATGAAACAAAAATTTATCAGAATCTTCTTGAAACTTGTCCAACAATATCTTCGAAATGCCATTCGATTTTGTTCTCGGCACGCAACTGGCGGAGAATTTTCTCGTAATCAAAAATTGTTTCAATATAGATAAAATTCTTCTGAATTGCCCCTTTCTTGGATTAAGTATCGGATGGTAATTTTTAGATCGCCCAATACAATTTACTCGACTTTCGCAACATTTACTTTGCTGGCTGACGTCGATGGACGGATGCAGCGATGTTTGTCTTCCGTGCTCGTTCTCCCTACTCGAAATTGAGAAGCCCACCTTGCGACAGTGGAATACAACGGTGAAGACTCTCCTAAAGTGGTCTCCAAATCGCAATGAATCTCTAGCATCGTTAACTTTTTTAAACAGAGGTATTTAATAACGGCTTGCGGCGTTTTACTCCAAACACGTCCGACACGAAGCAAACAAATGACTACATTAAAAAAAAACAAAAGAGAATCGAATATCTGTTTTTCTTTCTTAACATTACAAATATATATCTGAGTTATGGCTGCCAGTATTTATTTTTTTCTTACCGAGGAGTATGTCGTTCTCGCTACTTTGTCATCCCTCCTCGTAGACGAAGTTATCTTGGCTACGTGTAATTTTACATTCGAACAACTTGTCAAGCTTTTAATTTGATGGTACATTATATATTTGGTTCAGAATTGATCCCACGATTCTATTACAAGATTGTACGCTTTTAACCATTGGTTTAGTGGTTAGCATGTTCGACTACAGACATGAGGTTCTGGGTTCGAGTCCCGGGTCAAAAATAGATATCGAGTTTTCTATTAAGATCTTCTCAATATATGCCCACACTTGGGAAGTTGGAGGTATGATCCACCCCCGTGCCTCGGAAAGCATGTTAAGCCGTCGATAAGCGCCTGATCCCTCTGATCGCCTGGATTCCCGTCCCAATGAATTATTAGAGTGAATGAATAGAGAGTACACGTACGAGTACTATGCCTATGCTTTAGAAACCCTCTCCTATGAGTGTGGAGGCTTGTGCCCAGCAGTGGGACGCTAATGGGTTGCTACTTACCTTTTTTTACTTATAGGAAAGTAAGTCTGTCTCTTTATATTATAGTGTAGTTTTGATGAATAAAACTTTGTAAATCGTTTACAGAAAAAGAGACATTCTCTTTTTTATTATTTAACTTAATTATCTTTATGTCTCTTATAAGACTTTGTAAGATCCATCGTATCCTAATAAACTTCCTCTCTTTCTGTAAAACACTTTAAACTTAAAATTTTTCATTAAAGTACCAACCTCCAGATAGATTCAATGAATTTGATACGACATACTGTACTTCCTCTCACGAAATAGAAATATGCGATTAAGAGCAGGTATTTCAAAATGTTTAATTTTCTTTTTAATAATATTTGTCATGTATATATTTCATTATATCTGCATACAACATATATTGCCCGATTTATACGTATAAGTTTATAAGGATTTGATAATATTTTTTTTCATTTATTGGATAGACTTTCTTTGGATTTAATCGCACAATTCTTTTACACAAGCGTGTGTTACAAACCGCTGTACCATCGGACCAATATTAGTAATAACTATATTTTATTGGTGATCTTATATTTCAGACAGTAACTTACATTCCGATTTGGTTCGCTGAGTCGTGCTGTGAAGTCCTTCACCTGAAATAAGCCTCTGATAATAAGTAATTATAACGCCCAACCTAGTAAATTTGTTACGGATAAAAATGTTTTATAGCTAACACTTGCGATAGTTTATAATATTTTTATTTAGGTAAAGACAATAGAAGGATCAAAAATCATTTATCAGGATGCATTATTAATAAGATACCGCAATCAGTTTTGGATTTGCCTCCACATAATTTAACATCTTATTTCAAAAACATCCTTTTACACAGCATAAGCGATAGAAATGTTTGGATTTAATGCCATTTGCACATAAAAACAAAATATTACAAAACTTTATTTAAAAGAGTAACTGCTGAGTTTCTTGCCGGTTTCTTCTCAGCGGAATCAAGTTTTCAAACTGGTGGTAGAAGTGTTATCAACGGGCAGACTACTGACGATTCAAAAGTGCTTTTTAAGCCTACTTGAATATTTTGTCTCATATTTGTCAGGAAAACAGAAGTATTGTATTAATTTATCAATTTAAATATAAGTAATACCTTAGAGATGATAAATTAATTACAAGTTCATTTCTTTTATAAATACAAATTATGTTATAATTTTTTAACTAGGTTAAAGACATTGATTAAGATTCAAAAGACCCCATTGGCGTAGTGTTGCATGTAATCGCATTGGTAGACGATGTCCCAGGTTCCATACCCAATAGGACGAATTTAGTATAGTATTTTCTAACTTGTCTTAGTCTGGACTGGCAGGAGGCTTGGCTAATATTACCAGCAAAAACCTGCCGCATAGCGGATGATTTACATTCCGGTACCATACTGTGTAGAATCTATAATTCCATCATTATTCAAATACAAAATAATAATACGATATCACCCACAATGTGCTAATGTAAAAAGTAACACTGATAAACGGAACCACTTGGATCCCAGTAGACTTTGCAGACTGTTGTTTTTAAAAAGTTTAAATATTAAGCATTGGGAACTATGAGCTAAATTATATATAAATTAATTGCTTTGTAACCTGAAACTTGTCTTATTTTTAATAAAATTGATTAAGACTTACATTGTAATAGAAAATTTAAAAAAAGATCGATTTTTTTATGGACCGATACATCAGGTCACGATTTGAATCGATTTAAAAATCGATCTTTTTCGGATAGAATCGCCATCCCTACAATATCGTAGATAGGTCTTATTATTAATAAATATACATATATTTTTATTAGTTGTGATCTAAATAAAATCTTAAAATTACTCACAAATTTTTAATCTAGTTAATTATAATGTATTAATTTACTAGGTACTAGTTTAGATACGTCAAAATGACATTTAGGTTATTATTTCGCGCAAAAACGGTAATTATTCTGTATCAATAATCGTTTAGGTAAAACCTCAGAGACGCCGAAATAACCCATCGTTTTTTTGATTATCTTAAAAGCAAAAAATAAGGAAAATATTTTAGGTACGAGTGTCTCATTAGAAATTCCCTGTATGAATCAAAGGAAGTGACAATTATCTTGATATTCATCAAAGCTGGTTTTTTTTCACTTTTTGACAACTTGACACTTGTCGTACAATAACTATACTGGTAATTTTAGATTATATATTTTTTAATAACTATACTGGTAATTTTAGATTATATATTTTAACGGTGAGCGCAACGGCAAGATTGCCGTTGCGCTCACCGTTACTGCATAAGAGAAAGACAGAGATAATATGAGTTACCTCTCAGTATAAGAAAATCTAAATCTTTGCATACATTCATAAATACAACTAAAGATTTATTACATTTCTCTATCTTTTTAGTGACGACGATAATTTGTACTTTGTTTTATTTATTTAATAATTTCTTTATAAATTATTAATTCATTTATAAATTCTAGTAGGCTATATAAGATTAACAACTCATTTAAGGGTAACTGTATATGTTTCTATAATAAACTCCCACAAGACGTTCTAAAGATGTCAATTAATAAATTCAAAGTCTTTGTTAAAAGAAAGTTGATAGAAAAATCGTATTATAAGTTGCAAGATTACCTAGACGATAGAAACGCCTGGGAGTGAACAAATTGCTCTAATTTTAATTAAAATATAGTAAACTAGTATGTTATTGTAATGATGATGGAAAAAAAAATACCCGACTGAGTTTGTTGTGGGTTCTTCTCGGATCGGGGCGCGAAGGAACCCTCGTAACTTTAGATTTTAAGCCGATTTTGAGTACCATCATCAGACGTATATTAGAATCAGAGTGTGGAAAAAAAAAATATAATTTGACGATTCAAAAGTGCTGTAATATGCCTACTTGAATAAAGATATTTTTGATTTGATTTAATATGTATATTAGCATGTATCGATTTATAATATATTTAATTTAAGGCTTTGTATGTATGTAAACGTATATGTATTAGTATATAGTAATATTTGTATGTATGTGTATAAAAGGTGTTAGGAGACCGCTTCCGAAAACGAAGACACGATAGTACTAATGACACCTTTGATAATGTTAGCTTGTTTTAGTGATTTTATGTAGGCGTAGCATCCAATCTCGACAAATATTATCTAAGATATAGTATAGTAGATATTCTTCTATATATTTAAAGATGAAATATTTTGGAGTAAACATTTATATAGACTTACGATGAAACCATAACTTATTTCGTCTCTATGTCATGTCTATGGTCTTGTCAGTCGATCATCAAAATTACAAAAATGTCAAGATCTAGCATCTTAGACATTTTTGTAATTTTGATGATTACCCGTTTATACGTAGAAGTCAACGATATATACATACTATGATCAGTTTGTGTGAATCAGCTTCTTTTTGTGTTATTTCAATGATTTTTGCGTACCATGATTGTAAAAATCAATTCGTTTCCCAGCTCATAAACATTTAAACGAACAAAAAACAAGTAAATACCAATCACTAAAAACCAACTGGTCCTGTTTAACGATGTTACAATTAAAAACTATTAGCTACCAATACTTTTTCCGTGCAAAATACGTATTAATCACGTTTAAATGGAATGTGATTGAAATAAAAAACACACACACATCCCACAATTACTCTGTAGTAATAAATGTCACTGTGATCTTTAAAAGCTACAAGATCGGCTGACGAATTTTAAACTTGAGGGCGAAACAGGTCCAGATCACTTCCTTGTGTTTTTGTGTATCGACCTCAATTATTTATGTGCAAACAATTTTTTTTATATGACAAAACGCTCGTAATTATAATAGTATCTAATGAACAAGTTCTTGATTTATGAACTGGCTAAGTACGATAAGTACAACCTCATTTATTAGACGGCTTACAATGATATCGGAGTCGAAATATCAGAAATTACCGCAACTGCATTTAATCAAAAATACTTTATTCATGTAGGCTTTTACGGGAGTTTTGAATCGTTATTGATGATATTAAAGAATGACTTGAAATTCCTTTGAATTAGTCCTACAATAGCTGTAAACCAAGCAACACTACATTGTATCTCAATCTGATTACACTTAGACACATTTATAATAGTCGTAGAAACTTTGAAATAAACTATGGTATTGCCTGAACAACTTGAAATTCTTTTGAATTATTTCTACAATAGCTGTAAACCTAGCAACACTACATTGTAGCTCAATCTGATAATACTTAGACACATTTATAATAGTCGTAGAAACTTTGAGATAAAGTATGGTATTGCCTGAACAACTTGAAATTCTTTTGAATTATTTCTACAATAGCTGCAAACCTAGCAACACTACATTGTTGCTAAATGTGATAATACTTAGACACATTTTTAATAGTCGTAGAAACTTTTTGATATAGTATTGTATTACTGGAACGACTTCAATTCCCGAAGGATCCCTTGTTGGGTATAAGCCTCCCCCAGTTCGTCTTTAGCTCTTTCTCTCCATTGCATTCCAGCTGTTCTCGCTAGATCATCATTCCATCGTAGTCTTGGTCTGACCACTCGACTCTTGCCAGTCGAGCTCGGCCACACAGTTTAAATATAAGTCCATCTTTTGTCTGTTAACCTGGCTATGTGGCCTGCCCATTTCCATTTTAGTTATAGTGCATGCTGCAACGCATCGGTCAGTCTTGCTTTTCTTCTAGTTTTCTTTGTATCAATTTTAAATTCAAAGTAGCCAGACAAACTGAAATAATGCAGCTAAATGGGTGTAAAGTCTATCTACCCCTTATATTATTTAAAACCATCTCATCGACAGCCTCCAAACTAGATTTATTAAAAAAGGCATTAGACAAATGAATTACCACGAGAATAGAATAAAAATTTAGCAGCGTGAGCCCTTTCGCAATGTAGACAGTTACATAGTATGAATTTCGAGGAGATTTCACGAGATTGGAAACAATTTAATAAGTTCTTTCGTTATTCAACTTGGAAATTAAAAATTGTATGGTAAAGACCGAAATACACAATTTTAATACAAGGTACAGATCTCATTTCTCGGTTTGAGCAAACGCACTTTTAATAAAATACAGCAGTTTTTGGATTTACCTCCACATTACTTTAAAAAATATGTCAAGAACATCTTTTTAAAAAGGCACATTATAATGATGAAGATTATTTAAGCGATAGAAATGTTTGGACTTGATTCCTAATGCTCACAGAAACAATATATTACACATTGTCGCATACAAAACTATCTTTGAAAGAGTAACCGCTGAGTTTCTTGCCGGTTTCTTCTCAACAGATTCAACTTTCCGAACCGGTGGTAGATTTGTTACCAATGGCAATACCAATAGCCTACTTGGATAAAGAATACTTTGATTTGATAAAAGATATAAATAAATAACCTTATCACACCCTGTTATGGTTGACGCTTACGCACTTAGAATTGCATCATCACTCACCATCTGGCTAATACTGTAGGAAATCATGTACTCTGTGGATTGTGGTCATTCAAAAAACTTGTTAATATATTACCAATATAAAGAAGCCTTTAAAGATATGTTATGCACTTTCAGACACGTCATATTTTACAAGGCGCTAAGCGTTACCTTTGTCCATAAAGACGTAGGAGGCAAATTACTCCACTACTTGATATTTTACTTACAAAATTAAGCTTGACATCGATTTCTGTCGTTATTATCTGAAATTATTGCACTTTAAAACCAGAAAATACGTTTTTATTTGTTTATTTATACACCATTTGTGTTAAAAAATTTCGTACACAAATTAAAACGAAGGAGAGATCTCTTTAAGGAAGTGGAAGAATCTAATTGACATTTGGTGTAGATGCAATATCTTTTAGTTAAATTTCATTTAACTAAAAGATATGAACTGACTGAGTTTTTTATGGATTCTTCTTAAAACAGAACGCATCGAACCCCTTGCATCTTTAGGCTCTTAGTCATTCCCTAATATCATCATCGGGATCTTAAAAGGAAGGAAAGTGTCGAAAATTAATACAAATAATTTATTATAATCTCAAATGATGAATTGTAAATAAAAATGTTACTTATTTTGTGTCAATATAAGAAATTCTTAATTAAATTTTGTTTTTGAATTGAAAATCTAATAAATATATAATATTTTATGAAAAACAGTATATGAAATGAATAAAACACGAGTAGCAAATTAAAACGCCACATGTTATTTGCCAGTATTAAAACTTCCTAACCTTCAAACGAATTAGCATAAAAGCGCTGCACCGGAAAACGCAGCGTCGGCAGATCCCCCACCAGATGGACCGATGTCATCAGGCGGGTCGCTAGCAGCCGCTGGATACAAGCGGAGCAAGATCGGGCCCATTGGAATTCATTAAGAGACCCCCTTGTCCAGCAATGGACGTCCATCAGTTGAGACGACGACCACGACTGTATCATCACTTACCATTAGGTGTATTCGCAGTCAAGGGCTAACTTCTCACCAATAAAACAACGTGTACAACATTATACAGTACTTTCATTTATTATTTTGTTGTATATATTTACACTCATCAGTTATAAATCCCGTTGAAGTCTAATATATGGTACAATAGGTCTACGATTCCTTCGTAGACATTTATAACGAAAAATGTTAAATATATTATAACATATCTATAAGTGCATAAATGATATAAGTGCGTGAATTCTAATATCAAACTTAAGAAGTGTAAAACAATATTTATTATTTGGTTTATATTAACTGTACATCGCAAGCATGTTAAAGTAGTGGCGTAAATTTTGTACATTTGAAGGCCGTTAAGAAGTATCATTAAATTTGTTGGATAAGTTTGTTTTCTTTAAATAAAACTGTAAAAATCACGCCATTCCCTTAGGGGTAATCAGAGACCACTTCTTCGCTTCTTATATTCTCATTAAATCTTTCATACAATTTCATCGGTTTAGAGTACTCTTGACCTGGATGTCCTGGATTTGGTCCAGGATCATAAGCCTCGGTTTTCTCCTTCTTAATTTCCCATTCACTCTTGACTCGTAAATCCTTTTTGTCAGTCTCCTTTCATTCTTTCTACTTGCCTAAACCATCTAAGCTTACCTTTCTCAACTTTAGTCACTACATCATCTTTTATACCACAACGTTCTCTTATCACACTATTTCTTACTCTGTCATTCAGTTTTAACCCACTCACACTTCTCGACGCTCTCATCTCTACCGCATTTATTTTACTTTTGTGATTCTTCTGCCATACCCAACTTCCACTACCATACATAAGTGTTGGCACCAACACTCCAGCATGCGCAGCCAGTATGGCCCTTTGAGATACCACCTGGCTATTCATAAAGGCGCGCAGGGCACCATTTACCTTATTCCTTGCATTCACTCTCCTTTCAATACCACTTTGACATGTTCCATCTTTTGTAAATTTAGATCCCAAGTATACACATTCTTTCACCTCTTCCACTTATTCCCCATCTATCAAAATATTGTCATTCATCATAGATTCATCTCTTTCAAAAAGCTTAACTTTCGTTTTATTTACATTCACTTTCATTCCTTTCCCTTTCAAATCTTCATTCATAATATTTACCATCTCCTTTACATTTACATCTTCTACGTGAATTTAAATTGTTATTATTATTTATAATATAGCCTACACAGCTTTAGCTGATGTGTCTATATCAATACACTAAAGTATTCAATTGTGCTTTTTACCATTACTGTGCTTGTCCAGTCTATTCTTGAACTGTTGAATCTCGAATTCACCACACTCTCAGGCAATTTGTTCCACTGGTGTACAACTCTATTGCTGAGAATGTAAAGTAGTAAGTAGCAGCCCATTAACGTCCCACTGCTGGGCACAGGCCTCCTCGCTCATATGAGGGAGGGTTCTTTTAGAGCATAGACCCACCACGCTGCTCCACTGCGGATTGGCAGGCATAGTACACAAGTGTACTTTCTATTCCTTCACTCTCATAGTCCAACGTGACGGCAATCCGACACGAACGGAGAGAGAGATCAGGCGCAGGACCGACGGCTTAACGTGCTCTCCGAGGCACGGGGGTG